>LPNX010230169.1:6537-100723 GCA_001517045.1 Pseudotsuga menziesii
TTTAGAGGTTCAGCCTGTTCGGCCTGATATTGATGTCACTCTTGATCGTGATAGTCCTTCAACAGTGGATAAGAAAGTTCAAGAAGTCCTAGTTGATTGTACGACTGATTCAGTTGTAAAAGAAAAGCCTGTTAAAACAACTTCAGCTGTTTCTCGTGGAATTGGGGAAACTATTCACCCTATGTTCATTAGTTGTCTGTTAGACAAGGTTCGCCGAATGGAAGATAAGATGAACGAAATAGTAGCGAGTCGAGACTTATTGAAAGCCGATAATGAGGGTTTAAAGGCAAAGGTTGATGAAAGTAATCAGCATCTTTCACGACTGAGGAATCATAAAAACAAACTCATAAGGCGGGTTCTTAAGTTGCAGGACGAAAATGAAAAAAGTGAGGAAAAATTGCGTGAGCTCAATGCTCAGATCGCCTTAATGCAGTTTAAAGCTCCTTAACCAAGTCAACCTAGTGGAGTTAATATTCAGGTTTTCAACGCCCCAGTCAATCTGTAGTGTTTGGTGATATGTTGTTTTGTTGATCAAGATCAGGTATTTGATTATTTCGAGTTTATTTGTTGATGATTTTATTTGTTATTATTTCAATTATGTTTTAATTATAATTCTTGTGTGTTGTATCGCAGATAGTAATATGAATATCTCTTTCCCCGATTTTGAGGATTTCGGTTATATTGGCGATCCTTGTATTTCTGGAGACAAATCGATAGTGGAAGGATTGTTTTACAGGTGCCACTCTTTTGTTTTTGATCCCATGTGATGGATGGAATAGTTGTGCGTTTGCTGAAAAAACAACATGTTCCACTTGTCGTTTTTTATTCGACATTAGTTAGGGATCGCGATCTGGATTATTAGCTTTTGATAATGTTATTTTGGGAAAACTCAAAATGTATTTAAAGGGCTGATAGTGAATATGAAAAGGGGTCGATACTCTGGGGAAGCAAGAACAAAACTGCTGGTTCGTCCTATTTGTGCTTCTAGGCAGTTATCTGTCAGTTGTTACGACGTTTGGGCTGGTGATGTTTTACACACATTTATAGTTATAAAACTTTTTATGTGGCTTATAATATCTTTCAGTTTTGATATTTGCTTTCCTATATTATAATGTTTGTTATAATTTCCTTGATGAATTGTGCGAATATAATTTATCAGGTATCGACTTTTCCTGTTTTTAACTGTGTTGGTATGTCATGTTTTGTAGTTAATAATTGATATTATTGATACATAATGTGTAATGATGCTTGTATGAATTTGCAATAATTGAATTTCTTTAAATATCAGCAAATGTTTACATACAGTGCTTTTATCAATATCAGTTGGCTACAGGTTAAATTAATTTTTGCTCCTGATCAGGATAGGTATTAGATCAGAATTATATTTTATTTATTTTCTGCTTTCTGTACTATCTGAAAAATCGTGTTAAGTCAAATCTTTTCATTAATTACATTCAGATTATCCTTTTTGTAATTACTGTACGTGTGTATATAATTATAATATGACTTTGTAGGATACGAACTTTGTCTAGGTTTACATTCTATTCATGTTTTTAGGGTTAATTGTTTTGAGTGATTTTTACTTAACAGTTTCTGATTCTTGTAATATATAACGTGGATTAATCTTTGTAATTATAAGTATAGGATTGACACTAACTATCAGTAGCATTAATTGTAACCATTAGTTTTCTAGGATCCCAGGCCAACAGAGCCTTTAAACCTGTCGGGAGCGACTATTCCAAACAGCTTGGAGCCTGTTCTAAGGGTCCCGGACTGGGTCGTTTTCCCCCGTTGCGGGCTTAGTCAAATACGCCCGTCAACACAGTGGTAAGTGTTCATTCTATCTCACAAACCCTAACCCTAATTTTTGCTATGAAATAGGGATTTTTGCATGGCAGTTTGTATTCCTGGTTGTATGAGCATATTTGCATAGAAATAGAAAATATCGGGATTTCGGATATTACAGTGGTATCAGAGCTATCTTCTTGGCCAGCTGTGGGCTTAAGAAATGGAACATAGATGAATACAGAAGGAGACTCTTTTGTAACCTATAGGAGGAGAAAGAGTAGATACACAGGGGAATTTGAGGATATCCAACTAGAAGATACCAATTCAGACATGGAACAAACATGTATACACTCGGATGGGGGAAAAGGAACGGGAGAAGAGGAGGATAGGATGGAGTTTCGCAACTTAGTCTCTGCATTGCAAGACTTAGCCAAAGCGCAAAACGATGTGCTTAATGCAATCAATAGATTATCGGCGAAACCGGAAATAGGTATCAACAGTACACCTCCCTCACCGGTAGATCGGGGATCTTCAAGTAGCAGTGGAAAGGTTGCGTACACTAATATGCAGAATACTCCGCACATATATAGCAGACCTTCCAACAGGCCTACCATGCCTCACTTCTTGGCAGATACAGTAGGTGGTCCGGTCATGCAGGTAGAACCTAGCGAGCCTTTTGGGGCTTATTTACAGGAGTATAGAGACTTAGGGGATGAGTTTCATGCTGCCATGTCTTTTTCAGATTTCTGCAACATGAAGAGTAGGAACAGACCCAGGAATTTCAACAAGGGTTTCGATCACAACTATGAGTTGCAGAAGACCTTGGACAGGTTGACCATCCCGAACTTTGATGGGACTCGCGGAGGATCAGCGAGAATATGGGTTCAAAAGTTGGATACCTATTTCCAACTCAATCTCGTGATAGAGACGGATGCCATTAAATTGGCTACACTTCACCTGGACGGAGAAGCTCACGAGTGGTGGTACCATGGATTGGTGACATTGGGTCACAACACCATACACTCCTATGGTGAGTTCACTCAGAAGCTCATAGAGAGGTTTGACAGGAAGGATCCAGAGATACATTTCAGGGAGTTGGCTCAACTCAAACAGACCGGTAGTGTAGAAGCCTTCATCTCAGAATTTCAGAGGATAATAATCATGGTAACAGATGTGTTAGAGAGTAGGTTGCCTATGTTATTCACTGAGGCCCTCATAGAGCCACTACGGGGATGGGTGAAAGCCTACAAACCCCTCACTCTGCAGGATGCCATTAGCAGAGCCAGAGATCTTTAGGATTTAGTCCCCAAAAACAAGTTCCCGCTGAAAATCAATTTTCCTGTTAGGGACAAGGACAAGAAACCTTTCCAGCAGGATGTTCCCAATAAAACATGGTTAGACGAGGACACTAGGAAAGATTTGAGAAGGAAGAAACTATGCTTCACTTGTCAGGTACCATGGGTACCAAGACACAGGTGTGCAGGGAAGGCGAAGGCTCACTACATTGAGGTATATTTGGACAGTGATGAGGATGACTATGAGCAGGAAGCCACAGAAGAACTACGGGCAGCTGAGGAGGAATCACACCAGGGTGATACACCAGAGGGAGTCATTGCGACATTATCTGGAGTACCAAGATTCCATATTCTTAGGGTCAGGGGAGTAGTACAGGGTCACAGAGTAGGAGTATTGATTGATGGGGGAGCAACCCACAATTTTATTGACTCCGCTTGGGTAGCCAAGAGAGGCATTCAGACCGAGAAGTTCGAAGGATTCACAGTAGCAGTAGTCGGGAACTCCAGCATGGAGTGCAGCTACTGGGTTCCAAAATTGAATGTCACCTTAGGTAACTATCAGATGACAAATTCCTTCTACGTAGTGGATGTATCAGATACTCATGTAGTATTGGGTGTTCAGTGGATTTATTCTATAGGGAAATACACTACAGACTATAGGGCAATGGAAATGGAATTCCAGGGGCCAGAAGGCAAACGGGTAGTTTTGAGGGGCATGAACACTTATCCCCCAAAACCGGTCTCGTCACAGAGAATGGAGGCAGTACTCCGACAGGATGATATAGAATGGGCTGTAGAATGTTTGGTCACCTTTAGGAAACCCCCAGAGATCAACACACAACACCCAAGTGACATTCAAACCTTGCTACAGAAACATGAAAAGGTTTTTCGGGACCTTCCATCAGGTAGACCGCCAGACCGAGGTTTTGAACACATCATTGAGCTAGAGGAGGGGACACAAGCAGTCATCACCACTCCTTACAGGCATCCCAAAAGATACAAGGATGAGATTGAGAAAACAATCAAAGAATTACTGGAGCTTGGATATATTCGGCCCAGTTCCAGCCCCTTTGCATCCTCCGTAGTTTTGGTCAAAAAGAAGGATGGTACACTGCGAATGTGCATCGATTATCGAGCACTCAACAAAAAGACCATTAAGAACAGGTATCCCATTCCCAGAATTGATGAACTCATGGATGAGCTTTGGGGAGCTAAATACTTCTCCAAGATTGATCTTCGCTCGGGATACCATCAGATCAGGGTAAGGGACCAAGACATCTCCAAAACAACTTTTCGCTGTCACTATGGTCACTATGAGTTTTTGGTCATGTCCTTTGGACTTACCAATGCTCCAGCCACTTTTCAATCATGCATGAACCACACCTTCAGAGTACAGCTACGTAAGTTTTTGCTAGTATTCTTTGATGACATCCTGATTTACAACAAAACATGGGAAGAGCATCTGAAACACCTGGACGAAGTACTGAGTATTTTAGAAGAACATTCGCTTTATGCGAAAATGTCCAAGTGTGAGTTTGGCATGAAGGAAATGCTGTACTTATTACACATAATCAATGCAGAAGGAGTACAGGTTGATATGGAGAAAATCCGAGCTATCAGAGATTGGCCCGCGCCAAAAATAGTCACAGAATTGAGAGGTCTCTTGGGTCTGTGCACTTATTACTGACGGTACGTTAAGGGATTCTCCCAATTTGCAGCACCCCTCACAGATCTCACAAAGAAGCGGAGCGTTCACTTGGACAGACTTAGCATAGAAAACTTTCAAGGAGATGAAGGTTATTATGAGTTCCTATCCAGTTTTAGCATTACCAGACTTCTCACAACCCTTTGTAGTAGAATGTGATGCCTCAGGGGGGAAGGGTTAGGAGCAGTGTTGATGCAAAACCATCACCCTATTGCATTTGAGAGCCGTAAACTGAAGAACTACGAGTGCCATTACTCCATATATGACAAAGATATGCTAGTCATCTTACATGCTCTCACAAAATTCAGACATGTACCTGGTGGGCAGTAAGTTCAAAATCAAAACCGATCATAACAGCCTCAAGTATTTCCTGGAGTAGAAGGAACTGAATGAGCGACAGCAGAAATGGGTTAGCAAAGTACAAGCCTATGATTTCGAGATCGAGTATGTAAAAGGTAAGAATAATGTAGTAGTTGATGCATTATCCAGGCGTCCCGCCTCATTATCTCTCAGTAGTATATCCATAGATTGGAGGGCACTTCTCTCAGTAGAATACTCCAAAAATAAATTCACTTGCGAATTATTGGATGGGCAAATTTAGGATGATAGGTACAGGATTGTTGATGACATCATCTATTACAAAAACAGGATATACCTCGTCCCAGAATCCACATTGAGGAAAAAGATCATTCTGGCAGCACATGATTCTCCTTTATCAGGGCATCAAGGTTTCTTAAAGACCTACAGGCAGATCCGAGAGAGGTTCTCATGGAAGGGCCTCAAGGGGGAAATTATGCAGCATGTACGGGAATGTAGCATCTGTCAGTAGAACAAGATTGAGAACACCAATCCAGCAGGTTTACTCCAGCCACTACCGATTCTAGAACAGAAGTGGGAAAGCATCTCCATGGACTTTATTACAGGATTGCCGAAAGTCCAAGGGCGAGATTGTTTATATGTAGTAGTTGACAGATTGACCAAGTTTGCACATTTCTTTTCGATATCATCAGACTACTCGGCAGCTCAAGTAGTTGAGTTATTCTTCAGGGAGGTCTTCAGGTTACACGGGTTACCTAAGACCATTGTCAGTGATCGAGATAGCAGATTCACAGGTGCCTTCTAGCAGGAACTATTCAGATTGGTGGGGACCGAACTGGCTACCAGTATGAGTTATCATCCCCAGAGTGATGGACAAACGGAAATAGTCAACAAGTGGATCGAAGGATATTTACGGAACTATGTAGCAGGGCAGCAGCGAACCTGGATCAAATGGCTACACCTAGGGGAGTATTACTACAATACTACCTATCACATGTCTATTAGGATGACTCCTTTTAAGGCATTATATGGTTATGAGGCCTTGGACTATGCAGATTTGACATTTGGAGATAGTAGGGCTCCTAAGGCTAAGGATTGCATACAGGACAGTCAAGACATTCTAAAAATATTGAAGGAAAATTTACAAATAGCCCAGAATCAACAGAAGTTGTATGTCGACAAACACAGGATTGAGCAGAGCTTTGAGGTAGGGTAGTTGGTATACTTAAGGCTCCAACCTTACAGGCAGCCTTCACTTAAGAAGAAAGGAGCAGAGAAGTTAAAACCTCGCTTCTATGGACCATACAGAATAATCAAAAAGGTGGGAGAGGTGGCATATGAACTAGAACTTCCGCAGGAAAGTAAAATTCACAATGTGTTCCATGTATCTAACCTGAAGAAGACCCTTGGGCAACACATTGCTCCATCTACAGAATTACCTCCTTTAGATGATGAAGGACTACTGATACTGATTCCCGAACGGATCATACAGACTAGAGAAAGGAAGCTCAGGAACAGGGTAATCAAAGAGTACTTGGTTCAGTGGAAAGAACTACCGCCAGAGAATGCCACTTGGGAAGGTGAACAGGTATTGCAGCATCCCAGTCTGAAGTTACTTGAGGACAAGTAATCTCAAGCGGGGAGGACTGTAATGTCCTCTTCCGATTAGGCCTTGAGGCCCAAAATCGCTAGCCTATGTGATTCCTGTGGGTTCGAGCGGTTACTGACAGTTAGGGAATCATCTAAGGACTGATGCCATCCATAGAAAATCTAGGGCATCATCATTAGGTCAAGAAGGGCCACCGGTGCCAAAGGCCACCTTCGTGCATGCCATCCAAGCATTATTTAATGATGCATGCACTCATTTAAGTCTCCATACGCATGCATGCAAGTCAATTGCAAATTAGAAGATAAAGTGACCTAATTAGGTCAAAGATTAGGGTTTTCGCAGTTGAAAGTTATAAAAGGAGGATAAAGCGAAATGAGACTTCACTTTTGATGATTATTATTTTGGGAGCTCTTGGATAGCAGCACAGCAGTTGGGGTTGAAGACAGAGTCTTCAGCTAGCGGGGTTTCGGCAGTGAAACATCTGCCCTAGTCTCATTCAGGGTAAGCCATACAGGTTCACCATTTGCTCTTACATTCATTCATAGTTATCCAGTATATGGTATAGATTGTTGCAGGGACACTTGTGCAGCTGTAAGGGGGGTTTTCAGCCAGAAAGCCCTAATCAGTCGCTGGGTCTTCAGATCTCAGTTTCACTTCGAAACTCAGGCACCATTCTCATCATCGGCATCTTACTCCGGTACCCGGTGATTATCAGACCCGACCGTGTTCATCCGGAGCAGTTATCAGCTATTTCGAGATCAAGGGGGCGTGAGCAGCTGTCTCTCTGGAACAATTCGCTAGCCTTCCTAGAGACTTCAGAAACTCCGCATGTACCAGGCATTCTCTCCGTCACGGGAAGGCTATCAGTCCTGCAAATCGGCAGCTTCATCGAACACCTCCTTCACTGAAAACGTCACCCTTATTTGATCTGGGTTCTTGCTGCTGGGGTTTCACCGGAAGCAAAAGATATCAGTCCATCTCCGATTCAGTTCTTGATGCTTGCATACTCTCTCAGGAGCAGTCTATCCGGCTTATCAGTGGTAAGTGTTCATTCTATCTCACAAACCCTAACCCTAATATTTGCTATAAAATAGGGATTTTTGCATGGCAGTTTGCATGCATGGTTGTATCAGCATATTTGCATAGAAATAGAAAATATCGGGATTTGGGATATTACATTTCTACAATTAAATAACAATCTTGTTTAGTTGAGAACATAAGGACAACAATCACCTACACCAAGACCCTACCTTGTTTTTTAGGACTTTATCTTGAAGGGTGTGAGTTTTGGTGATAACATTTTGGCGCCATTATCGGGGATAAAGTCCAGTTTCCGGAAGATGTGAAGACTATGTTTCATGACATTTGTGGGATTGTTATTTTTGAAGATCTAGTTCTCACATGGTGACTCCATGAAGGGACAAAGCCCCTGTTCTGTGCATATTTCTATTTGAAGACATTTGATGGGTGTAGAGGTGTGCACATCTATCCATTTTGAAGGCATTTGAAGTTCATCTTGGTGACTTCACATGAGGTATTCTTTCATATTTGTTTGCAGCCTTATGTTTTGCAGTGAGTTACATGAAACCATGGGATTTTAGTGTAGCATATGCTTGTTTGGACTTTTCAAAGATTTATGGATATTCCAGTCAAACTTCTTCCGTTGCTGGGAAAAGGCCTTTTTCAAAATTTAATGGTGATCCTTATGACACTCACCATGTGTTATATGAAAAAATATAACATAACACAACATATATAAGAATAAATAATAATAATAATAAATAATTAATTAATAAAGAGGTTCTATGAAAAAGAAGTGTCTTATCGAAAAGACATGACCATTGGTAAAGGGCAGTATATATATATCGAACACTCAAGTTGTAATATCATATCTCATCATTTTTATTCAAAATATATTTCCTATATGGATTTCTGTTCACTGTCTTATTTACAATATTTATTTCCTTGATTAAACAAAGTTTCTTCATTTCACCATATGCATCAAAGCATGTTTCATTGGCTGGAGATTATATTTCAGATTTGGATGTTGAGCATGAAGATATTGCTATGAGGTTGTTTGTTAGATATTTAGAAAGAAATGCTAAGAAATGATTCCATGCTTTGGGCAAAGGAGAGATTTCATCTTATGTATGTTTTACTCGAATATTTCTTAAGCATTGGGATCCTTTGTATGAGGAGGAGGAAGAAGATGAAAACATTGACGCCCTTGTGCATGAAGAAGACATGGATGAGTCATCTTCAAAAATTTATCTTGGTCATTTTCATCCATCTATATTTCTTATTTGCTAATGATGCAGATTTGGGGTAGCCTAAATTTGGAGCAGAATTGCAGGATCAATTCCAGCTATGTTAGTCACTATCTAATGCTGATTTTTATCATGATTTGGGGCTGTTTTAGATTATTATTTATGCAGAAAATTTACAGCCACAACACCCCTTAATTTTTTATATATTTATAAGTGAAAATTCACATGTTTTGGGGGCTGGAAATGCTAGGTTGCAGCTAGGCTTTTATGGCAAAATTTTCCAGCCATCTTTTTCTTCAGATTCTTTGGAATTTGCATGTGATATTTTAGTTGTAAATAACTATATAGGTGCTGGAAATTGTATGGTACAATAGGTTCTAACTGCAGAAATTTCCGTGCACCCTCATCTTCCATTTTCTCTCATATTTTCCATGTATTATTAACAGAAAATGGTGATGTTAATGCTGGAAATTGTGTAGGGCAGTAAGCACTTCATATTGGGCTCCATTACAGAAATTTTCATCCATCAAAACGAGGGTTCCAAGCCTTAAATTCTGGAATTTTACATCATGATTCATATCTCATGTGCATTTCATTTTGAAAATTGTTGAAGATTTCTAGATCCCCCTAAGCCCTTGTTGCTTGAGGGGAATGATGATTGTGATGTGACTCGTGAGATTGGTTTATGACATTTTAAGCCACGATTATGTATATGCTAGTTCTATCCAAGCTTGAATAGAGGAGTCTTTTTGTTGGTGCCTGCGATTCTTGGCTCAGAGGTGGTTTGATGCCCCCTGGAGTGCCTTGTAGTTGTTACTAATATCCCCCAAACTATTTAGTACTTGTAGCTTTGGAATAAAGGTAATTTTGGGTGGTATAATATATATCTCACTTGTTTAGCTTAAATCTCTTTATTGGTTAACATCGGGAATCTCTCCCTCTTAATCAATTTTTTAAGTCAACAACCCATAGAGTTCAAGGCACTTCAATCATAATTCGTAATTTCCATTTTCAAACTTGCTGTTTTTTGCATTTTTACATGCAGGTCTGTGGTTTTTAGAGCAGATTTCCATGCCCTAACAGCAGATTTACATGTTTCCTGAGGCCAAACTTTATCCTTAGGTGTAAATATGCTCTATAGCCTGCTGTTTTGAGTGCTTTAATGCAGACTACAGGTCTGATATTTAATATTACAGCGATCATTTAATGCAGTTTGTCAGCGTTCCTTGGTCTTTAAGGTTCACAGTTCACTTTTGGATTGCATAGAGATTCTCCCCTGTGGTTAGCAAGCACAAACCAAAGTGCCGAGAGATTGTACAAGGTGACAGTGTACATTCTCTAGTTACCTTGGAACACTTCCAGTTTCAAGCATTAACACTGCTTATAGTTTAAAGAAATAATACTATCTGTGATAAAATGATCGCTTTGCACATAGTACATCGATATACTAGTTATGAGATTACATACCCACATATAAATGAGTCAAGTATGAAATTAGTGACTTTGTGGGATGCAGTGAATAAGCTTTGCTACTAGATTAAATTACTTTTGTCAATGCCGGAGTAAATGAATAAAAAAAGAAGCAGCCATTTTGGGAGCTCAGACCATGATTATATATCTCTTTTAACTTGTCATCATATTATATAATTAACTATTTTCAGTCATAATTCAGTTACATAATTTTTGCAGGTATATTATTGGGTTAGCTGGGCCTCCTGGTGCAGGGAAGTCCACTATAGCAAATGAAGTGGTTCGTCGTTTGAATGCCTTGTGGCGTCAAAGGACTTACAGAATGGATGATCAGATAGTTCCAGCCGATGTTGCTGTGGCCGTTCCAATGGATGGATTCCATCTATATCGTTCACAGCTTGATATGATGGAGGTCAGTTAGCATTACATGTTTCATGTTTGCAAATAGAACAAAGGTCCATTGTCTTGGCCCTTGAAATTTATTGAGGTTTCCTTAATTAATGTCGACTTGAAATCTGGCTAAGAAGTGATCTTCTGCAGCAATGTTTATTGAAATAATATCTTAGCTCACCATATCTACATGATCTTGTTTTTTACATATAAAATTCCAGGACCCAAAGGAAGCTCATGCAAGAAGAGGAGGTAAGACAAGCCTTCCATTTTTATGTATCGAGGTATAGTTGGACAAATTTGACCCACAGTTGACTGTAGGAAGGATGGGCAGGGTCATCCTAGCGACCAAGGGTCTTCTTTTGGTACTAACAAACTGACATTAAATTGTTCTTGGTGACAATTTCAGCTCCATGGACGTTTGATCCAGCACGTCTTCTCTCAAGTCTTACAGAAATGCGAAGGGAGGTATTTTGAATTAAGATTCTATGTAGATGACCATTAATTTCATTTTGTTTGGTTTGGATTTGCTTTTCTAATGGGTTTTTGAACATGAAAATATTACCGTGCTACCTTCAATTTTCTATCTTAAAATTAGCAAGTAACAAGTATTATTCCTTTGTTTTAGCTTATGATCCAAGTTGTGTGTATATATGCATTTTCAGTCAACAACTGTAGTACTGAGGAAAGTAATAATGTGGTTATTCCTGCACTCTTACATCACATATTGTAGTTGAACTTGAAGCATTAGTATAACACACTAGGTATTTTGATTACTGGAGTCGTTTCTTAGAAATTGAATGGTTCTATCACAGGGATCTGTATATATGCCATCATTTGATCATGGGGTAGGAGATCCAGTGGAGGATAACATTTTTGTGAGTCCCTTGTAAGTGGGTTAACTGAACTTAGATTCTTCATTATTGTTGTGTTTCCCTTAACAAGATTTAGCATTGTCAAGCTAGCAAATGCTAAATATGTGTTTTGAATTTTGATTCTTTCTTTTTTATTTATCATTACTAATTTTGTTTCTACATACATCTTTCTTACATCAAAAAAATTATACATGGTTACAATAAAAATGTGCATGGTAGTATGACATACCCTACGATAGATAGACCATGCACACTACATCAAAATGATAATTTCTATACAAAAATTTCTAAAAGCATATGCATGACATCAAACAAAGTAAGCTTGAGAAACAAAATGTTCAAACGAAACAATTTATAAGGGTTGATGGTCATGCAAAGGCAACAATTTCTAAGGGTTGATGGTCATGCATAGGGAGTTTTACCACTGGGGAATTTCTGATTATCTTTAAAAAGAAAATAAAAATCAGAATGCCTATCACATGGAACTCCCTAGGCATTTCCCCTCATTCCGAGAATGGTACTTACGGTAGATCAAATTCTTCAAGGCACAGTGCCAAGTCAACAATGCTGATGAGGAGTCCAACAATTGGTTCACCAACTGTTAGCTCATGAAGAGTCCAGCAATTAGTTCATGCATTTCTCATCTAGGATTTGAGCCTAGTTGGGGAGTATAACACTCCTTTTCACAACCAGTTGGGCTAGGCCCAATTGACAAGGTGAGTTATTGATTATCATCTTCCTTCCTTTTAATTAGGGGAATAATCAGGGATTTTGGTGGGTGCTAGTGTGAGATTATATCTAAAAGGGGATTGATAACCAATGTCTTAGGTTATGCCTTTATTTATTAAAGTGTTGTCTTCTATAGTTGTGCAATTAAGTTGTTGATGAATGGGGAATTTCCTTGATAATTGTCTTTTCCCATTTCCTATCATCATTTTTTTTGCATAGTACTTCTTATATTAAGCAAAGAATATTTACAAAAATCAAAGCTATGTACAAGGAAAAAAATAACAAACCTCAGTACCATAGCTGATAGGTCTTCTTCTATGAGAGGACAAACAATTCCTTTGCCCATAAAATGGGTATAGGGAATCGATAGCTAGCTGCTAGATTAATCATTTTAGATGACTCTATTGATGATTATAGCTTGGACAGGTGATTCTGCATAGGCTAAGTGTCTAGCATGTAGGAATTTCCAAATTACCTCTCTAGGTACTTGTTGAGAGAGTAAGTGACTTTTATATCTCTTTCCTAAGTCTAACTTGGGAAAATCACATTGATTAACATAATGTTGGCTTATGACTAAATGTGAACTTACGATTAAGTCACAACCATTTGTTTTAAGTGAGGCTCAAGATCTAATCTTGGCCATCCCATCACTTTGGAGATTGAGGGTTAGGGTTTTTGTAATTGAGATGCTCTAAAAGAAAGCCTAGGGAGAGGAGAAAGATTTAAGAGAGGTCAAAAGATTATTTCAGAGAGAGATTTTCTGAAGAGAAGAGTGAGAGACTCGGTAAGTGAGAGACTCAATGATTGGGGAGAAGAGAGAAGAGATTTGCCGAAAGAGAAGATTTAGAGAAGGAGAGAGAGAGGTCGACCCCAAGAAAGCTAATCCGCGCAAGTGGCGAGAGATCCGTACAGCTGACCCAGGGGCCATACAAGTAATGCAGATGGTTGTATGAGTGGTGTAGAGGGATGATCGGGTGATGTAGAGGCCGATCCAGTGACGCAGGGGTTGATTGAGTGATGCAAGAGCTGTACACACCGACACAAAGACGATCTGTATAGGGTGACGCAAAGGGTGATGTAGGGGGCTGATTTTCCAAGAGGATGACTTCTCCAGTGTGTCGATTTTCTTTGTGGGATTGAGTTACAGGTTCCATGATTGTAAATTTCTGATTTTTTTCGTGAGCCAAGAATAATAAAAATAACATTGAATGTTGGTTTCTTCCCTTTGGGGTTTTCCAAGGTAAATACTTGTGTCAAATGTGTGACTGATTTCTTGATTGTTTTGCTGCATTATTGGTTAAAGATATCAAGTACTTTTGTTTATAATTTAAGAGTATAAAGAATTATTGGGAACATAAATCAGATTTGGTATTGAGAAAATTTAACATGGTATCAGAGCCCAATAAACTTCGAGGAGAAGGAATTCATTTGTAAAGGGTTTACAATAGAAAACAAAAAAATTCTTTGGTTAGGATATTTGATTGGATAGGATGGCAACAATTTGACCAATATTTGAGGACCGGTTGGAGGGTGAATCCAACTTCAATCCCTGGAAGGAAAGAATAGCATTAGTGCTAATAGAGAACAAGATCTAGGGAATTGCAGATAAGAAACTCCCAACTCCTATTGATGCTACACAATTTGTCGCCCATAACCAGAAAAATGTGAAATCTAGGAGGATTATTCTGGGGTGTAAGATAAAGTCTAGACGATTTCCACCCACTATCCGACAAGTTTTTTGGTAAAAAATCGGTGGAAATTGTTGAAATGGTAGTTTTAAGTTGTTGGAATTGCATAATCTGGGTGCCCCATGGGTAATCAAAGGTGCTAAATCCATATCTGCAATAAAAATTGCAATTTCAACAATGAAAATCGTAATTTGAGCAATAAATCTCATCGCTTGATTATGACAAAACTTGCTGGAAAAGTGCAAATCGTCTAGACTTTAGCTTACTCCTTATTCTGGATGCAGTGAAGGATCATGTGATACCTCATTTGTTCGAAAAGAAGATAGTCAAGGGGATGTGGGAGGCTTTGACAAAGTTATACTAGAGGGATAACCACAACAAGAAGATGGTGCTGAAGGAAGAAATCATGAACACCAAGATGTCTAGATCACATATAATAGCTTCTTATCTCACCAAGATCACTCGTGTTAGTGATTAGTTGGCAGCAGTTGGGGAGACAATGCCAGATGTAGAGTTGTTAAGGGTAGCCTTGAATGGCTTCACCAAGCCATGGGATCCCTTTGTCAAATGTATTGTTACGAGAGAATCTTCCTAGCTAGAAGAGGCTATGGGATGACTTCCTCCATTAAGAGACTCAAGAGGAATCTTTGTGTGAATCCAACGAAAGGGTGACAATGAGGAGAATGTTTCTCTTGCAAGTCATGCAAGGAAGGGAAAAGTGAATGCCAAAAAGAATACGAGTGGAGAGGATTCCACTTAGGATGGGAAGAAGAAGGACATGAGCAAAATCAAGTGCTTTGCATGTCACAAGTTTGGCCATTATAATTCGAGCAAGAAGAAGGGCAAGAGTATGACACAGGATGCAACCTCAGCAGACACATGTGAGTGAGTTCGCTGCAAAGTTTGAGAAGGAGTTCCCATTAGTGTCTTGTCTTTTTGGCACCTTGGCGATGGATGCATGGTTCATGGACAATAAGGCTTCTCGTCACGTGACGGGAGTGCAAGATGTCTTCACTTGTATTCAAAGGAAGACTCAGAGCTACATGTAGAACTTTGTAATGATGCCAAGTGTGCAATAGAAGGGATTGGAGATATTCAGTTTCAGTTGTCCTTTAGAGGTGAAGGATGTGTTATATGTACCAGGGATGACGAAGAACCTACTATCGATTTCTGCTATTTAGGACAAGGGGTATGTGGTCTATTTTTTAGGGTCGACAAGTACTTGTTAGGTCAAAAGGCTCTAGTTTAGATACAAGATGAGTAATTGGGAGCAGAGTGGATAATTTGTATGCGATGAAGGCTCATCCAGTATGTGCTCTAGCTCATAGTTACAAAGACAGTTTATGCGAGGTATGGCACATGAGGATGGGTCGCTTGCATCACAGGGCTTTGATATTGCGGGAGATTGTCACTAGTCTTCTAGAGTTCAATGTGGAGCATCAAGGTGTGTGCATGGGATGTGCACTTAGTATGTATGCCAAGACAAACTTTCCTCGTAGTGATAGCAGGTGCAAGGGGATATTGGATTTGGTGCATCCAGACATATGTGGTCCTATGTCAATGTCGTGGTTGACTGGTTATAACTACTATGTGACCTTCATAGATGATTTCTCCAACAGGACGTGGATCTACTTTATGAAGACTAAGGATGAGGACTTATGTCGGTTTTGGGAGTTTAAGGCTCTCATGGAGAACCAGAATGAGAGGAAGATCAAAGTTACGAGGACAAATAATGGAGTTAAGTAGATAGGCGACAAGTTCAAGGATTTCTACAAGGAGGTAGGGATTAAAAAGGAGCTGACAGTACCTTACAACCTACAATAGAATGGGGTTGCAGAGAGGAAGAATAGGCTCATCATTAGAACTTCCAAGGAAATGATCCATGATCAGGATTTGTCCATCTTTCTCTGGGGAAAATAATGCAATATGATAATTTACATTCAGAACATGAGTACTCATAATGTCTTGGAGGACAAGACTCTTGAGGAAGCTTTCACAAGAGTGAGACCAGAGGTTGGTCACTTTCGTATCTTCGGGTGTCCCGATCTATGTGCATATACCATCGAAGAAGAAGACAAAGTTGGAACCTTTAGTAGAGAAGGGTATCTTTGTGGGGTATAGTGAGACTTAAATGGCATACATGGTATACATTCCTTCACTAGGGAAGATGGTAGTGAGGAAGGACATTTGATTTGATGAGGGCTAAGCCTTTTGGAAGTATCATGAACCCCTTCCAGCAATGTCAGAGGATGAGGAACGAGAGGCTCTGAAGGTTGAGGTGAGACCAGCACCAGCAGGTACAGGGACTCAGTCTTCAGATCAAGAGGAGTAGTTAGAGGCTCCTTCTACTTATTCTAGGAGGAGGCCAAGATGGCTAGAGAAGACACGAGAGATGCTTAGGAGCATGTGGAGGTTCCTAGGAGTACTTTCAAGTAGAGCAGACCACTAAGATAGTTTCTAAGTTACATGTCACTCATGAGTGACATCATTGATTCTGAGCCTGCCAGTGTTGAGGAGGTAGCATGGCATTAGGTTTGGAGGGATTCCATGGTGGAGTATGCATCCATCATGAAGAATGATGTGTGAGACATAGTGTCGAGGCTAGAAGGGAAATTTTTGGTGGGTTCGAGATGGATCATTAAGATCAAGCATACTGTAGATAGTAGCGTTGAGAAGTACAAGGTGAGATTCCTGGCTAGAGGGTTCTCCCAGAAGTATGGAGTAGACTATGAGGAGACATTCACTCCATGTAGATTTTCTAGAGGTTACTACTCACTCTGCAAATCACTAATCCCAACCCGACCACAAATTTCTCTAATCCAAGCTCATATACTGATAATGAAAATCAATCCCAGATAACATAAGCATATAATCAAGATCATAATAAGCACCACATGAGATCTTCTACAACTTCTAACACAATAGCAATCACACACAATAACACAGTGTTTTTGGTCAGAACACCCTGGAAAAAACTCAAAGGTAAAACCAACGAGAGAAATGTAGAAGTTCTATTATCTTTGAATAGATTACAATAGGAATAATGGATCAGTCCAACAACAAACTTATCTCATGATCAAGATGCTCTGATCCTCATGTCTGTTCTCTGGTGGATGTGCCCTCTCTGCCCATGCAAGCATTCGCCCTCCTCTCTATAGCTACTCTCTGACTGGACCTCATGCTCCTCTTCCTCTCTCAATCGCTGTCTTGGTGATGCCCTCTCTTAGCTCTAGAAGAATCCCCTCTTAGGACTCACCCCTCACTAGTGATTTGCACCCCCACTGTGCTGAATGTGCCCCCACTGTCTGGTGAATCAACTCCGTTCTTTGAGCCAAATCAATCTTATGTAGAAGCAATCTCTGCCTCGGATTTGATCTCCTTCTACCTTAGATAAGACGTGCCTGATCTATCTCAGATCCAAGTGCTCTCTCTCTCTCTGTAGTTGTACCCTCTCCTCTCAAGATTGCGCCCTCCTACATGCATTGATTCACCCTCTTTCTCTGATCACTTGAAACTCACAAGCGATAATGACTTTTTCCTTCTGAATGCCCTTTTTTAATCCTTCGGTGAGATTAGGGTTCCAAAACCCTAATTCAATGTTCATGCACAACTCACTTAGTGTGTTAAAAACAATGCATCACAAATAGTGTAAACTGCATGCATGCACATGCAATGTGCAAATATCATGCAACCTCCATGCACATGGACTCCTACTCATCATGCACATGGACTCCTATTCATCATACACATGTAACCTCCCTACACATGCACATGAATCTTTCATGCACTGCATCATGCATCTCACCCATCAGAAACTTGTGCACCACTGCACTCCTCACATCCGAATGGAAGTAGTCACTAAACCTTTGCATGGCTTCAATCCCTGAATCCATGACTTCTGGCAGAGTGTCTTCTCACACTCCACACTCCTTCCTATACCGTAATGTACCACCATGCTGAGTAGAACCACATGAATGGCATCTCGAGTTACAAAAATCAAGACTCCCTCTTAACGAGGGAAGCCCTTCTAACAAGTCCTCCACCAAAATCCAGATGCATCTCACTCTTTTGTAATGAACATAAAATAAATATAATAATTAAATAATTAATAATAAACATAATTAAGATGAAAGGACATGACCTTTCATTCACAATTCCCAAGCCCTATTCAATAGGCGGGTTATCAACCATTGTAATCATCTTTCATCCTATCATTAATATATACTTGCCTTATGGCTTATCGAATATTCTACATCTTTTGGTGATTATTGTGTCAGCGAAATAATTATTCACTTCAAGTGGTATTAGAGCCTCGTTTGGCTGATCTGGGCCTTTGGCCTTAATTCTCAGACCTTGTTTGATTTTTGCCTTGTAGCCTTATTTTAGGGTTTCCCTAAAATATTGGACATTGTCCAAAAGAAAAAGAAAAACTTAAAAAAAAAAAACAAACAAAAGAAAAAAGAAAAAAAAGGAATAGAAAAGAAAAGAGAGAAAACAAAGTTAAAAAGAAAAGATAAAAGAAAAAAAAAAGTTAAAAAACAAAAGAAAGGAAAAAGAAAGTAAAAAAAAAGAAAAGATAAAGTAAAACAAACACATGGTTTTGCTTTTAAAGTAAAACAAACACATGGTTTTGCTTTCCAGCTTCAACCCAGGTTTTGCTTCGATTTGAATTATTATAATATATTTATAATAGTTCAATTTTTTGTTTTATTATATAAAATAATAAAATAAAGATTTTTATTATATAATAATTAATACAATAATTAATTATTATTTAAAAAAATACTATATATTAAACTATATATATAGTTTATAAAAACATTAATATAATTACTTAATAATTATTATTATAAAAAGAAAATTACAAAAATTATTATTTTATAATAATTATTGTTGAAAAAAAATGGTTATTTAACCTAATCAAAGAAGACTCCTTTGTCAAAAAAAATAATAAGTCAAAGAAGTCAAGTCAACAAGACCATCCATCATCGAAGAAAAAGCCAAAATCAAGGAAGATCAACAATCGACGAAGAGTCAAAACGTCAAAGGAAGACTCGTCAAGAAATCGATAGCCATCTATCATTAAAGAAGTCAGAGACCATGGAGTTTGGTTTGCAAGTACAAATAGAGAAATTAGAAGCCAAGCTAAAGCGTTATCAGAGAGACAATGAAGAGTTACGGCACATAAATACGAAATCGGAAATGTTGATTAAATTACATAGGATGCAAAAAGAGCGCAAGGAACAAAAAATTTCTGACCAGAACAATCATATAGAAAAATTGTCGGCCCAAATTAAGAAATTAAAAGACGAAAATGATTTCAATCAGAGACAAAATAATCAAGATATAAGGAAAGAAATAATTGATTATGAAGCAGAAATAATACGCTTGAACAAAAACATTAATGATAGAGATGAAGAACTTACGCACACACGACAGAAATTAGAAGATCAAGAATCAGTGGTCGACCAGTATCGACAACAGATAAAATTTCTTCAGCAACAAAACAACGACTCTAGAAAGGAACACAAGCTGGAGATCACAAAGAGTAATAAAACAATATCTAACAATTTTGAAGAAATTTTCAGATTAAGAAATCATAACAAAACCTTGGTTACAAAAATCAAAAAATCAAAAAATAGTAGCAAGAGGGAACACTCCGGTGAAGACCTCGAAGGAAAAATACTAGAAAAGCAAGAAGAAAACCAGTGTCTGAATAATCGTAATCAGGAACTACGGAACCAAATCAAGGAGTTAGAAATTGGAAAAAAGTCGCAAGAGGAAAGAATCGAAAAGATTCAGAATCTTAAACAATGTACTGGAGAACCAAGAAGCACAATCCAGGAAAATGCATCCAAAAATGAAATTGAGGAAGTGAAGACAGTCCTCGCCGCAGTCCAAAAGAAAGAAGAACAAACAACACCTACACCTTATAGACATCCTAATTATAATCGTCATTTTGACCAACGACAGGGTTAAAATGAATATTCATAGAAGACTTATGTGGACATGCGGAAATATCAACATACTAAGCAACAATTGAGACGAATTGTCCCACAAAAAGATCTCAGAGCTCCGATAAAAATAGATCTGGGATGGACCACAGCAGATACGATGCGACAATTCTCTTGGGGAATCCGTAATTCGTATCGGCTCATTTCCTCAAATGTTGAAAATACAAAAGGAAAAGAATTTCGAGACGATAGATAAAAATAAATCAGACATTGATGTCAAATAAATCTTTGAGGACAAAGATTCCCTTAAGGGGAAGGCAATGTAACGAACATAAAATAAATATAATAATGAAATAATTAATAATAAACATAATTAAGATGAAAGGACATGACCTTTCATTCACAATTTCCAAGCCCTATTTAATAGGCAGGTTATCAACTATTGTGATCATCTTTCATCCTATCATTAATATATACTTGCCTTATGGCTTATCGAATATTCCAGATCTTTTGGTGATTATTGTGTGAGCGAAATAATTATTCGCTTCATCTTTGTTGTAGAAGCTCCGTCTGTCTCTGAAGCCATACCTCTATTGATCCTGTACTCTGGTTTGTAGACTTGTGCCTGACTGCAGTGTTTATCAGAATCATAAATATTTATTAGAATCATAAATATTAGTGTTTATCAGAATCATAAATATCAGATCCTTTCTTTGATAATCCTCTCAGTCTACTAGATTCATCTCCCAAAAATTGTGATTTTTCACTAGATACTGATTTGTCTTTGAGCAGCTCTTCCTCACAAGCTTATATATCTAATTTAGAAGAATATTTGCAGGCTGATATGCATGTTGTTATCACATATATAGTAGCCGGGCTACCATATTCTATTTTTCAGATACAGTACATTTTTGAGCTAGATCTTTTACATATGAGATGCTGATATGAGCAGTTTTGACGGATCATTATTTTGTTAGTGGACTATCATACTCTCCCATGTTAGGACTGAGTCTCAAGACACTCAGATTCAAGGACTGATGTAGCCATTTAGTCATTTACAAAGCAGTTGATGATGCCCAGATTGGTTTTAGTGTTTTCTCATTGGACAGATGATGGTTCAGATGGATTATTTGCATGGTTATGACTCGACATTTATTTTATTGTGTTATGGTTATCATTGCTCTTATACTCATTTTTGTGACATATACTAGCATTTAGTGTCATGATCTGGCGGTCATAAATATATGGACTTTGATGTATTTTGTATTATGTATTGATGTCCCTACTTAGACTTCGAAGTTCTTGATCTATACTCATTGGTTTTACCCTCCTTAGGGAGAATAGAGGTAGTCATTCCCACCATTGTTTTGGCTTGCTAGTCATTCACTGTGTCCACCCATCCATTACCTTCCAGTTTTGTTTTAACCTGACTTACTACTTGACTTGTGGCATGTAGGACCTTTCCTCGCTAGAACCTTTGTTGGACAAACCTCCTTGTTTATATTGTGTCTCGACTTTGAGTTGGTGACAAAACTTGCCTTTGGTGAGTTGGATTGTATGCCTAAATCATTCTGGTCGGTTGTCCCGATGTTTGGCATTGTGCAAAACTACCCCTGATCATTTGAGGTGTTGTTGGCTAAAATTGAAAGCTCATGTACTACTTGTGTTGGAAATATTTAATATGCGCCCATGGAAAATGTAAATTCTAAAATGTGTTTCTTAACATATGTGAGCAAAGGGCAAGAGCAATGTAATGCTAAAATACCTCTTGAAGGGTATAAGAAAAGGTCCCAAAAGCAATGGTTAAATATATGCTTTATCCAAATATCGTTGACCTTATAAATTTGAATATGTCCTGGATGAAAGCTGTGATTAGCTGTGCTTTTAAGTACTGGTGAAGTCCCAAAGGGTCATATAGGCCAAAAAGGCCATGGAAGATAAAATTGATGATCCTAATGAACCTGGATCAAACTTGATGTAGACATGATGCCTAAAGTTGAATAAGCACTCTCTGAACAACTTAACCATTTGTGAGGCACCGCCATTCCTTGTGTTGTTGTTTGTCTTGTAGGTGGTTATAATGAGTATTCCTCTTCCATATCCAAAGTGTTATGATGTTAAGTAGGAAGTCATTATTTGCCCTAGCCTTGTCAATTTCAGCCTTCACCTTTCACTAGCAAATTGACTACAACTATGAAGTGAGTATAGTCCTGAAAGTCTAGTCTGAGTAATAATAAATAAAACCCTATATATGTATTTGGTTGATGTACCGCCAAGGAGGTGACTGCTACTTGTTATGAATGTTACTTAAATGATTTGTAGAGCATGTCTTGGCCTTATAACACTTACAACAGATGGATGATAGTTTAAGTTATATTATTGGTATCTGGTCATTTACAGATGATTATATTGTCTATAGGATATGGTTGATGATCAGGTAGAGACCTAGAAAGGGTATGAGTATACACCCTAGATAGATTTGGACTCTTTGAGTCTAATGAGATAGTTTATTTTTAGTTCCTGGCACTTGCAGAGATGGTTAGGATCATTTTACTCTTTTGATGCAGTTTTGCTTCACAGGATGAAGTGTCTGAGCAGGGAGATGTTTTTATTGGATCTCCTAGGGCGCTGTATGGGGCATAGGGGGTGCAGCCACTTGATTGTAGCATAGTACCCCCATCCCAGAGTGGCTGATGGGCTCAGTTGGACAACACAGGCACCCTAGGAGGCTGTTTTGGCAGGTTCACATTTCTTGAGGCAGATTAAAAAATGATTAAATGGCTATTGAAGAAATCGATTTGGGCTACTGAGGCAAGGAAATGACATGGGATGAGTCATGATGATGAGAGTGATGTCCTCCGCACCTTGTCCAGTAGTTACAACACTTGATTGGGCGCACACCTATTTTTCGGTCATTTTTATATTATTTTCTGGAGCTTTTTGGAGGCTCACGATTTCCTCAAGGAGACACAAAGTCAAAAAAATTAAAATATTATATTATTTTATTGTGCCATTGGGCATCCAGAGGGAGTTAGTTAACACTCCATGGACCCACCATGTGCTTCTTTTATTTCTTGTTGAGTGGGGTACCCTTTTTATGGGTTATCTAGTCCACTTTGGTACTTTATGGTTATATTGATCCATGGTATGTTTAGGGTCATATAGGCCAAAAAGGCCATGGAAAATAAAATTGATGGTCCTAATGAACCTGGATCAAACTTGATGTAGACATGTAGCCTAAAGTTGAATAGGCACTCTCTGAACAACTTAACCATTTGTGAGGCACTGCCATTCCTTGTGTTGTTGTTTGTCCGGCAGGTGGTTACAATGAGTATTCCCCTTCCATATCCAAAGTGTCATGATGTTAAGTAGGATGTCATCCTTTGCCCTAACCTTGTCAATTTCAGCCTTCACCCTTCACTAGCAAATTGACTACAACTATGAAGTGAGTATAGTCCTGAAAGTCTAGTCTGAGTAATAATAAATAAAACCCTATATATGTATTTGGTTGATGCACCACTAGGGAGGTGACTGCTACTTGTTATGAATGTTACTTAAATGGTTTGTAGAGCATGTCTTGGCCTTATAACACTTACATCAGATGGATGACAGTTTGAGTTATATTATTGGTATCTGGTCATTTATAGATGATTATATTGTCTATTGGATATGGTTGATGATCAAGTAGGGACCTGGAAAGGGTATGAGTATACACCCTAGATGGATTTGGACTCTCCGAGTCTAGTGAGATAGTTTATTTTCAGTTCTTGGCACTTGCAAAGATGGTCAGGCTCATTTTACTCTTTTGATGCAGTTTTGCTTCACAGGATGATGTGTCTGACCAGGAAGATGTTTTTATTGGATCTCCGAGGGCACTATATGGGGCATAGGGGGTGCAGCCACTTGATTGTACCATAGTACCCCCATCCCAGAGCCTCGAGGGCTCAGTTGGACAACGCAGGCACCCTAGGAGGCTGTTTTGGCAGGTTCACATTTCCCGAGGCAGATTAAAAAATGATTAAATGTCTATTGAAGAAATCGATTTGGGCTACTAAGGCAAGGAAATGACATGGGATGAGTCATGATGATGAGAGTGATGTCCTCCGCACCTTCTCTAGCAGTTACAACACCTGATTGGGCCCACACCTATTTTTCGAGCATTTTTATATTATTTTCTGGAGCTTTTTGGAGGCTCACGATTTCCTCAAGGAGACACAAAGTCAAAAAATTAAAATATTATATTATTTTATTGTGCCATTGGGCACCCAGAGGGAGTTAGTTAATATTCCATGGACCCACCATGTGCTTCATTTATTTCTTGTTGAGTGGGGTACCCTCTTTATGGGTGATCTAGTCCACTTTGGTACTTTATGGTTATATTGATCCATGGTATGTTGAGCTCATCTCAACCATTGATTAGAACATTTATATCTTTTAATCTTAGCCACTCATTTTTAAAGTGGTTAGGATTTTGGTTCTCTCATTTCTATTTAAAGGAGAGAGCGTCTCATTTGTAAGGGGTCTTTGGCTCTTGGATCTAGATAATAGAAAACTTTTCTTGTGGATAGTTTTTGGATCTCCTTTGCATCTGATGTTCTTAGATGGTGATTGGAAAGTCTTTTGCTTCCTAGCATTCGGGAAATTGTTATAGGATCTATATTTTTTGGGGATTATTATCTTGTCTACAGGAGGACGACTTCAGCTTGGGCTTTTTTGGAGGGGGACCTCAACTCCCTTGGATTGGTCTTCGTTTTTTATCAGGGGGTTTTCATTAGCGTCATTGCGATCTATGATTTTTTCTTGCTATTTTTCTGTACCATTTAGCTTTTTTCTCTTGTGGCAACAAATCTGATATGATTGACGTTTGTTGTGCAGGAGAGAGGGCGCATTAACTTCCTTGGGCAAACACTAGACATAGAACTCGCTTTAATCTTCTCAAATTGATTGGGATGGCAGGGATCATCATCATCAAGGCATCTACAAGATCTTCTAGGTAAGATCTATAGGTTGGGTCTTTTCTTCCATGATCTCAATCCATTGTACTTGCTTTTCTCCAATTTACTGAAAACTTCAAAATCTTAAAAAATCCAAAAAAACACTTAATCAGGGAATCGTTCAATCTTTCGACAAACCACTGCTGGGTTTTGTAGATCGGGCATCCCTCTCACCATTTCATCTTCAACCCTATCCAAAAAGTTGTTGGTTTTCCCTAAATCTGAAAAACTGACTGTTAAAACTCCAACGCCCCACTGAAAATTTGACCTTTTTCAAATCTGACTTTTACTGGAAAATAATCACTTTGGTTCATAGATCAGGTCTCCCTTATTCCAGAACACCCCCAACGTTGAGCTAGTTGCTGCCAGAAGACCCTAGATCTAAAAAATTGACTTTCAGCACCCTAGCACTCCACATCAGATTTTGACTTTTTCCAAATCTGATTTTTCCGGAAATTTTCCAACTTGGGTTTGTAGATCAGGTCATTCACATCCCATTTCTCCTCCAACGTCGAGCTGATGCCTCACAGACTGTCCTAGATTTGAGGATCCGTCCCTCCAAACCCTAGCGCTAGCCCCTCCTACTGGTTTCCCCTGCAAGCTGAATTTTCTGGGTCAAACACTTTTTTGGGTCCATAGATCAGGGCATATCCCAAGTGGGTTCACTCCAATGCTATGCAAATACTGATTCCATTGCCCAAGCCTCAACATGCATTGATCTCCAAGCATAGCGCTAGCCCTCTTTTGACCTCTTTTCCCTGAAAGTTGACTTTTCTTTGATGACTCGGGTATTTTGACATTGTCACATCTTCCATTGAGTCTATCCCTTGGGTACTAGATAGTCCTAGCTCTGTCCTTACTCACCCTGCATTGGTTATGTTTTCCAAGGCAACGATTATCTTCATCAGTTGCTAGTACCTCAACCCTAGATCTTGTATCAACCCCACATGTCACCTTGGTTCCACTTTGGATCGAACTTAACACTTCTCAAAACCCTAATCCAAAGCCTTGGCTCACCTGGTAACATCTCCCATAGATCTAAGGTCTTCAATTACCTTACACCTTACGTACCTCAAGCCTACTTGATCTGATTTGGAGTCTGTTATCACCCACCTTGTAGTTGCCTGTGTGAGGTGGATCCAGGATGGATGGTAGAGGGGCAAGCAACTAAGGGGTGGAACCACGACTGCCTAGACTTCCAAATGGATGGTTGTCACGCCAATCAAGGCAGCCTTCACTTTATGTTATCCTAGTCCAAGACAACAATGGGGGAGACCCAGATCTGCTCCCGACAGGAGAGATCAGACCTAGACACCAAAAGAAAAACAGATGGGGGCTTCAGGGTACTTAAGGTGCAAGGTAAATGGAAACCCTAACTCTAGGGTTTAGGTACTAGCAACTGGTGGAGATGACCACTGTCTTGGAAAACGTAACTGTGACAGGGTGAGCAAGAACAGAGTTGGGATTGCCTAGTACCAAGGGTACAAAATCAGTGAAGGATAGATGACTTGAGTTATCAGTAGGTGTTGGCAAAAGGAGTAAGAATGAGGTCAAGATGGGGCTAGCGCTAGCTGGGAGATCAGTGCCTTGTATGCATTGGGCAATGGAGTTAGCAGTAAACCAACGTTTCAGAGAACCCACCTGGGATACACCTTGATCTATGAACCCCAAAAGTAATTGATCCAGAAAAGCTAATGTACAGGAAAACCAGCTCAATGGAAGGCTAGCGCTAGGGCTTAGAAGGATAGATTTGCAGTTCTAGGGTCACCGGGGGGCTAATGGCTCAGTGTTGAAGGAGAGAAGAGGTCAGGGTGACCTGATCTACAAGCCCAAATCAGAAAATCAACAGAAAAATCAGATCTAGAAAAGTCAAAATTTGATGAGGGCTAGGAGGCTGAAAACCAATTTTTCAGATCTAGGGCAAACCGGAGAGAACTAGCTCAGCGTTGGGGGTGTTCTGGAATGCTTGGGACCCGATCTATCTGTCTATCTTGTCAGATTTCATAAAAAACTCACTTCCGGAAAAGTCTAATTTTCAGTGAGGGCGCTAAGGCAGTTTCAGTCAATTTTTCAGATCTAGGTCAAATGGTCAAGCAATTGGACAGCGTTGGGGTTGATTTAGGCTGTGTGGGGCCCGATCTATCCATCTGTGAAGTCAGAATTCAAAAAAAATCAAAACCCTAGCAGGTCAATTTTTCAGTGGGGGGTTATGTAGTTTTTTGCTTAAAAATCAGATCTAGGTCAAACTGTGAGGAATTTGACCAACATTTCAGTTGATTTGATGAAGGGGAGGCTTGATCTATGAAACCCAAAAATGGTTTGGCAAAAGATCAGACTATTCCCAAGTTTATTATTTTTTAGGGTTTTTAGTGCTTTTAGGAGTTTTCAGAAAAAGTTGAAGAAAAGCAAGGTACAATGGAATAAGATCTGAAAAAGAAGAGACTTACCTGTTAGATATTACCTGGAAATGCTTGTAGAAGTCTGTAACAATGACGATCTTTGCTATCCCGATCAATTCTGGAAGATCCCCATGATTTTCTATGGCATATGCAAGCTCCAAGCCACCAATGCGCCCCCTACCCTGCATGAGCAAACGTCAACCATATCAGATTTGCTAATACAAGATAAAGAAACTGAATGCTACAAGACAGTAAAATGAAGTAATCATAGATCACAATGAAACTAGTGAAAACCCCCTAATCCAAAACGAAGAGAACCGAGCGAGTTGAGGTTTCCCTACAAAAAATGCTCCAGCCAAAACGCCCTCATGTAGACAAAACAATGATAGCCACGAAAAATATAGATCTCACGAGAATTTCCACAATGCTAGGAAGCTAAAGACTAGCTAATCACCATTTGAGCACATCAGATGCAAAGCAGATCCAGAAAAATTTCCACAAAAAAAAGTCTTTCTATTATTCAGATCCAAGAGCCAAAGACCCCTTACAAATGAGAAGCTCTGTCCTTTAAATAGAAATGAGAGAACCTCAATCATAACCGAATCCTAACCACTTTCAAAACGAGTGGCTAAGATTAAAAGATGAAATGTTCTAATCAATGGTTGAGATGAGCTCAACATACAATACATGGATCAATATAACCATAATTTATCAAAGTGGACTAAATCACCCAATAAAAGGGTAACCCACTCAACAAGAAATAAATGAAGCACATGGTGGGTCCAAGGAGTGTTTGACTAACTCCCTTTGGGTGTTCCCATGGCACAATAAAATAATATAATAATTTAATTCTTTGACTTTTGTGCCTCCTTGAAGAAATTGTGAGCCTCCCAAAAGAGCTCCAGAAAATAATATAAAAATGCCCAACAATAGATGTGGGCCCAATCAGGAGCTGCAACTGCTGGAGAAAGTGTGGAGGACATCACTCTCATCATCATGACTTATCCCATGTCATTTCCTTGCCTCAGTAGCCCAAATCGATTTCTTCAATAGCCATTTAATCATTTTTTTAAAATCTGCCTTGGGAAACGTGATCCTGACAAAACAACCTCCTAGGGTGCCTACGTTGTCAAACTGAGCCCACCAAGCTCTCTGGGATGGGGGTACCATGGTATAAACAAGTGTCTGCACCCCCCTATGCCCATACAATGCCCTAGGAGATCCAACTGAAACATCTCCCTGCTCAAAAATATCAATCTGTGAAGAAAAACTGCATCAGAAAGGCAGAATGGACCTGATCATATCTACAAGTGCCCGGAACTGGAAATAAATTGTCTCATTAGACTCAGAGAGTCCAAATCCATCTAAGCTGTATACTCATACCCCTCATAGGTCTCTATCTGATCATCAATCATATCCAATAAACAATATAACCATCTGTGAATAATCAGACACCAATAATAACTCAGACTACATCCATCCGTTGCAAGTGTTAAAAGGCTGAGACATGCTCTACAACTCATTCAAGTAACAATCACAACAAGTAGCATTCATTTCACTGGCGGTACATCAACCAATACATATATAAGGCTTTATTTATTATTATTCAGACTTAGACTTTCAAGACTATACTCACTTCATAGCTGTAGCCAATTTGCTAGTGAAGGGTGAAGGGTGGAAATGATAAGGCTAAGGAAAATGATGACTTCCTACACAACATCATGACACTTTGGACAAGGAAAGGGAATACTCACTATAACCAATGTCAGACAAACAACAACACAAGGAATGGCAGTGCCTCACAAATGGGTGAGTTGTTTAGAGAGTGCTTATTCAACTTAGGCATCATGTTTACATCAAGCTTGATCCAAGTTCATTAGGATCTTCATTTTATTCCATGGCCTTTTTGGCATATATGACCCTTTTGGGACTTCACCAGTGCTTAAAAACACAACTAATCGTAGCTTTCATCCGGGACATATTTATTTGAATAAGGTCAGCAATTTTTGGATATAGCATATTTTTAACCATTGCTTTTTTGGACCTTTTCTTATACTCTTCGAGGAGTATTTTAGCATTTCATTTCTCTTTCCCTTTTTACATATGTTAAGAAACACAGTTTTATAATTTTCACTTTCCATGGGCGCATATTCAATATTTTCAATACAAGTAGTACATGAGCTTTCAGTTTTAGCCAACACACCTCAAGTGACTACCTCAAGTGACTAGGGGGAGTTCTGCATAGTGCCAAACATCGAGACAACTGACCAGAATGATTTAGGCATACAATCCAACTTACCAAAGGTAAGTTTTGTCACCAACTCAGAGCCGAGACACAATATAAACAGGGAGGCTTGTCCAACAAAAGTTCTAGCGGGGAAAAAGATCCTCCAGGCCATAAGTTAAGAAGTCAGTCAGGTTGAGAACTTAAACTGGAAGGTAATGGATGGGTGAAGACAATGAATGATGGAGCCAACACTAGCAACCCAAAACAATGGTGGGAATGACTACCTCTATTCTCCTTAAGGAGGGTAAAACCAATGAGTATAAATCAAGAACTTCCAATTCTAAGCAAGGACATCAATACATAGTACAAGATACAACCAAGTCCATATAATTATGACCACCAGATCATGATACCACAAGTCAATACATGTCACAACAATCAGTATAAGAGCAATAATAACCATAACACAATATAAAATGTTGAGTCATAACTATGCAATATAATCCATCTGAGACACCATCTGTCCAATGAGAAAGAACTGATATAAAACTGGGCATCAATGACTGCTCTGAAATGACATAAATGGCTACATCGGTCCTCAAATCTGAGTGTCCTGAGACTCAGTCCTGACATGGGAGAGTACAATAGTCCACAAATATAATAATGATCCATCAAAACTGCTCATCTTAGCATCTCATATGTAAGAGATCTGGCTGAAAAAGGTACTGTGTCTGAAAAATAGAATATGGTAGCCTGGCTACTATATATGTGCTAATAGAGTCTAGGTCTGATCACTCCTATCGGGAGTAGATCTGGGTCTCCCCCTTTGTTGTCTTGGACTTAGATAACTTAAAGTGAAGGCTACCTTGATTGACGTGACAACCATCCATTTGGGAGTCTACGCAGTCTTGGTTCCACCTCCTTAGTTGCTTGCCCCTCTTCCATCCATCTTGGATCCACCATACATAGGCAACTACAATGTTGGTGATAACACTTTTGGCGCCGTTGCCGGGGAGGTAGAGGCATACCTTGGTTTGACATACCTCACCTCTCCTACGACATTATCCGGTGGTGAACTCGGCAATTCGTTAGCATGGTGACTCCACAACGCAGCTCCATTGAGAAGCGAACCCATCACATAAATCATAATGAATTCAGATGTATTTTTGAGACACATGAAAGAATTAACCAAAAACATAATTGAAACTACAAGACAAATAAACGAAAGGGATAGATGGAGGTGAGACTACGGGTATGAGGATGTTCTCAAGCCTGACTATGGGTACGAATCTAGTTATCACAATCTTTATGATACCCACCAACTTCCTCACCCATGCGATAAAGATTTCCCAACCATCCCGAGTGGACCTGTAAGTTGACATGAACCTAGAAGTCCGTCCTAGTCAAAGCCTTATAGCCAAGTAACTAGAGCTATTAAAAAACAAGACAAACTGTCTCCTTTTGACTTTTCGGAAATACCGGGAGCACCTCATCCTATGCCAAACGATTACACTAGGAGGTTACCCTAGTTTAATGGAAATAAGGATATATCTATTGAAAGTCATTTGGATATTTTTTGGGATTACATGGAAATTAGAAGTGCGGACAATGAGGATGTTTATATGCGATCCTTAGGAGAATCCATGCGAGGGGATGTTCAACTATGGTTTGATCATTTAGCATCAGAATCCATCACTGGGTATGACATGTTCACAGATCTATTAAAAGATAAGTGGGGTAGGAACATTGATAGTTCTTTAGAGTGTGAATCTAGCAATGATTATAATCAGTATATTGGCAATTTGCTTTCTCAATTGGATCATTCCTCTCCTGAAATGTTCCAAACTATGAGCATGCCTGAAATCCATAAGAATGTTACAGAGTACTTTGAGGATAATGTTTCAAAACCTCATGCTGAAATTAAGAGGGATATCAATCAAATCATACAAGATACTCTGTTATTGTTACTTGAAGCAGTCACAGAGCAAATCCTGGATTTGTTTCGTGGAACCTAACATGCACCATCAAGAAACATTTTTAGTTGAGCCTTCCATTTGTGAGTCAATTAAAGAGCCTTTAGAAGAGAAACTCCATAGTCATTGCCTAATTGACGAGAATTTGAGTCAGTATTCAAGCCATCTAAATCTGGATTCAGAGGTTGATGAAATCAATAAAACTTCTGTTGAAGAGCAATCTTGTGGTCATATTGTGATTAAAGAGCATGCCTGTAAGAGTGATAGGGAAATTGAAACTGAACTAATTGATGTTTTTCATTGTCTAGAGCATAAAGAAGAACAATCACATGATGATACAGTTGTAAGTGAACTTGATCAAGAACATTGCACTGAGGGTCCTTGTCCTGGTAGTATCGATAGAATTCTTCATCCAATCCTTAATCAGAATATGTTGGTTCAATGTGTGGATGTTGACCTTGTTTTGAATCTTGAAATCACTCCTGGAATTAATTTAAAAGCTCTTTCCTCTCGTCAAATTCTGAGATCAATTATTCCAAGTCTGGGAGAAAATTTTCAATCCACCCTCCCGTCCCAAGTTTTCGAGTCTTCTTGTATGGGTTTGTCTTTTAATCAAGCTGTTACTTTCGAAATCGTTAATCAGGAGTTTAAGCATTATCACGTAATTGGGGAAAAAGGCACTTCATGTCTCTTCTCAGTCATCTGTAATGAATAATTTTTTTCAATTGGTAAATCTGTATTATGGATGGCTGGAGAAGGTGTATAAAGATCAATTTCATATTTTCTCCATTTTTAAACAACAAATGGGCTTGATCTCATTCACAGTTTCATTACATTACAACTTGTTCGCATTTGATTCTCCTGGAGTGAATAGAATCGAATGTCCTAGTAGGGTAGAGGAGAAAACAAAGAACCGTTTGGAGTGGCCGAGTCATGAATCATATTGTCTTCTTCCATCAAGAAAGAACTTGCATACATTTTATGATCCTATCAGTATTTGGATGGACGAAGTTCTCAAAAGTCAATTGCATCCTTGGCATGATTTCATTCCAGATCTTTCTTTGATTTTCAAACAACAAGTTAAAATGGTTTCAATTTTCATATACATTACTTTTAAACCATCTTTGGCTTGTTGGGTTATTAACTGTAAAGAAAGCTCAATAGATTCGTTTAGCAAGTGGTTGCATTGGATTTATGATTTTACCTAACACTTGTCTAAATTGGTTAGAGTAGGGTAGGTAGGACCTAATTAAGCCCTTGCTGGGCAGTAGTGTAGCCTGTCAGTCTTGCACCTTTTTGTCTTTGCCTGAAGCTTTCTTTTCAAAGCTCTTAGTGTAGTTTCCAGTCTTATCATTTTCTGTTATCCTACACAATAAAAATCAAACTTTTCTTGAAAGTTGTGGTTATAGATTAGATTTATTTTTTGCTTCTCAGTTTTATGCATGCTTATTTTCAGTACTTTATTTTTATCCACGTATTGTTCTGACGACCGGTTTGTGAGTTTGGTATAGCTCTGGACATGCTGCAGGTAGTTTGTGACATTTTGGTAGCGATTACAGAGCTGGAAAGATTGATCAAGGATGCGAGAAGCAGAGTACGAGGACCAGAGGTTATGAGGTTCTCAAGCGCTCTTTTCAGCACAGAACTTGTCCCAGCTGGAGCCAGATGTTATCACATATATAGTAGCCGGGCTACCATATTCTATTTTTCAGATACAGTACATTTTTCAGCCAGATCTCTTACATATGAGATGCTGAGATGAGCAGTTTTGACAGATCATTATTTTGTTAGTGGACTATCATACTCTCCCATGTTAGGAATGAGTCTCAAGACACTCAGATTCGAGGACTGATGTAGCCATTTAGTCATTTACAAAGCAGTTGATGATGCCCATATTGGTTTTAGTGTTTTCTCATTAGACAGATGATGGTTCAGATGGATTATTTGCATGGTTATGACTCCGCATTTATTTTATTGTGTTATGGTTATCATTGCTCTTTTATTCATTTTTGTGACATATACTAGCATTTAGTATCATGATCTGGCGGTCATAAATATATGGACTTGGATGTATTTTGTATTATATATTGATGTCCCTACTTAGACTTCGAAGTTCCTGATCTATACTCATTGGTTTTACCCTCCTTAGGAAGAATAGAGGTAGTCATTCCCACCATTGTTTTGGCTTGCTAGTGTTGGCTTCATCATTCATTGTCTCCACCCATCCATTACCTTCCAGTTTTGTTTTAACCCGACTTACTACTTGACTTGTGGCATGGAGGACCTTTCCCTGCTAGAACCTTTGTTGGACAAACTTCCTTGTTTATATTGTGTCTTGGCTCTGAGTTGGTGACAGAACTTGCCTTTGATGAGTTGGATTGTATGCCTAAATCATTCTGGTCGGTTGTCCCGATGTTCGGCACTGTGCAGAACTCCCCCTGGTCACTTGAGATGTTGTTGGCTAAAACTGAAATCTCATGTACTACTTATGTTGGAAATATTTAATATGGGCCCATGGAAAATGTAAATTCTAAAATGTGTTTCTTAACATATGTGAGCAAAGGGCAAGAGCAATGAAATGCTAAAATACCCCTAAAGGGTCATGTAAGCCAAAAAGGCCATGGTAAATAAAATTGATGGTCCTAATGAACCTGGATCAAACTTGAAGTTGACATGATGCCTAAAGTTGAATAAGCACTCTCTGAACAACTTAACCATTTGTGAGGCACCGCCATTCCTTGTGTTGTTGTTTGTCCGGCAGGTGGTTAGAGTGAGTATTCCCCTTGCATATCCAAAGTGTCGTGATGTTAAGTAGGAAGTCATCCTTTGCCCTAGCCTTGTCAATTTCAGCCTTCACCCTTCACTAGCAAATTGACTACAACTATGAAGTGAGTATAGTCCTGAAAGTCTGGTCTGAGTAATAATAAATAAAACCCTATATATGTATTTGGTTGATGTACCGCCAAGGAGGTGATTGCTACTTGTTATGAATGTTACTTAAATGATTTGTAGAGCATGTCTTGGCCTTATAACACTTACAACAGATGGATGATAGTTTGAGTTATATTATTGGTATCTGGTCATTTACAGATGATTATATTGTCTATTAGATATGGTTGATGACCAGGTAGAGACCTGGAAAGGGTATGAGTATACACCCTAGATGGATTTGGACTCTCTGAGTCTAATGAGATAGTTTATTTTCAATTCCTGGCACTTGCAGAGATGGTCAAGCTCATTTTACTCTTTTGATGCAGTTTTGCTTCACAAGATGATGTGTCTGACCAGGGAAATGTTTTTATTGGATCTCCTAGGGCGCTATATGGGGCATAGGGGGTGCAACCACTTGATTGTACCATAGTAACCCCATCCCAGAGAGCCTGGTGAGCTTAGTTGGACAACGCAAGCACCCTAGGAGGCTGTTTTGGCAGGTTCACATTTCTCGAGGTAGATTAAAAAATGATTAAATGGCTATTGAAGAAATCGATTTGGGCTACTAAGGCAAGGAAATGACATGGGATGAGTCATGATGATGAGAGTGATGTCCTCTGCACCTTCTCCAGCAGTTACAGCACCAGATTGGGCCCACACCTATTTTTCGGGCACTTTATATTATTTTCTGGAGCTGTTTGGAGGCTCATGATTTCCTCAAGGAGACACAAAGTCAAAAAATTAAAATATTATATTATTTTATTGTGCCCACCATGTGCTTCATTTATTTCTTATTGAGTGGGGTACCCTCTTTATGGGTGATCTAGTCCACTTTGGTACTTTATGGTTATATTGATCCATAGTATGTTGAGGTCATCTCAACCATTGATTAGAACATTTATATCTTTTAATCTTAGCCACTCGTTTTGAAAGTGGTAAGGATTTTGGTTATCTCATTTCTATTTAAAGGAGAGAGCTTCTCATTTGTAAGGGGTCTTTGGCTCTTGGATCTGGATAATAAAAAACTTTTCTTGTGGATATTTTTCGGATCTCCTTTGCATTTGAATGTCTTAGATGGTGATTGGAAAGTCTTTTGCTTCCTAGCATTAGGGAAATTGTTATGAGATCTATATTTTTTGGGGATCATTGTCTTGTCTACAGGAGGACAACTTCAACTTAGGCGTTTTTGCAGGGGGACCTCAACTCGCTTGGATTGGTCTTCGTTTTTTATTAGGGGGTTTTCATTAGTGTCATTGTGATCTATGATTTTCTATTGCCCATGAAGTTTCAGCCTGATCTGACCTCTCCTCCTACAAAAACGTCACCTTCAGTTTGGAGGGTGCTTATGGTACTGCGGGGCGGTAACATCGAAGGAAAGGAGCACTACTAGCCCACCTATTCGGATCTTTATGCATGCAACTATCTTTGGAGTCATTATCAGTCGGGATATCAGTGGTAAGTGTTAATTTCTCTCTGGAAACCCTAACCCTAATTCAACTACATTTTAGGGCATTTTTGCATGGCAAGTTTGCATGCCCAATTATTTCGTATTTTTGTATGAGATTGAGTGAGCGAGTTAGTACTATAGTAGAACATTAGAGAATATCAGTATTTGGGATATTACAGTGGTATCGGAGCATGTTCCTTGCCAGTTGTGGGCTTGAACATGAGAAGTAGATGAATACAGAAGTGGACACTTTTGTAACCTATAAGAGAAGAAGGAGTAGGTCCACGGAGAAATTTGAGGATATCCAACTAGAAGATTCGAACTCAGACATGGACCCAACAAGTATACACTCTGATAGGGGAAAAGGAACGGGAGAAGATGAGGACAGAATGGAGTTTCACAACCTAGTAAGCGCATTGCAAGACTTAGCCAAAGGTACACCTCTCTCACCGGTAGATAGAGGGTCTACAAGCAGTCGTGGGAAACATGCATACACCAATATGCAGAACACACCCCACATATATAACAGACCTTCCAGTAGGCCTACTATGTCTCACTTATTGGCAGATGCAGTAGCAGGTTTAGTCATGCAGGTAGAGCCTAGTGAACCCTTTGGGGCCTATTTGCAGGAATACAGGGACTTAGGGGATGAGTTCCATGTAGCCACGTCTTTTTCGGATTTTTGCAACATGAAGAGTAGGAACAGGCCCAGGAATTTCAACAAGGGATTCAATCATAACTATGAGTTGCAGAAAACCTTGGGCAGGTTGACCATCCCAAACTTTGATGGGGCTCGCAGAGGTTCAGCGAGGATATGGGTTCAGAAGTTCGATACCTATTTCCAACTCAATCCCATGACAGAGATAGATGCCATTAAATTGGCTACACTCCACTTGGACGAAGAGGCTCATGAGTGGTGGTACCACGAATTAGTGACATTAGGTCACAACACCATCAACTCCTATAGTGAGTTCACTCAGAAACTCATGGAGCGGTTTGACAGGAAAGATCCAGAGATACATTTCAGAGAGTTGGCTCAACTCAAGCAGACAGGTAGTGCCGAGGCCTTCATCTCAGAGTTCCATAGGGTAGTTGTTATGGTGACAGATGTGTCGGAGAGCAGGTTAACTATGTTGTTTACTGAGCCCTTGACAGAGCCACTATGGGGGTGGGTGAAAGCCTACAAACCCTCCACTCTACAGGATGCCATCAGCCGAGCCAGAGATCTCCAAGACTCAGTCCTAAAGAACAAGTTCCCACTCAAGACCAACATTCCAGTTAGGGACAAGGACAAGAAACCTTTCCAGCGGAACTTACCGAAGAAAACATGGTTAGATGATGACACTAGGAAAGACTTGAGATGAAAGAAATTGTGTTTTACTTGTCAGGAACCATGGGTTCCAGGACATAGGTGCTCAGGAAAGGCCAAAGCCCATTACATAGAAGTATATTCAGACAATGAAGGGGAGGACTACGAGCAGGAAACAATAGAAGTTGCAGGCAGCAGAGAAGGAGTCACTCCAGGGTGATACACCAGAGGGAGTTATTGCTACGCTATCTGGAGTACCTAGATTCCATACTCTCGGGGTCAGGGGAATAGTACAGGGCCAGAGAGTGGAAGTATTGATTGATGGGGGAGCAACCCACAATTTCATTGATTCAGCATGGGTGACCAAGAGGGGTATTCCGACAGAGAAGTTTGAGGGATTTACTGTAGCAGTAGCTGAAAACTCTAGCATGGAGTGCAATTATCAGATTCCAAATCTGAATGTCACATTAGGCAACTACCAGATGATAGATTCATTTTATGTAGTGGATGTGGCAGATACACATCTAGTATTAGGCGTTCAATGGCTTTATTCAATAGGGAAATATACTATAGACTGCTGAGCAATGGAAATGGAATTCCAGGGACTAGATGGGAAATACGTAGTTTTGAGGGGCATGAACACTTATCCCCCAAAACCAGTCTCTTCATAGAGAATGGAGGTAGTACTCAGGCAGGATGACATAGAATGGTCAGTAGAATGTTTAGTCACCTTTAGGAAACCTCCAGAGGACAACACCCAACAGATATTCAGGCCTTATTGCAGAAGCACGAAAAGGTATATCGGGATCTTCCAATAGGTAGATCGCCAGACAGGGGATTTGAGCATATCATTGAGCTGGAGGAGGGGACACAGGCAATCATCACCACTCCTTACCGGCATCCCAAAAGATATAAGGATGAGATCGAGAAGACGATCAAGGAATTACTAGAACTAGGATATATTCGGTCCAGTTCTAGTCCCTTTGCATCATCAGTGGTCTTAGTTAAAAAGAAGGATGGCACATTGCGAATGTGCATCGATTACAGAGCACTCAACAAAAAGACCATCAAAAACATGTATCCCATTCCGAGGATTGATGAATTCATGGACGAGCTACGGGGTGCCAAATACTTTTCAAAGATTGATCTTCGCTTAGGGTACCACCAGATCCGAGTAAGGGATCAAGACATTTCCAAAACAGCTTTCCGTTGCCACTATGGTCACTATGAGTTCTTGGTCATGCCTTTTGGACTCACCAATGCTCCAACCACCTTCCAGTCGTGCATGAACCATACTTTTGGAGCTCAGTTACGTAAGCATTTGCTAGTATTCTTTGATGATATTTTGATTTACAGCAAAATGTGGGAGGAGCATCTGAAACATTTAGACGAAGTATTGAGCATTCTAGAAGAGCACTCGCTTTACGCGAAGATGTCTAATTGTGAATTTGGCATGAAGGAGATGTTGTATGTAGGGCACATCATCAGTGCAGAAGGGGTACAAGTTCATACGGAGAAAATTCGAGCTATCAGGGATTGGCCCACGCCAAAGACAATTACTGAACTGAAAGGCTTCCTAGGCCTTCGCACATATTATCGGAGGTATGTTAAGGGGTTCTCCCAATTCGCTGCACCACTCATCGATCTCACAAAGAAGGGGGCATTCACATGGACTGATTTGGCACAGAAAACCTTTGAGGAAATGAAAGTCATCATGAGTTCTTGCCCGGTTTTGGCACTACCATACTTCTCCTAGCCGTTTGTAGTGGAATGTGATGCATTAGGAGAAGGACTAGGGGCAGTACTGATGCAAAACGATCACTCGATTGCATTTGAGAGAAGAAAACTGAAAAACTATGAGCGCCACTACTCCATATATGACAAGGAGATGCTAGCCATCTTACATGCTCTCACCAAATTCCGACAGTACCTAGTGGGTAGCAAGTTCAAAATCAAGTCAAATCATAACAACCTCAAGTACTTCTTGGAACATAAGGAGTTGAATGTGTGCCCACAGAAATGGGTCAGCAAGGTGTAGGCTTATGATTTCGAGATAGAGTATGTGAAGGGTAAGGACAATGTAGTAGCTGATGGATTATCCAGACGACCCGCTTCATTATCTCTCATGAGTATATCCACAGATTGGAGGTCTCTTCTTTTAGTAGAGTACTCCAAAAACAAATTTGTTTGTGAGTTAATGGATGGATAGATTCAGGACGTCAGGTACAGAATTATAGATGACATCATCTATTACAAGGGCAGGATATACTCATCTCAAAATCAGCCTTAAAAAGGAAGATCATACAGGCATCACATGACTCACCATTATTGGGACATCAAGGTTTCTCGAAGACCTATCGGCAGATCCGAGAGAGGTTCTCATGGAAGGGCCTCAAAGGGGAAGTTATGCAGCATGTCCGAGAATGCAGCATTTGCCAGCAGAACAAGATCGAGCACATTGATCCGGCGAGGTTACTTCAGCCACTACCGACTCCAGAGTAGAAGTGGGAAAGTATTTCCATGGACTTCATTACAGGGTTGCCCAAGGTACAGGGACGAGACTGCTTATATGTCGTGGTAGATCGATTGACCAAATTTGCTCATTTCTTTGCTATCTCATTCAATTATGCAGCAGCACAGGTAGCCGAGTTATTTTTCAAGGAGGTCTTCAGACTACATGGGTTACCCAAGACCATTGTCAGTGATCAGGACAGTAAACTCACCAGTGTCCTCTGGCAGGAGCTATTCAGGTTAGTAGGGACAGAACTCGCTACAAGTACGAGTTATCACCGGCAAAGCGACGAGCAGACAAAGATTGTCAACAAGTGGGTCGAAGGGTATCTGCGCAATTATGTAGCAGGCCAACAAAGGACATTGATTAAGTGGCTACACTTAGGGGAGTACTACTACAATACCACCTACCATATGTCTATCCGGATGACACCTTTTAAAGCATTGTATGGCTATGAGGCACTGAGCTTCGCAAATCTAGCTTTTGGAGACAACAGAGCACCCAAGGCCAAAGATTGGATACAGGAAAGTCAGGATATCATTAAGGTCCTGAGGGAGAACTTACAGGCAACACAGAATCAACAGAAACTATACGCAGACAGACACAGGGTTGAGAGGAGCTTCGAGGTAGGAGATCTGGTATACTTACGACTACAACCATACAGGCAATCTTCCCTCAAGAAGAAAGGAGTGGAAAAACTAAAACCTCGCTTCTACGGGCCTTATAAGGCAATTCGAAAGGTTGGAGAGGTAGCTTATGAGCTAGAACTCTCGGAGGAAAGTAAGATTCACAATGTATTTCATGTGTCCAGTCTCATGAAAACATTAGGACAACACATTGCTCCATCCATTGAGTTACCTCCCTTAGATGATGAAGGGCTGCTAGTACTGATTCCAAAGAGAATTCTACAGGTGCAGGAAAGGAAACTTCAAAACAGGGTGATTCGAGAGTATCTGGTGAAATGGAAGTAATTACCTATGGAGGATGCCACATGGGAAGGAGAGTAGGTATTGCAGCATCCTCGTTTGCAGTTGCTTGAGGACAAGCAATTTCAAGCGGGGAGGACTGTAATGTTCCCCTCTAATTAAGCATCCAAAACACCCGCAAACCTACTTAATTCCCATAGGTTCGAGCGGGTATTGCATGAGAGGGAATTGACTGAGGGCATTTGAAACTTAGAGCAGGACAGGGCATTCATTCAGTATCAAGTCATCAGTCGAATAAAAGAAGCCTTATCTCTTTAGGCTTAAAAGTCAATAACAAATTAGAATTGCATGCAAGCAAATGCGAAGCATAAACCCTAAAAGTGACATGCGAACCCTAAAAGTGCATGAAGTTCTATTTAAGAGGGTGATTACACTAAAGAGGCTATCTATGATTATTGTTGATTGATTTTGGAGTTTCGAGCAGCAGCACAGCGTGTAGCCACAATAGTTGGGGTTGGAGACGGTGTCTTCAGCTAGCGAGGGTTCGGCAGTGAGATATCTGCCCTAGTCTCTTATTGGGATAGATCATCCAGGTTTATCCACAGCATTCATCATATACTTCAGTATTCAGAGATCTAGCACATTCCAAAGGGTTATTGGTCGATTCATGTTTTGCAGCCAGAAGTAGTGGGGAAACCACAAAAAGATTCGCTGGGACCACAAAACCCAGTCTTTCCTCCGCATGTCAGCTTCCTCTTTCTTAGCAGGACTATCCTACGGTATACAGTGATTATCAACCATCAGTTTGCTCATCTGGAGTAGCTATTAGCAAACAAAGAGCTTAGGGGGCTTAAGTAGCATAACCACAGATCAATTCACTAGGGCACTTAGAGGCTTCCAAACCTTTGCATGTGACAGTCTATCTCTTCAGCATCAGCAGACGGACAAGCCCACGAAGTTTCAGCCTGATCTGACCTCTCCTCCTACAAAGACGTCACCTTCAGTCTGGAGGGTGCTTACAGTCCTGCGGGGCGGTAACACTGGAGGAAAGGAGCACTACTAGCCCACCTATCCGAATCTTTATGCATGCAGCTATCTCTGGAGTCATTATCAGCCGGGATATCAGTGGTAAGTGTTAATTTCTCTCTGCAAACCCTAACCCTAATTCAGCTACATTTTAGGGCATTTTTGCATGCCTAGTTATTTTGTATTTTTGTATGAGATTGAGTGTGCGAGTCAGCACTACAGTAGAACATTAGAGAATATCAGTATTTGGGATATTACACACCCATAACTCCACTCCCAGTCACACCAAACGAGCCTCGACATGTCAATATTAATTTTGAATAGGTCCTCTTGCTTGATGAGGTCAACAATTTCTATTATGGTGAGCTGATTAATGGAAGAAAGGGCATACTCATGCGCTAATGATCACCAATCCTTCCAAGAGTGAGTATTGGCATCCCACAAATCTCTCCTAAGAATATTGCTTACCCATTGATCCTGAAAGCTGGGAAGATCCACAATACAATTCTCTTGCAACCGCCAGCTCCAAATCAATCTTGTAGCTAAATCCCACCCCACATGACTGCATGACATCTTCCACATCACCAAACTCAACTACCTTTTCCCAAGTGGATCAAATGCTCGTAAAAATAAATTGCCTGTTATCAAGAAATTCCAAGGTACTGAAATGTTATCACATGATCCAAAAGATCCCTTGACCCTGCCAAAGATGTTGCGCAGTGTGTAACCTGTGTCTCAACAAGACCTTAAATGGAGAAGACCCCTGCAAACATTGCACCACCCATCTAACTGCAAGTCGCCACATTTATCAAACTGAGCCCTCTCTCATTGTTGGGCATAATACAAAGATCCCAATAGCAGACCCCATGTCCCACCATACACAGCGCACAAATAAAACCGCAAGATCTGCTCCAACCTGTGAAACTGAGCCTTATTGGTTAACCAGTGGGACATGCACAAATCAAGATGGTGAGATACATTTATTACATATACGATATAAATTTGTATTATTAGTCTTGAATGGACAGCTACTAGGATTCAGCATCGACAATTGATGCTTGATTTATCATTTGGCATCCACTCTATCATATATATTGGTGTCTTTCCATATTTATGTGCCAATGTGCTTACAGCCTTATTTGATGTCGCTGTTGGTTTATATTATAAAAATGAGAAAACTGGATTTATTTTGTATGTTTTAATGCTTCCTGTAGTTTGCAGATTTTTGCATATTTTTTGCTGATTGATCTGTTTTCTCAATGTCCAAACCCTCAGTGATTTTTTGTGGATTGCAATTTTTTCAGCAATGATGAATGATGCATACAGAGTGTTCCTATAGGTTTTAACTTTTGTAACATGATAGACTTTATACCCTATAGATGTCATTATCCATTCTTGAAGACACCAATCTGTGGATACATTTGCATGTCATCCTGACTCATTTGTTGTTCTAGGCGGCAACCTTTTTCATAAGAGGTTGCTTACATGGCCTGGATAATTTATGCCGACAGGCTGAAACACAATTTGGTAATCTGACTGTCAATACTTCTGTGAATATGATGTGAGTGCTATGATATCTCTGGGGTTAGTTTACAACACTGTCACCAGCTGTCTTACCTGTAATGTATTACATTCAATGGTCCGTTTGCTTGACCTAATCATAAATTTCAAAATATTATATCTCATACTGATATTTCATAATCCCAAATGTCCTGCCAAGATTGAGATTTGTCAGTGTTTTTGTAACCAATATCTAGAAGTCAGTCAGAACTACTATTAAAGTAAAATTATGTTAATATTGTTAGGGATCGTTTATTTGTCATGCACGAGTGCAGGATAATATGGTTTTGTCCAGATGTGTTTCTGGATTTCAGCTGTGTTAGAAATTTGTTATTTTCCAACATTTCAGGTAATACTATTAGCCAACATCATGGAAAGAAAGGAGAAACATAAAATATGATTTAGACACCCTTTCTATAGGGAAGCAATGGCTTGTCTGCTTTCATTAAGTCACCCTTTCCTATTGTTCCCCACATCAACATGAGTGAACCTTTGATCTCTGACTCCAAGGAGTGCCTTCCCATTATGTCCTCCCCTTCACATCCAGTCAACCTCAGCCCATCCCTTTCCCATTCTGTCACCTTGCCTATTTCTATTTCCACTTCAATGTCTTCACTGAAGGTTTCTATCATTTATTTTTCTAAAACCCTAGTACCACTAGAGTCCATTGCATTTCTGATCAGAACTACCTTGACCAAGAAAACTCTCAATTTAGATTTGTTCTTGAATCTCTGCAACACCAGCTTCTCTCACAGGCAGATCAACAGAGCCTTCGTAAATCCAACCACCCCAAAACATGAACCCCTAGCCCCAAAACTATTGTATCTTAAACCTACTTCCCTGTCATCCAAGGGACCACAGACAAGATCTCCAAATCTTTAAAAAAGGAAAACAACCATACCATTTTCAAGCCTCATAAAACCCTAAAAAACACTTTCAATTCTGTTAAAACCAAAATTGATCCACTCCAACAAAAAGGTGTTTATGAGATTCCCTGCTTGTGTGGCATCTCCTACATGAGCCAAACTGGTTGTTCCATCCAAACCTGTTTTGAAGAATATATATCTGAAACCAACTACAATCACTTTACCAAATCTGCCATCGCTGAACCCATCTCAATCTTTTTTTAATTTTCTCTCTCTCCCTGATGGTGAGTAATAGTATTATCTGAAACATTGGAGAATAATTACTTTCTAACACAGCTAAAATCAAGAAACACATATGGACATTAAGGCAAGCTGTGAAAGGCAACACAGTTAGATAAAATTATTTTGTTTTCATGGTTTGGGATTACCTGTGATGTTTCCAGATTTGTGGAAATGCTCAACTTCAAATGCTAGCTTAAATTTTTTCCTTTTACATGTTTTCTTAAAAAGGAGCAGCAGCATGTGATAGATGTTAAATATTTGACTTCCAGTCTATGTAACTCCTTTTGTTTTTAAATTTTTTGCATAATATCCTATTATCCTGCACTATAATTTCAGCAATTTCTTTTCTAGTCAATTATTTATTCAAATATCAGCCACTCCAAGTAAATGTGTTACATTTTTTATCATCCCTGTTGCCAGACATAAAATAGTCCTACTGGAAGGTAATTACCTGCTTTTGGAAGAGGGATTTTGGAGAGAAGTAGCTTCCCTTTTTGATGAACGATGGTACTTTCTTCTTGCTCGACATTGTCAGATGTATTTTCTCTCAATCTATAATGTTTTGCTGCTTATATGTTATTTTAAGCTCTTAAGTCTAAATGCATCGTGAATAGGTTTCTTGATGTCGATATTGATGTAGCAATGAGAAGGGTTGAAAAGAGACATATATTTACAGGCAAGTATTATTTCACATTCTCTCTTAGATAGGACAAAATAACATCAATAACATCAGCATCAAAATTTTTGGAGTAACTTGAAAAAATATGATTTTACTGTTAGATAATAATCTGTTATCACAGTTAAAATCAAAACACATGGAGGAAAAAATGTTGAAATCAAAGCATCATACTTGGCAACATTAACGAATTTGTGAAAAAACTAAATCTGTTGGAACTTATAACAACCTTGTCAGCAGAAATTTACAAAGAAAACATGATTTATTCTCATTAATATTTCAAGCTTGCTACAGAACTCGTAGGAGAAAAATATTAGTGTTGTTTTCTTCCTCTCATATCAATGCCAGGAATTGATTTTTAGCAGAAAATGGTTACATTGAAGATTGATGAATAGACACAACAGTTGATGGATGAAGTATAATTTTGTCAGACAGAGGATGTACTTGCAATATTAGAAGAAACTTCCTCCAACAAGATTAAAGTTAGGAGAAATTGTTTTTATCTGATCAACAATACTAAATCACTTGTCCAATTCAAATTTTATCCTCGGTCTACTTTTACAGGAAACTAATCTTCCTTTGAAGCAATTTCCAATCTCATAACTAGCCTTTGGTAGTCAAGAGCTAAATTTCTCATTGTAGTTATTGTTAGCACTTGAAATTATCCAGTAACAAGGTAACTAGGAGTCAGAAGACTGTCACCATGGTCCAGTTCTTCTACGCTTCAGGCTAGTGTGTGCGAGCCACAGGAGGGACTTCCTGGGTAATCCGAGTCATGATATAAATACTAACCTGCCAAAACAAACTCAGATCTGCAAAACCAGCTTGTTGTAAATTAGATTCCTAAGTAATACAAGAGTTAACAGCGAGCTCAATGGTTCAGATTTAGACTCAAAATTGTGATTAGAACTGTTTTCTTTGTGTTACCACTTGATCAGCAGGGGTGGCATGTTGATCAGTTGTGGTCTGTAATAATATCATAGACATTGTTCCTGAGATGAGATTTGTGGTGTTCCATAGATCATTGGTCAGAGATTCTTCCAGCATGCTTAGATGGTTCACGTGCCTTGGATGTACCTGGTCGAGATGGTGTCTGATGCACTAGTGCTGTTATATTTCTCACTCTCATTGACACTTGGAATGTTTCCTTTTTATGTTGATTTGACCATGGGATGTTGCTTTTATGCTTGGATAATGACTCATAAATCTTAAAATTGTTACTCATTATTTAAGTTTACTATGGTGTTGTCATAATTCTACCTTTAGAGAAGTGTGTCATTCCAAAGGTTGTGTTGGACCCTAGTGAACTAAGTAGGTTAGTCATCCATTTCATGACATTCTGCCTAGCCATTTTCATTTTGTTATCCATTTCATCCATCCCCTTCATTTTCTTCTTTGTAAGTGATCTATCATTTGTTATTTTTCAAGGTCTCATTACTATTCCCATGTATAAATGCCTAAAAATCTAAAAGATTCTAGTACTCTAAGGTTGATGTTGCTAAAGTTAAATTAGCAAAAACATGGGAGATATCCAATCTTGCAAAAAAGTTAGGTTCCCTTGTCCTAGGTTATTAGAGCTAAATCTAAAGTAATGGGACTAAGACAATGAAAAGGCTAAAGTGAAACAGAAAGAAAAAGTAATAAAGGGATTATTGTAATATCCCAAATCCCGATATTTTATAATTCTAAGCAAATATGCCGAAGCCTGATACAACTGGGCATGCAAACTGCCATGCAAAACTCCCTATTTTATAGCAAAAATTAGGGCTAGGGTTTGTAGGATAGAATGAACACTTACCATTGATAAGCTGGCTGGTTTGCTCCTGAGAGAGTATGCATGCATCAAGAGCTGAATCGGAGATGAATTGATATCTTCTGCTTCTGGTGAAACCCCAGCAGCACGAACCCCAGATCAGCTAAGGGTGACGTTTTCAGTGAAGGAGGTGTCCGATGAAGCTGCTGATTTGCAGGACTGATAGCCTTCTCGTGCCGGAGAGAATGCCTGGCACATGCGGAAGTTCTGAGGTCTCTAGGCAGGCTAGCGAATTGTTCTAGAGGTTGCAGCTGCTCATGCCCCCCTGATCTCGAAATGGCTGATAACTGCTCAGGATGAGCATGATCGGAGCTGATAATCACTGGGTAATGGAGTAAGATGTTGATGATGAGAATGGTGCCTGAGTTTCGAAGTAAAACTGAGATCTGAAGACCCAGCGAATGATTAGGGCTTTCTGGCTGAAAACCCCTTACGGCTGCACACGTGCCCCTGCAACAACCTCTGCAGTATACTGGATAGCTATGAATGAATGGAAGAGCAAATGGTGAACCTGTATGGCTTACACTCAATGAGACTAGGGCAGATATCTCACTGCCGAAACCCCGCTAGCTGAAGACGCCGTCTCCAACCCCAACTGCTGTGCTGCTATTCAAAAGCTCCAAAATAATAATCATCAAAAGTGAGTCTCCTTTCACTTTATATTTCTTTTATAACTTTCAACTGCGAAAACCCTAATCTTTGATCTAATTAGGTCACTTTATTTTCTAATTTGCAATTGACTTGCATGCATGTGCATGGAGACTTAAATGAGTGCATGCATCATTAAATAATGCTTAGATGGCATGCATGATGATGGCCTTTGGCCCTGGTGGCCCTTCTTGACCTAATGGTGATAACATGATGATGCCCTAGATTTTCTATAGATGGCATCAGTCTTTAGATAATTCTCTAACTATCAATAATCGCTTGAACCCAGAGGAATCACATAGGTTAGCGGTTTTGGTCCTTGATGCCTAATCAGATGAGGACATTATAGTCCTCCCCGCTTGAGATTGCTTGTCCTCAAGCAACTGCAAACTGGGATGCTGCAATACCTGTTCACCTTCCTATGTGGCATCCTCTGGTGGTAGTTCCTTCCACTGAACCAAGTATTCCCTAATTACCCTATTCCTGAGTTTCCTTTCTCTAGTCTGTATGATCCGTTCAGGAATCAGTATCAGCAATCCTTCATCATCTAAAGGAGGTAATTCTGTTGATGGAGCAATGTGTTGCCCAAGGGTCTTTTTCAGGTTGGACACATGGAACACATTGTGAATTTTACTTTCCTGTGGTAGTTCTAGTTCATATGCCACCTCTCCCACCTTCCTGATTATTCTGTAGGGTCCATAGAAGCGAGGTTTTAACTTTTTTGCTCCCTTCTTCTTAAGCGAAGACTGTCTGTAAGGTTGGAGCCTTAAGTATACCAAATCCCCTACCTCAAAGCTCTGCTCAATCCTGTGTTCGTCTGCATATAACTTCTATTGATTCTGGGCTGTCTGTAAGTTTTCCTTCAAGATTTTAAGAATATCTTGACTGTCCTGTATCCAATCCTTTGCCTTAGGAGCCCTACTATCTCCAAATGCCAAATCTGCATAGTCCAAGGCCTCGTAGCCATATAATGCCTTAAAAGGAGTCATCCTAATAGACATGTGATAGGTAGTATTGTAGCAATACTCCTCTAAGTGTAGCCATTTGATCCAGGTTCGCTGCTGCTCTGTTACATAGTTCCTCATATATCCTTCAATCCACTTGTTGACTATTTCAATTTGTCCATCGCTCTAGGGATGATAACTCGTGCTGGTAGCCAGTTCAGTCCCCACTAATCTGAATAGTTCCTGCCAGAAGGCACTTGTGAATCTGCTATCCCGATCACTGACAATGGTCTTAGGTAACCCATGTAGCTTGAAGACCTCCTTGAAGAATAACTCAGCTACTTGAGCCGCAGAGTAATCTGATGATATAGAAAAGAAATGTGCAAACTTGGTCAGTCTGTCAACTACTACATATAAACAATCTCGCCCCTGGACCTTGGCCAACCCTGTAATGAAGTCCATAGAGACGCTTTCCCACTTCTGTTCTGGAATTGGTAGTGGCTGAAGAAACCCTGCTGGATGGATGTTCTCAATCTTGTTCTGTTGACAGATGCTACATTCTCATACGTGCTGCATAACTTCTCCCTTGAGGCCCTTCCATGAGAACATCTCTCGGATTTGTCTGTAGGTCTTCAAGAAACCCTGATGTCCTGATAATGGAGAGTCATGTGCTGCCTGAATGATCTTTTTCCTCAACGTGGATTCTGGGACAAGGTATATCCTATTCTTATAATAGATGATGTCATCAACAATCCTGCACCTGTCATCCTGAATTTGTCCATCCAATAATTCGCAAGCGAATTTATTTTTGGAGTATTCTACTAAGAGAAGTGCCCTCCAATCTGTGGATATACTCCTGAGAGATAGTGAGGCGGGACGCCTGGATAATGCATTAGCTACTACATTATTCTTACCTTTTACATACTCAATCTCAAAATCGTAGGCTGACCCATATCTGCTGGCGCTCATTCAGTTCCTTTTGCTCCAGGAAATACTTGAGGCTATTATGATTTGTTTTGATTTTGAACTTATTGCCCACTAGGTACTGTCTAAATTTTGTGAGAGCATGTAAGATGGCTTGCATCTCTTTGTCATATATGGAGTAGTGGCGCTCGTAGTTCTTCAATTTACGGCTCTCAAATGCAATAGGGTGATGATTTTGCATCAATATTGCTCTTAACCCTTCCCCTGAGGCATCACATTCTACTACAAAGGGTTGTGAGAAGTATGGTAATGCTAAAACTGGACAAGAACTCATAATAACTTTCATCTCCTTGAAAGTTTTCTGTGCTAAGTCTGTCTAGGTGAATGCTCCCTTCTTTGTGAGATCTGTGAGGGGTGCTGCAAATTGGGAGAATCCCTTAACGTACTGTCGGTAATAGGTACATAGTCCTAAGAAACCTCTCAATTTTGTGACTGTTTTTGGCACAGGCCAATCTCTGATAGCTCGGATTTTCTCCATGTCAACCTGTACTCCTCTCCTTCCTCATTAATTATATGCCCTAAGTGCAACATTTCCTTCATGCCAAATTCACACTTGGACATCTTCGCATAAAGCGAGTGTTCTTCTAGAATGCTCAGTACTTCGTCCAGGTGTTTCAGATGCTCTTCCCATGTTTTGCTGTAAATCAGGATGTCATCAAAGAATACTAGCAAAAACTTACGTAGTTGAACTCTGAAGGTATGGTTCATGCATGACTGGAAAGTGGCTGGAGCATTGGTACGTCCGAAGGGCATGACCAAAAACTCATAGTGACCATAGTGACAGCGAAAAGTTGTTTTGGAGATGTCTTGGTCTCTTACTCTGATCTGATGGTACCTCGAGCGAAGATCAATCTTGGAGAAGTATTTGGCTCCCCAAAGTTCATCCATGAGTTCATCAATTCTAGGGATGGGATACCAGTTCTTAATGGTCTTTTTGTTGAGTGCTCGATAGTCGATGCACATTTGCTGTGTACCATCCTTCTTCTTGACCAATACTACTGAGGATGCGAAAGGGCTAGAACTGGGCCGAATATATCCAAGCTCCAGTAATTCTTTGATTGTTTTCTCGATCTCATCCTTTTATCTTTTGGGATGCCGGTAAGGAGTGGTGATGACTGCTTGTGTCCCCTCCTCTATCTCAATAATGTGTTCAAAGCCTTGGTCTGGCGGTCTACCTGATGGAAGGTCCCGAAAAACCTTTTCATGCTTCTGTAGCAAGGCCTGAATGTCACTTGGGTGTTGTGTGCTGGTTTCTGGGGGTTTCCTAAAGGTGACCAAACATTCTGCAGCCCATTCTATATCATCCTGTCGGAGTACTGCCTCCATTCTCTGTGACGAGACCTGTTTTGGGGGATAAGTGTTCATGCCCCTCAAAACTATCCGTTTGTCGTCTGGCCCATGGAATTCCATTTGCATTGCCCTGTAGTCTGTAGTGTATTTCCCTATGGAATAAATCCATTGAACACCCAATACTACATGAGTATTCGATACATCTACTACATAGAAGGAATCTGTCATCTAATAGTTACCTAAGGTGACATTCAATTTTGGAATCCAGTAGTTGCACTCCATGCTGGAGTTCCCTGCTATTGCGATAGTGAATCCTTCGAACTTCTCGGTCTGAATACCTCTCTTGGCTACCCAAGCGGAGTCAATGAAATTGTGGGTTGCTCCCCCATCGATCAATACTCCTACTCTGTGACCTTGTATTACTCCTCTGACCCTGAGAGTATGGAACCTTGGTACTCCAGATAATGTAGCAATGACTCCCTCTGGTGTATCACCCTGGTGTGATTCTTCCTCAGCTGCCCATAGTTCTTCTGTGGCTTCCTGCTCATTGTCATCCTCATCACTGTCTGAATATACCTCGATGTAGTGAGCCTTCGCCTTCCTTGTACACCTGTGTCTTGGTATCCATGGTTCCTGACAGGTGAAACATAGTTTTTTCCTCAAATCTTTCCTAGTGTCCTTGTCTAACCATGTTTTCTTGGGAACATCCTGTTGGAAAGGTTTCTTGTCCTTGCCCCTAACAGGAAAGTTGGTTTTGAGCGGGAACTTGTTTTTGGGGACTGAATCTTGTAGATCTCTGGCTCTGCTATTGGCATCCTGCAGAGTGAGGGGTTTGTAGGCTTTCACCCATCCCCGTAGTGGTTCTGTTAGGGCCTCAGTGAATAACATAGTCAACTTGCTCTCTGACACATCTGTTACCATGACCGCTATCCTCTGAAATTCTGAGATGAAAGCTTCTGCACTACCTGTCTGTTTGAGTTGAGCCAACTCCCTGAAATGTATCTCTGGATCCTTCCTGTCAAACCGCTCCATGAGCTTCTGAATGAACTCACCGTAGGAGTGTATGGTGTTGTGACCCAATGTCACCAATTTGTGGTACCACCACTCGTGAGCCTCTCTGTCTAGGTGGAGTGTAGCCAATTTAATGGTATCTGTCTCTGTCATGGGATTGAGTTGGAAATAGGTATCCAACTTTTGAACCCATATCCTCGCTGAACCTCTGCGAGTCCCATCAAAGTTTGGGATGGTCAACCTGCCCAAGGTCTTTGGTAACTCATAGTTGTGATTGAATCCCTTGTTGAAATTCTTGGGCCCATTCCTACTCTTCATGTTGCAGAAATCCGAAAATGACATGGCAGCATGAAACTCATCCCCTAAGTCTCTATATTCTTGCAAATAAGCCCCAAAAGGTTCGCTAGGTTCTACCTACATGACTGGACCAGCTACTGTATCTGCCAAGAAGTGAGGCATGGTAGGCCTGTTGGAAGGTCTGCTATATATGTGCGGTGTATTCTGTATATTAGTGTACGCAACCTTTCCACTGCTGCTTGTAGATCCTCGATCTACCGGTGAGGGAGGTGTACTGTTATACCTATTTTTGGTTTCACAGATAATCTGTTGATTGCATTGAGTACATCTTTTTGCCCTTTGGCTAAGTCTTGCAATGCAAATACTAAGTTGCGGAACTCCATCCTGTCCTCCTCTTCTCCCGTTCCTTTTCCCCTATCAGAGTGTATACCTGTTTGTTCCATGTCTGAACTGATATCCTCTAGTTGTATATCCTCAAATTCCCCTGTGTATCTACTCTTTCTTCTCTTATAGGTTACAAAAGGGTCTCCTTCTGTATTCATCTATTTCTCATTTCTTAAGCCCACAGCTGGCCAAGAAGATAGCTCTGATACCACTGTAATATCCCAAATCCCGATATTTTATAATTCTAAACAAATACGCTGATACAACCGGGCATGCAAATTGCCATGCAAAAATCCCTATTTTATAGCAAAAATTAGGGTTAGGGTTTGTAGGATAGAATGAACACTTACCACTGATAAGCTAACTGGTCTGCTCCTGAGAGAGTATGCATGCATCAAGAGCTGAATAGGAGATGAATTGATATCTTCTGCTTCTGGTGAAACCCCAGCAGCACGAACCCCAGATTAGCTAAGGGTGACGTTTTCAGTGAAGGAGGTGTCCGATGAAGCTGCTGATTTGCAGGACTGATAGCCTTCCCGTGCCGGAGAGAATTCCTGCCACATGTGAAAGTTCTGAGGTCTCTAGGCAGGCTAGTGAATTGTTCTAGAGGTTGCAGCTGCTCACGCCCCCTGATTCCGAAATGGATGATAACTGCTCAGGATGAGCACGATCGAAGCTGATAATCACCAAGTACTGGAGTAAGATGCCGATGATGAGAATGGTGCCTGAGTTTTGAAGTAAAACTGAGATCTGAAGACCCAGCGAATGATTAGGGATTTCTGGCTGAAAACCCCTTACGGCTGCACATGTGCCCTTGCAACAACCTCTGCAGTATATTGGATAACTATGAATGAATGGAAGAGCAAATGGTGAACCTGTATGGCTTACCCTGAATGAGACTAGGGCAGATATCTCACTGCCGAAACCCCGCTAGCTGAAGACGCCGTCTCCAACCCCAATTGCTGTGCTGCTATTCAAGAGCTCCAAAATAATAATCATCAAAAGTGAGTATCCTTTCGCTTTATCTTCCTTTTATAACTTTCAACTGCGAAAACCCTAATCTTTGACCTAATTAGGTCACTTTATTTTCTAATTTGTAGTTGACTTGCATGCATGCGCATGGAGACTTAAATGAGTGCATGCATCATTAAATAATGCTTAGATGGCATGCATGATGATGGCCTTTGGCCCTGGTGGCCCTTCTTGACCTAATGGTGATAACATGATGATGCCTTAGATTTTCTATAGATGGCATCAGTCTTTAGATGATTCCCTAACTGTCAATAACCACTCGAACCCACAGGAATCACATAGGTTAGCAGTTTTGGTCCTTAATGCCTAATCAGATGAGGACATTACAATTACAAAAAATAGGTTCAAGGATGGGTGACTCATGAAAGCGCTACCTTTTAAGGCACACATTGTTGATATTTTCTCCAGTTTGCACCATTGGACAAACATTCTCCCAGATTGGTCATGCTGATTTGACCAGGGGGGAATGATACATTCACCCTCGGAGCCTGAGTGATACGGCTAGAAGTGAATGGCCTAGGTAGGGGCAGTCTTTCTCCCATTAGCTTGAGTCATATGGCTTGGGGAGAGTGGACCTAGGGTGCTTTCATATTGCCTTCTCTGTGATGGAGTGATCTATTCTATATTAGAGCAGGTTTGACTTGTTTATTTGATAGGGGCTTTCATCCCCTTGTGGAATATAGTGGTCTAGTCTAAAGTTGAATTGAGGTAGACTGAAGTGTCCGGGACTTCTTAGTGGGTCTATTCAACATTAGAGCTCTATGTGTGAATAGACATGCATGTGTGGAGAAGATCATCAACAAGGCTCATGTACAACTTTTCTAGCAAATAAGAAATAACCAAGAAGACAAGTCAAGCAAAATGAAACATTAAAGAATCCTCGAAAAGCATTGAAGAAGCCCCAGGAAATATTGAAGACAAAAGTACAAGTCGGCCCTAGAAGAAAAGTACAAGTCGGCCCTAGAAGAAAAGTACAAGTCAGCCCTAAAATGCAATTAAAGGAAACTTGAAGTGTATAAATAAGCAACTAAACATTTCATTTGATCATCACAACATCACATTTCTTCTTTGCTATTCTAGTGTGCAATTTCAAGGGGTCTAGAGAAATTACAAGGAGCATTTTGTGAAGGTTCTTATCACATCTTTGAAGTCGCTATCTTGTGACTAGGGTTTCTTGTGAAGGACACATTCTTTATATGCTCTGGTTTCCTTATGATGGTGATGTACTTGTAAATACTTGGATTGATTTCTTCTTAAGAAAAATTGTTGGGTTTTCTCCCAAGGTTGGGTTTCCCAGGGTAAAAATATTGTCTATTGTGCATGGCTATCTTTCTATGATTCTATTGTTTTCGTTGTGTTTACAGTTTGAGATTTTCAGTCTGTAATTATTCAATGATAACAGTGGGATGTGTCACCATTCAAACTAGCAGGTTAGGCTTGCTAGAGAATGGCAATGACATGCGAGACTTGGACTACTGTCACCTTTGTCCAATCTCTTAACTTTTTCGGGATTCAATGTTGTCCCAAGGGGGAGAGCCCTTTAGTAAGCTTGTCATTCACAATTACACGACTACCTGCAACCACCTTATAGCAAATATCAGTGCCCTCAATGGAGTTAAACAATAAGGTTAGCGCATCAAATTTGTAGATCCTTCGCTTAGCTATAGCTCAAGGTATTCTAATGTCATCACTCCAAGTTTGAATAATTATTGTGCATTCAAATTATTGCTTGAGAATAGCATGGAAGTGAAAATGTGGCAGACTTTAGTACTGTAAGTCACTGTTAATTAAAGACACCGGCTGTCCCTACTGAGAGAATTTACTATATTATATCTAGTCACAACATTAACTCAAGACAGCCTTATATTTAAGATACAGTACAGTAGCAGCAGGTCTGAAATAAGGTCAGTAATTGCTCATTGACCAGCAGATAATTAGTGGCAAAATTATGGTTAACTAACAGCAATAATCATCAGTGGTTATCTAAAGAAATAAATTACATCACCATTTGGATTTCAATCTCAGCAGATGTTTAGCAGTAAAGGACAGTGAATACAGTATATATCAGCAGCTTTTGACTAGCACTTATTCACACAGTATTGTAGCCTCTATAGGGACAGAGCAATAGTAAACTTCAGCATGAAATTTCTAGTCCTCAACAACCAGCCTTACCACTAGTTAATATTCATGTAAACAGTAAATATCAGTGATAGGAAACAACAGATATATAGCATATTCCATTGATTATGAATAGCAGTTTAGGAAGGAAACCAGTTAGTTAAAACTTAAAACTTAAAAGGGTTCACAAACTCAGTGTTTGCTTGGCAGATTTAGGGCAGCAGACAAGACAAAGGGTGATGCCCAAGGGTTTTTAGGGAAAAAGGGTAAGGCAAGTTAGATTATGGAGGTGAAATTTGAGAAATTTAAATATTTTCAGTTTTCTAAATTTTACCAATTTTTTAGTGTTTGTCTGAGTTTTTTTGCGTTATAGGATTTTTCTGGAGAAAAGGTGATGCCCTCGGGTTTGTAGGGCCAAAATGGCCGGCCAAGATTGTAGGAAGGCAGGCCAAAATTTTAGGGTGGCCCAGCACTTCGAAAAAAAATATATTTTTCGATTTTTTAAATTTTTTTTAGTTTTTTAAGGTTTTCTAAAACATAAAATGCAGACCTAAATCTAGACAATTTTAACCATGAAATGCAACTAATTTACACATGTAAACACTGAATTTCAATAAAAGATGACAAAATTGGGGGTTTTTAGAATAGTACTTCAAACCCTAGGGAAAGAGGGATGGAGACCAGCCTTCCTCTTGGATAATTTCTCTTCTCTTCCAAACTATGGCATCCAAAAACAACCTCTAGGTTTCGTTGGAGGAGTCTAATTTAGGCAAAAGTCAGAGATCTAAGGCCCAAACAAGAGAAAACTCCCTCAAAGGAACGTTTTCTACTATGCAAAAGTTGACAAAAGGCTGGTAAGAAGCCCCAAATCAGAGAAAATGCAGCATTACAACCATCATTAAATCCACTTGGAAGCATAAACTTACCAAAATTTACCAAGAAAAACCAATCCTTGAGCTTGTTTTAATCCAACAATGCAAGCATCAACCTTGCAAGTGAATGAGACCCTAGAAAAAACTCCAATTTCCACTTCAAGCAAAGAAAGAAGGGTAAAAAAGGTAACATTATGATGTTTTATCCCCAAGTCTTGTGCTTTACAAATGAAAATTAAATGGATATTTATATCTATTTTAGCACAAGATATAATTGTTATCAATCCTACAAGTTTTAATTCGTCAAATTAAATTAAAACAATAATAATACTAAAATATTCTAAAATAAGACAAAATTAAGGAATATCATCCACATGTTGGGGACTAGACCCTAAAACCAACATAAAATAATTAAAAATACTAGAATAAGTAAGCCAAGGCCTCATTGTGACTGAAGAGTGATCCTAGGGAGAACGTCATGCCCCTACTAACCCCAGAATGATGAAAATAGTCCCTCAACGTCCCCCTTGCCTTAATTTGAGGCTTGATCAACATGATGATGTCATAGGGTCGATTTGGCCAGAGAGAGTCGAATCGGCTGTAGAGAAGGTCCAAGTGGAGTGTGAAAGGGGTGATAGACTAGGGAGAGCCTCCCTGGATGAAGTAATAGTCACCTCCCAAAGCATAAAAAGGGTGGTGGTTAGGTGACCCAATGACCTACCTCTGGAAGCCCCAGACACCAACCCCAGGTTTAAAAACCCCAACAAAGGGAAACCAACAATGCCACTAAGCCATAGTACTTCCAAGAGTAAAATCAAGGGGCCCGACTATGGCCAACCACATACAGAGAGCCCACACTTGACCTTTTTAAGCCCTTTGCCAAATGACCTGTCGGAACACTATAGAACTGCAAAAGCGTAACATTATGAAATTAATGTTTGAAATCATTAGGAAGTAATTATCAAGTATGAAAATTGTATAAGAAAATTCAACATGGTATCAGAGCGAGGTTATATGGTTTATGCAGCAGTTGCATCCTCCTTAGAACGTCATATGTAATAATATCTATGGGGTCAACTTCTGAAATATAGTCCAAGATTCCATATGGATAAGAAATTCAGAGCATTATAAGGGAGCGAACTTCAAATATGGTCGAAAGGGCAATCGGCTTTGAAAGAATGCCATTATCGTGGTGCAGATTGCTGGCATATGGAAAGAGCATATAAATTAATAAAGGATAACGATGATCTCAACCCAACATGAGGAATCAAGTTGAAATGAAATCCTGGAGCATCAAATCTTGGACATTGGAACATCCTAGTTCTATTTAGAATGTATGGTGGGTTTGTTAAACAAGAAATCCACAGTGCTCGGGTTTCATTTTAAAAGAGGAAGTATGAAGCCCTCTGAATCCAACTATAGCTATAGATGTAAAAATGAAATCAAGCCATCGCCCTCCTCTTAACGTTAGCTAAGGAATCGATGTGGTATAGATTCATCCACATAAAGAATGGATCCGTTGTTTCATAGAGACCACCAAGTTGTAGAAGATCCGAAGGGCGAAGAATGTTAAGCCCCTCCCAAGGCTCCAGATCGTGACCATGTTTGTGAAGCTGCCATTCTCCTGTGTCCACTCGATGGGTTTGAAGATAGTCTTGATTGTTGCTGGAATGGATCCACCTGGGCGCATGCATGTGACTGAGTTGCCATTCTTTGGCCTACGACACTTGTAGCAATGAAAAGTGAGTTATGCGCTGGGTTCAATAAACATATCGTGGGATGGCACCCTATATTAGATGGTTGTGGTCATTGTTTTTCTTCACTGATAGTCAACAAAACAAATTTTTGGTAAAGAATGAAGCTGCCCCTTCTAAAATTGCGATCACAGGCTTTCATTTTGAGCCTCCTTCCTGATCAACTTCCTTGCATTAGCGGATCATGATATGATATTTGCCTTCTCAGGATCCTCTACGATCTACAAGATTGATCTCCTAAAAAAATACTAAGGGATAGTTATTGGATTTCGCTATGGTTCATCATGGAAATGGGTTGCTTGTTGAAACTGCTGTGGTGTTGATCAACAAGGTTGGTTGCATTCTAGCATATGAAGGAATGCTTTGATGAAGACTATCGCTTGCTAGTCAAACTGTGGTAAGAAATTCCAACTAGTGAGAACTATGCTATGGGCACTTGACTTATCTGCTGACTGCTTATACACATAAGTTGACTGAAATTTGACTGGGTCATGCATGATCGGATGTTGGAACGTTGGGAAAGGATTCCTGCCATGATAAATAAATTATCCGTAGTGAAGAATGAAAGCCAATAACTATGCCTTCAGTTCGTTGGTAATGGATAGTCATCCATTCAAAAGAAGCGATCCCTTGGAGAAAGAGTGCTTGGTATATAGGACAGGAAATTGTTCCAAACATGTGATGAGGGAGATCAATGTTTGTTTATGCAATATGTTCTGAGGTTTGTTTAGAAAGTGGAGGCTTCGAAGTTTGCATAGTTGAGGAAGTACTCAAATCTCCGGAATCTTGAATGACTGGACGATGCCATGATAGCGCAGGTCAAAACTGAGATGGATCTATTATGAGAATGGAAGCGATCAATGTAAGATCCATAAACCAATCTGTTAATGGGAGAACACTGAACTACTAGTGGCCGATTCGCGTGAGATTGAATTGTATTGCCTCGTGCGATGGTGTCGAGAATCCAACGCGAATGACCAGATTGCCACAGATGTGTGGATCCATAGATCCTTTTGTGTGAATGTGTTCCAGCGTGACATGATTCTATTAGTGTCTGCGTGTATGCTGGTTGGGTAAACCTGTCATTGATCAAGCAATGGAATTAGTCTACTTCGCAACCTCTGGAATTAGTGCATACTGATCTATGTGGACCATCAAGAGTTCAGACACTTCAAGGTGAGAGGTATTTCATGTTGTTTATTGATGATTATACTAGAATGAGCTGGGTAACATTTCTTAAAACTAAATCTGAAGCCTTTGAGAAGTTCAAACCATTCAAGGCTAAAGTGGAAAATGAGTGTGGTCACAAGATCAATTGCCTCAGATCAGATAACGGTGGGGAATTCACTCTAACTGAATTCAAACATTCTTGTGAAGAAAATAGTATCAAAAGGCAATACTGTACAGCCAATACTCCTTAGCAGAATGGCTTTATAGAAAGACAAAACAGGACAGTTCAAGAGGCTGCAAGAACTATGCTGCTAGAAGCAAAATTGGTCGAAACCTTTTGGAAAGAAGAAGTAGCAGCTACTGTGTACATCATTAATAGAACCCAATTAAGAGTCAATAGTGATAAGACTCCATATGAATTATGGACAGGGAGATCAGCTTCAGTAGGACACTTCAAAATTTTTGGAAGCAAGTGTTATATCAAGATAAATGATGAGCATCTGGGAAAATTCCATGCTAGAACTGATGCAGGAATATTCCTGGGATACTCGACAGAAAGAAGGGCCTACAAATGCTATAACAAAAGACTGAAAAGAATTGTTGAAAGTATGGATGTCAAAGTGTGTGAGAATCTCTCACAAATCATTCCAAGCAACGATGAAGAAGAAAAGGACGATGTGGCTTTTGATGAAGAAGATGTAAATGAAGAGGCAGAATGACAGGAAGAACCAAAAGAAGAACACGAACAGATGCCTTCTTCTGCATGTAGGGGTTCCAGAACTCACAGACCTTCTCTCAAATCAATGAAAAGAGATCATCCCGAAGATGTTATAATTGGAGATCTAGATGATGGGATGCAATTAAGAAGGAATCCAAGGAAAAGAGACATGGTTTTATTATCAACATTAGAGCCAAAAGATTTCAATGAAGCTCTCAATGATGATAGTTGGAAAGCTGCAATGAAGGAAGAACTCAGGCAGATTGAAAAAAGCAGAACTTGGGAACTAGTTCCACGAACTACAGATAAGAATGTGATAGGTACTAAGAGGGTTTTCATAAACAAACTCAATGAAGAAGAAGAAATAATCAGAAATAATGCAAGATTAGAATGTAAAGGATATTCTCAAATGGAGGGGATTGACTTTGATGAAACATTTGCTCCTGTAGCACGAATGGAACTGATCATGATGTTTTTGGCTTATTCATGTTTTAAATAATTCAAGAATTATCAAATGGATATTAAATCAGCTTTCTTAAATGGGGCATTTGAAAGAGGAAGTTTACTCTGAGCAACCTGAGGGTTTTAACAACAAGGGAAAGAGAATCATGTCTGGAAGTTGAAAAAGGCTCTTTATGGCCTCAAACAAGCACCTAGGGCCTGATACAAACACTTGGACAAGTATGCGTTGCACTAAGGCTTCAAAAGAGGAAGTACTAACAATAACTTCTATTTCAAGATTGAAAATGATTCACTTCAAGTTCTTATTACAGTTGTTTATATTAATGATATCATTTTTGGAAGCAATATGGACAGGTTAAGTCAGAATTTTGTTGGTGATATGGCCAAGGAGTTTGAAATGTCCATGATTGATGAATTACCCTTTTTTCTTGGACTTCAGATTTCTCAGGGTTCAAATGGTATTTTCATCTCACAAGTCAAATATCTGAAGGAAATGTTGAAGAAGTTTGGCATGTCTAAATGCTCTCCTGTTTGTACTCCAATGACAAGTCACAACAGGTTGTAAACTCAGCAAAGATGATGAATCTCCTTAGGTAAATGCAACATCCTAAAGGTCAATGACTGTTAGCCTACTTTATCTTACTGCATCCAGACCAAACATTGTGCAGGCTGTTAGAATGGTGGCAAGATTCCAAGCAAACCCAAGAGAATCACATGTGGTAGTTGTTAAAAGATTTTTCAGGTATCTCAAAGGAACAATTGAGTATGGTATGTGGTACCCCAAGAATTCAGGTCTTGAATTCAAAAACTATTCTGATGCTGACTGGGCAAGCAACTTAGATGACAGAAAAAGTGTGAGTGGCAATGCTTTCTTTCTTGGAGGATGTCTAGTTGCTTGGATGAGCAGGAAACAATCTTCTATTTCGTTATCCACAACTGAGGCTGAATATATTGCAGCAACTCAGTGTTGTACTCAGATTTTGTGGATGAAGCAAACTTTCGCAAATGTAAAACTCAGCTATGATCAGCCTATCATAATCTACTATGACAACACAAGTGCAATAAGCTTATACAAGAATCCTGTGATGCATTCCAAGTCTAAACACATCCCCATCAAGTACCACTTCCTTAGAGAACAAGCGAATGATCATCAAGTCAGATTGTAATATGTCAATACTAAGGAACAAGTGGCTGATATTTTTACCAAACCCCTGCCAAGGGAAACTTTTGTTTATCTAAGACATAAATTGGGAGTCATTCCCATTCAAGAATCGTGCTAATTTGACACTTTTCCATTGCTGTCAAAGAAAGTGAGGGGGAGCTCTTAGGTGGAGCTTATGGCAAGTATATGTATCTGATCAGAAGAGGCTCATAGTCAGGAGGAGCCGTGTGTTGACACCAATGCCAAAGGGGGAGCTTGATGGAAATTGGTGTCGGCATTTATGTCACAAGAACTGATAAGATCTGAACTTGGTCTCTCACTGTCAAAGACAAGTCAAATTAGTAGAATCCAGGAATGAAGGGTTAGTCTCTCACTGTCAAAGACAAGTCAAATTAGCAGAATCCAGGAATGAAGGGTTAGTCTCTCACTGTCAAAGTTGGTTGAGAATTATTTAAGATTATTGGGTATTTTCTGAACTGTTAGCCTGATCTAGAGTATGAGAACCTGGTGGAACCTTGGAAGACGTCCTATATCAGTGACCAATGTAATGAACATCCTACAACATTCAATGAAGTAGATACTATTCGTCACATGAGCAGTGCCCTCAATATATGAACTCAAAACAGCACAATCCCTAATCAGTCTACTTCACAACCTCTGGAATTAGTGCATACTGATCTATGTGGACCATCAAGAGTTCAGACACTTCAAGGTGAGAGGTATTTCATGTTGTTTATTGATGATTATACTAGAATGATCTGGGTAACATTTCTTAAAACTAAGTCTGAAGCCTTTGAGAAGTTCAAACCATTCAAGGCTAAAGTGGAAAATGAGTGTGGTCATAAGATCAAGTGCCTTAGATCAGATAACGGTGGGGAAGTCACTCTAACTGAATTAAAAAAAAATTGTGAAGAAAATGTATCAAATGGAAATACTGTACAACCAATACTCCTCAGCAAAATGGCATTACAGAAAGAAAAAGTAGGACAGTTCAAGAGGCTGCAAGAACTATGCTGCTAGAAGCAAAATTGGTCGAAACCTTTTGGAGAGAAGCAGTAGCAGCTAATGTGTACATCATCAATAGAGCCTAATTAAGAGTCAATAGCAGTGTTCCACGGGGACACATCCCCTAGGGTCGGGAACGTGCCCCCTCGCTTCCCCACTCTTTTGGGACGGGGAAACACCCAGGGAAACGTTTCCCCACATCCCCCTTTTGGGGGAAACTCGGGGAAACTCGTTTCCCCAAGTTTCCACAGGTGTGGAAGGCATTTCCCCCTAGGGGGGGCTTCTAGGCGTCCCCGTCACACCCCCCTTCGCGGGGGGACACCCTTTTGGGACGGGGAAACACCCAGGGAAACGTTTCCCCACATCCCCCTTTTGGGGGAAACTCGGGGAAACTCGTTTCCCCAAGTTTCCACAGGTGTGGAAGGCATTTCCCCCTGGGGGGGGCTTCTAGGCGTCCCCGTCACACCCCCCTTCGCAGGGGGACACCTAGAAGCCCCCCCAATTTTTGTATTTTTTATTTTTCAATAAAAATAATTATATAACAATTAAAATTAAATTAAATTAAATGGTAAATTGAGTTGAATTAGATTAAATTGATAAAATTAAATTAAAAAGTTTAAAAAAGATAAAACTCAGACTTTTCACTTTTGTCTATTTCACTGTTCTAACTTCTCTATGTTAAGTTGTTAATGGTTCAATATCTATTTGACTATTTCAAACTTCATAGTATGTTGCATTATCTTTTATAAATGAGAAATCTGAATTTAGATAACATTGCATAATGATAATGATGATATTTAGTTTCTAGTATTTAATAATTTATTTTTTACATGGTCATAGTCAATAGTAACATACTTCAGTATCATTTACAAATTGAAATTTGAAATTTGAAATTTGATGAATTCCATAATGATTATTTTAGTTTTTAGTTTTACATTTTACATGTAATAGTTATTGTTAGGATTTATCATTTTTATATTTAAAATTAGTTTTTATGACTTCGACGTTCCCCCGTATCCCCAAAAATTTCCTAAAATTTGGGGTGGCTTCCACACACCCCCCTTTTGGGTTTCCCCGCTCCCGCGTCCCCCCATCCTGGAAACTCTGTGGAACATTGGTCAATAGTGATAAGACTCCATATGAATTATGGACAGGGAGAATAGCGTCAGTAGGACCCTTCAAAAATTTTGGAAGCAAGAGTTATATCAAGATAAATAATGAGCATTTGGGAAAAATCGATACTAGAACTGATGAAGGAATATTCCTGGGATACTCTACAGAAGGGCCTGCAAATGCTATAACAAAAGACTGAAAAGAATTGTTGAAAGAATGGATGTCAAAGTGTATGAGAATCTCTCACAAATCATTCCAAGCAACGATGAAGAAGAAAAGGATGATGTGGCTTCTGATGAAGAAGAAGATGTAAATGAAGAAGCAAAATGACAGGAAGAACCAAAAGAAGAACAAGAACAGATGCCTTCTTCTGCTTGTAGGGGTTCCAGAACCCACAAACCTTCTCTCAAATCAATGAAAAGAGATCATCCTGATGTTATAATCGAAGATCTAGATGATGCGATGCAACTAAGAAGGAATCCAAGGAAAACAGACATGGCTTTATTATTAACAATAGAGCCAAAATATTTCAGTGAAGCTCTCAATGATGATAGTTGGAAAGCTGCAATGAAGGAAGAACTCAGGCAAATTGAAAAATACGGAACTTGTGAACTAGTTCCATGACCTACAGAATAAGAATGTGATAGGTACTAAGTGGGTTTTTAGAAACAAACTCAATGAAGGAGAAATAATCAGAAATAATGCAAGATTATTATGTAAAGGATATGCTCAAATGGAGGGGATTGACTTTGATGAAACATCTGCTCCTGTAGCACGAATGGAACTAATCAGGATGTTTTTGGCTTATTCATGTTTTAAAAAATTCAAGATATATCAAATGGATGTTAAATTGGCTTTCTTAAATGGGGGATTTGAAAGAGGAAGTTTACACTGAGCAACCTGAGGGTTTTAAAATACAAGGGAAAGGGAATCATGTCTGGAAGATGAAAAAGGCCCTTTATGTCCTCAAACAAGCACCTAGGGCCTTGTACAAACTCTTGGACAAGTACTTGTTGCACCAAGGCTTCAAAAAAAGGAAGTACTAACAGTATCCTCTATTTCAAGATTGAAAATGATTCACTTCTTATTACATTTGTTTATGTTGATGATATCATTTTTGGAAGCAGTATGGACGGGTTAATTTAGAATTCTGCTGCTAATATGGCCAAGGAGTTTGAAATGTCCATGATTGGTGAATTGTCCTTTTTTCTTGGACTTCAGATTTCTCAGGGTTCAAATGATATTTTCATCTCACAAGTCAAATATCTGAAGGAAATGTTGAAAAAGTTTGGCATGTCTAAATGCTCTCCTGTTTGTACTCCAATGACAACAGGCTGTAAACTCAGCAAAGATGACGAATCTCCTTCGGTAAATGCAACATCCTAAAAGTCAATGATTGTTAGCCTGCTTTATCTTACTGCATCCAGACCAAACATTGTGCAGGCTGTTAGAATGGTGGCAAGATTCCAAGCAAATGCAAGAGAATCACATGTGGTAGTTGTTAAAAGAATTTTCAGGTATCTCAAAGGAACAGTTGAGTATGGTATGTGGTACCCCAAGAATTCAGGTCTCGAATTCAAAAACTATTTTGATGCTGACTGGGAAAGCAACTTAGATGACAGAAAAAGCACGAGTGGCAGTGCTTTCTTTCTTGGAGGATGTCTAGTTGCTTGGATGAGTAGGAAACAATCTTCTATTTTGTTATCCACAGCTGAGGCTGAATATATTGCAGCAGCTGAGTGTTGTACTCAGATTTTGTGGATGAAGTAATCTTTGGCAGATGTAAAACTCAGCTATGATCAGCTTATCATAATCTACTGTGACAACACAAGTGCAATAAGCTTATACAAGAATCCCGTGATGCATTCCAAGTCTAAACACATCCCCATCAAGTACCACTTCCTCGGAGAGCAAGCCATTGATCATCAAGTCAGATTGGAATATGTCAATACTAAGGAACAAGTGGCTGATATTTTTACCAAACCCCTGCCAAGGGAAACTTTTGTTTACCTAAGACAAAAATTGGGAGTCATTCCCATTCAAGAAGCCTGCTAATTTGACACTTTGCCATTGATGTCAAAGGGAGACAAAGTCAGGGGGAGCTCTTAGGTAGAGCTTATGGCAAGTATATGTATCTGATCAGAAGAGGATCATAGTCAGGAGGAGCCATGGGTTGACGTCAATGCCAAAGGGGGATCTTGTTGGAATGGCATTAATGTCACAAGAACTGATAAGATCTGAACTTGGTCTCTCACTGTCAAAGACAAGTCAAATTAGCATAATCTAGGAATGAAGGGTTAGTCTCTCACTGTCAAAGTTGGTTGAGAATTATGTAAGATTATTGGGTCTTTTGTGAACTGTTAGCATGATCTAGAGTATGGGAACCTGGTGCAACCTTGGAAGACGTCCTATATCAGTGACTAATATAATCAACATCCTACAACATTCAATGAAGTAGACACTATTCGTCACATGAGAAGTGCCCTCAGTAAATGAACTCAGAACAACACAATCCCTAGTGCAAATTCGGATTCCCTAATAAGCAGTTTCAGCAGTAAAAAACTCAGTACATTCATCAGTCTTGATAGGCTCGTGCCTTAATTAACAGTTTCAGCAGTCAAAGAGTCGGTACATTCATCAGCAATAACGGGCTCGGATGCCCTAATTAACAGTTTCAATGGTCAAACTCATGATATTCACCAGTAATAGGCCTCAATTAGCAGTCAACCGAGCCTTAACAGTCAAACTCATCAGTCAACAGTCAAACTCTATGGTTATCTCAACTCAGGTCGAAGTGTTTGAAAGGCCCTAACTCAGAACAGACAAAGCTTTAGCAATACAACCTCCGATACTTATATATCAAACAGTTAGAAGTGGTTACTTGCTTAAAGACCTCAAAATATGGAAGTTTGTCAATCCCTAGTATGTTAAAACGGTGGAGTTTTGAAGGATGATCTACACCTCATGTGTTCAAGCTTGAATAAACCAACACGTCAAGTCCTTATTGAAGGTTAAACAACCTTAAGGGAACTTCATGAAGAGTGGAAGTAAGAGGGTATCGAGCTCTCGATTTATGGAACCATAAAATCCCCATGGAGTTATAAGGTTCTCAAATCCTTGTAATAAGGAATATTAAAAACAAGTCAAGCAACCCCGTTTTATTTTAATAAAAAAACAATTTGAAGAAAGCACAGGTCGTCTCCATAAAGATTTTTTTTTCAAGGTACATGTGGTATACACCACAAGTGTAGAACATCTTTAAGCATGCATTTTGATGTTGTTATTTGTGGGTGGACTGAGGCTTAGAGTTGGAACTATCGAACTAACAAATGCAGGAGAAAGGACCAGTGGATCTTGAAGTAACTTGGACAAAGGGAGAGCCTTTGCACAGTTCTTTTTTTGTTGAAGTAAACGAGTGGCCTAGGCTGGATGTGGAAGAGGAAACTTGTGAAAAGAATGATTCAGGTCAGAGTATAAGAGAAGGGGAATGCAGGGTTTTTCATAGTCTTTATACAGATCCGTCCTTTATTCTCAGAGTCCTTTTTAACTTTTTAAGGCATCGAAATACAGACAGTCCAAAATTTCAAAGGTTGATATCAGTCAAAGGATAGCCATTCAGGATTGCCACAATTCATGGTTACCACAATAGGTCTAGGGCATTGTTTCATCAGTTGAAAACTCAAGAGCTGTTATAAAACGTATGTCATCATTCACAGTTGATTAGGGCTTATTATTTTGATGCTTGGGATAAACATATAGATTGAGGATCATCCTCAAGCATACTGATGGTCTACTGAACAATGTATGCTTGAAAGAGTTTAAAAACATAGAAGGAAGTTGTATTGCAGTTAGTTGATCAAACATTGTTATTAGGGAGCAAGGGTGGAACAGTGGAAGGATAAATGCGTTATCAGGTTGAAGCCTAAAGTATTTCTCTCAGTTGAAGATGAAAGTCTTGAAGGGGTTGAAGCCCCTCACACCAACTGCAGCTGGTGCATTCCCTCTTTGTTGAAGCACATGTATTGGATGTAAAATCTTTCTTATACATAATTGAAGCTCTTATAATTTTTTGTGTTCTTATTGTTTAAGTTAATGGATTGATGACTTATTATGTGTTAAGTTTCAAATAGTTAAAGAATAAGTCTGTTGTGATTTCAGTATTCAAAATTGAAATTTAGTAAAATCCTGCAACACTGATTCACCCCCCTCTCCCCTCTCAGTGTTGTGAGTATGTTCTTCAAATTATTCACTGGCCAAAAAACCCATTTCATTTTAAAAATTTGGAGGCCGAATTTATTTTATTGGAAAGAGGGGTCGAGTTTCTCTTGTAGACGTCTGTCTTTCTCTTGGTTTTTTTAGGGGGGTGGGGCATCTCCATCAAAACCCTCACGAATTTATTCAAATCATACTTTTCCTTATTCATGGAAGCCGAATTCATCTGTGGAAAGGACGAATTCTCTGGTTTATCACAACGTTCTGCCTAAGCTTCTTCCTAAAGCCCAACAGAAATTGAAATCAGGAATGTCCTTAGATCGTTTGGCATTCATTAACAAACCCGATTTTTCTTAATTTTTTAGAGGCCAAATCTTTTATGAAAACTTTGATTTCCTCTTGGGTCACTATTTTCTGCCCTAGGGTGTCATTGTTTGACCATAGTGAATGCATTTTGACTCTGTAATTTCTTTTGTGGATCATCTTTCTATCAAAACGAATTTTCCTTTGGTTATTGAGTTCGAAGGAGGTTGTTTCTCTTTTATGATTATTTTAGTTAACCTCCACGAATTTATTGTGACTCCATTGCCCTGATATTTCAGTTAACCTCTACGGCTTTATTGTGACTCCATTGCCCCAAACTAAAGCACTGGTCTTTCATCTATTATTTCACCCTTAGAGTCCTTGAGGTCGATCTCAGCAACAGTGTTGACAACTTGCTTATTTGGGTTTGTATTGTGTGGTCTCTTGTGGTGGCAAGTCGACTTTGGTTGGGGTTAATACTAATCCATGTTCCATCTCTCTCCTATGAATTTTCTCATAAATGTAACTTGATCTTTGAGGGGAACGATTGGCATTAATTTTCCCTAACCTTTTTTTCTTTTACCTTTGTAAACAATTCACTATCGAGAAATTTTATTTGAATTGAATTATGTTATTCATATTTGTCAAATTCTTAAATAATCCCTAAAAACCCTAGCTCAATATCGTTATAGGTCAAAGAAGCTTTCACAAGGTACTTGATCTGTTTGATTGATAACTTTTCATTAGTATCATGTTGTTTCAAAGAGTTTGGCCTTTTGCTCGAACTTGGATCTCCCCCATAGCTCGCTTAGTTCACCCTTAGTGTGCTAAGTAGGTTAAAGTGACAAGAATCTTACCTGAAGTGACAACCAGTGTATCTTTGGGGGGTAGGATCCTCGAGGGTCACAACTTTAACAACCGTCATTCTCTATCGTCTTGAATAGGATAACTTGTTGGGGTTGCTAGAAGAATTGTGATAACATTTTTGGCATCGTTGTCAGGGAGGTAGAGACTTTCCTTGGGCGTTTGTTGAGTGTGTCAGTTGTGTGTTAAATCAATCATATTGCATTTGAAATTAATTTTGTTGGTTAGATTTTATTGTTTCAAATTATTCATAAGCATCAAATTTTACTCTTTCTCCCTGCAATTACACAACATATATTTTGGTGAGCAAGAATCATAGTTCACCTAGCGAATCCACATCGCGAATCCATTGAGAAACGATCTCATCGCTATAATTTGAGAAAAAATGAACCATCTTGATAGTTCTGAAAACATGCCTGGGTCACGATGGAATTTGCAATAAAATTATATCAATTAGTGACTACCTTGGTTGTTCTTGTAAAAGATCAAAATGAATGAATTGCTAATCAAGAACAATATTACCAACATGAGTACGACAGTGTTTATGCTACTTGCTTGAATCCTCCCAAACACACTACTAGGGAATGATTCCCTAGGGTTATTAATGATCGGCGTAATCCCCTCCAGGACCAACTTCTGAAACCATTTTGAAGAATAACAACAAAATTCAGAAAAATAATCTTCTTCCTTCTAATCCTAAGGTGATAACGACTAAAGTGAATCCATTGCACAAACAACATAGTCCTATTGTGAAAATTAAGAGTCATCGTCAGATAGTCTCTCAACCAAATGATCTCATAGAAACAAATATTTCAGGAAAGTTGTCAAACACCTATACCGATTTCTTTGAGAGAACTACTAAAAATTCCCTTGATTAAATTTGAGGTTATGAAGTCTTTAGGGATTGAAACCAATGATAACCAGAAAGAAAAATCTTACGGTTCATAATTTGATGTATCAGGTTTCCTCTCAAGGATCAATATGCCAATTCCTTTAGGAGAGTTGCTCAAAATACCTTCAATGTATATGATTGGGCTGCTAAATCTTTGGGGATTGAACCTAAGAATATTCCATGTAAACACCACAAGGTAATAGAGAAGGATTCTCCCGTCATGATTTAGAGTGTTATTGGTAGAGACAATGATGGATACCCTTTGTTTTACATAGCACTCAAGTCAATAACTTGATCCTGCATAATTGTGTGCTCGATTCAGGAGCTGTTGCGAATGTTATGCCTCTCGGTGTCATACATTAACTGGAATTAACTCCTTCGAGACCATATAAAAATGCGTGTGGTCTAGATTCCCAAACAATTGAAGCCAAAGGTGTAATTGAAAATCTAAAGGTTAAGCTATCAGCATACCCAGATATTGAGATGACCATGGGCGTGTTAGTCATTGATGTTCCTGATGTGTGGGGTGTGCTTCTATCTCGAGAATGGGATGCTATATTAGGTGGAAATATCCAAATGGATCTTACTTATGTGACCATTCCAGTGGATGATAAGTCGTATATAACTCTCCACAATGAATAGCCTATGCGTGACCATGTTGAAGACCCTAAAGAGTTATTTGATGAGGCTTTATGCACCTCTGATGACGTTGGAAATTTCATGGTCCTAGCAAAATATTGGGCCGATGAAAGTAAAATATTAGCACAAGATAGCCAAGTTTGAAGAATGCATTTTGATGGTGCTAGGTTAGGTCATGGTGTTGGCGCGGATAATGTATTAACTTCACCAACTGGTGAAGAAATTGTATATTCATTCCTCCTAGAATTTGACTACACTAATGATGTAGAAGATTATCATGCCTTATTATTAGGTCTTGAAATTACTCGTGATAGGAAAATCAAATGCCTTGTTGTTATAGGCGACTCCGATCTTGTTGTATCACTAGTAAAATACCAATTTGTGGCAAAAAACGATAGGATACGAATCTATAGAAACACAGTCTGGGACGCTATTGAGCTATTTGATGCATTTGCAATTAATACTGTCCGAAGAGATAAAAACTTGCTTGCAGATGGGTTGATTATTGTTGCTAGCACTTTTGAAATTCCTGATAAATTATCTGAGTGAGATTGCAAGGTAGAAGTAATTTTCAGGCCATCAATATCAGACAACCAAGAGCATTGGAAGTTTTTTTTTATAATGGTGCCCAAATTTTGCGCTTTCTAAGGAATGTGGATGAATTTGAAAATCATACAGTTGGCTTAGAGGATCAATTAAAGGGTCAATCTCCTTCGGGAATAAACATCATGGAAGTAACGCTCCCATTAGAAAAAAAACTTTAATATGCATGATGAATTTAAGGGAAAGCATGTAGAGGTTGTTGATGAGGTAGTAGAAGTAAACATCGAATCTCCCGCTTCTCCTAAAATGATTAAGATTGGAAAAAATGCATCTAGAGAGGAACGAAGGGCAATTGAAAATCTAATTTGTGAATACAAAGACATCTTTGTTGGGACTTATAATGATCTCAAAACTTATTATGAATCTATTATTCAACATACCATCTCTCTAAAGGGAGGAACTAAACCTGATAGGCAAAAATTTCGCAATATCAATCCTAAGTTGGCCCCTTTAGTAAAAGAGGAGTTGGAAAATATGTTAGCAGCTGGAATTATTAGACCAACTAGGCATACTACCTAGGTCTCGAATCCTGTAATTGTTAGAAAAAAGAATGGGGAAATTAGGATTTATATAAACTTTAAAAACTTGAATCAGTCGTCATTGAATGATAACTATATGTTTCCTAATATGTAAAATTTATTACAAAGTGTTATCGAGGCAGGGATGTTGTCCATGGTAGATGGTTTCTCTAGGTACAACCAAGTCCAAATTAAAAATGAAGATAGAGGAAAGACAACTTTTACAGCCCCATGGGGAACGACTGAGTATATTCGAATGCCATTCGGGTTGCTAAATGCATGATTGAATTTTCAAAGAGCTATGGACCAAGATTTCAATGACTTAATTAGGAAAATCACTGCAATTTACCAAGATGATTTGACTATGTTTTCTAAGAATAGAAGTGATCATGTTAATCATCTTAGGAAAATCTTCAAAATGTGTAGAAAGTTTGGAATCTCTTTGAACCCAAAGAAGTCTTCTTTCAACACCAATGAATTAAAACTTTTGGGGCACATTATATCTAAAGATGGAATCCATATCGACCCTAAAAGAATTCAAGACATTGAAGCGATTCCTGCTCCTCATGATTTGAATTCACTTCGATCCTTCTTTGGAAAAGTAAATTTTGTCAGAAGATTCATACCAAAAGTAGCTGAACTTTCTAAACCCTAAATGCTTTACTTAAGAAGGATGTTAAATTTGTTTGAGATACACCATGTACAAAATATTTTAAGAACTTGAAAAAAGGCCATCTCAACATCCCTAGTCTTGGTCTGTCCTGACTACAATAAGGATTTCTTGATATATTCTTACGCATCTTAGGACACTATAGTTGGGTGTGTTATTGCAAAATAGCAGAGGCAATCATAAGCAACCTATTGCGTTCATGAGTAAAAACTTGAGGGATGCAAAGTTGAATTGCACTACATCTGAGAAGCAAGCCTATGCTTTGGTGAAGTCTTTGAAGTATTTTCGAACTTATATTGGATATTCCACGATTATAGCTTATGTCCCTTATCAGGTGGTCAAAGATGTGTTATCCCAAAGTGATGGTATTGGTGTTAGAAGAAATTGGATTTCAAGAATTCAGGAATATGATTTAGAAATCAGACCAATTAAAATTATTAAGAGGAAGGGGTTGTCTCAACTTTTAACTGAAGGAGACAGTAGTAAAAGCAATGCAATGATCCTATATGTTGGCGAGGAGCATGAATGGTATAGAGACATTATATTCTATTTAAGAAATTTGTCATGTCTAGGCCATTTGATTGATCATCAAAGAAGAGCACTTAGATTAAAAGCTTCTAAATATATTCTGACAAAAGATGGTTTAGGATGGAAAAACCCAGATGGAATAATCTTAAATAATGTAAACCTCGACGAATCATGAACTATAATAAAGGAATGGCATGCTAGATTATGTGGAGGTCATTATGCCCCTAAAGCTACTGCTGCTAAAATCATGAGAGCAGGGTATTATTGGCCTACTTTATTCAAGGATGTGCATGTGTTTGTCAAAGCGTGTCAAAAATGTCAATTCTTTTCTGGAAAATCGAGGTTGCCTGCATTGCCTTTACCACTAGTCATCATAGAAGCCCCTTTTCAGCAGTGGGGTATGGATTTTGTGAATTTTTTTATAACCTCAACATGGTTTCAATTTAAGTTCACTGCATATAGTTTAACGCCCAACCTTAGTATGCATGTTCATATAAAAATTAAAATTTTAAACTTGAAACTTGAAACACATGAGATAATTTGAACTTTTGCAAACTCAGAAATTTTTCTAGTAGCCTAACTTTCCAATCTCAGAAAAATATTTCGACCCCACACAATAAAAATGACTCAGTATTTTTGACCAAAATGTTTCAGGATAAAACCCCGAAGGAAATACCTGTTTTTAGAGAGATTATTATTTCTTTAGGCAAATTAATACAAATTTACAGCAGTGCTTATCTCAATCATTTCTTCTCGAAATGTGTGCCAACTTTCAACAAATTTCAGACCCCAACTGTTATAGATTTTACCCATGTGCCAGCATTAAATGTTGTTGTACAAACCCGAAAAATGTGCATCTAGCAATTTGTATGGACCTTGAAATTCGTGTAGCCTTCTTCCTTGAAATTTGTGCCACAAATTAGACATTGTACTCCCTGTCCTTTTTTTGTTGTACGAACTGTCCTTTTCACCTCGAAAAACGTGATGTATTGACATCAATAAATGCAGTACGACCTCGTTGATTTTCATGCCAGATACAAAAAAAATCAGCACGACCTCCTTGCCTCGAAATTCGTACCCTCCATTTTGATACTCAGCCTGCAACTTAGCTTTCTCAAAAATCTTGAAGGTATTTTCTTCTTCTCTCCAAATCAACTTTTCTTCTCTTGCTCTTCTCCTCTCTCAAATATCTCTTTTGTGAAAGTGAACAATGAATGTTCTCATGCCTTTCCCTAGCCTTTTTGTTTGAGTAACCACCATTTAAAAATCAAAGGCCATGATTAAAACATAACTAGATGAGATCTAGGGACAAAGTCAAATCTCACTTTTTCTCATTAAAAAGTATTTAATTACTTTTTAAATCAAAATGAGTCATTTAATGCACAACCACTTTTAATTCTCATTAAAGTCACATTTAACTTTTAAACTCAACTTTATTTTATTAAGTGACTTTATAATCATAAAGTCAATATCAGTTTGTAAAAATGCTAGGGACCACATCTAAATTGTCCTTGTCCACCCCAAGGCACAAATGAATGGACAAACACTTCCTAGGTAAAATTTCAACTCTCCCTCTTACCGAGGAAAGTGTTTTTCACCACCCTCATCTTGTCTCTGAAATGATTATGCTTCCCTCTTCCCAAAGACTTCGTGAGAATGTTTGCTACCTGCTCATCAATATAAACGTACTGCAACTCCATAGCTCCTCTCTGAACATAGTCTATAATGAAGTGATATATGATCTCAATATGCTTTGACCTGTCATGAAACACCGGATTCTCAGAGCCTGATGCAACTCTGATTATCACAATGAATAATATTAGCCCTGAACTCCTGACCAAATAAGTCTACCATCAACTTGCGAAGCCGCAAAACCTTGCAACTAGCCTGACTGGCTGCCATATATTCACCCTCTGCAGAACTCAAAGCAACGGACTATTGCTTACAACTGAAGCACGACACAACTGTTGAGCCCAAACTAAAACAACAACCGGAAGTGCTCTTTTGATCCAAAGCACTACTTGCCCAATCTGAATTGGTGATACCAACCAAGCCTATTACACCCGACCTCCTATACTCCAGACCATAGTCTATAGTCCCAACAAGGTATCTCAAAATGTGTTTTGCAGCTGTCCAATGCACTATACTAGGCTCCACCATGAACTAACTGAGAGTGTTCACCGCAAAACTCATAGTTGTTCTAGTGTTGACCATACATATCAACAAACCAATATGCTGACGATACAAGGTAGGATCCACCAACTCTCCCTCAGAAGCATGAAGCTTCTTCTAGTTGGTGATCATGGGTGTGGCCTGCACTCCTCCATCTGAAATCTCTTCAGAACATCTACAACATATTTTCTTTGCCCCAGAAAAACATATCTATCCTCCTGCCACACCTCCATGCCCAAGTAGTAATGCATCAACCCAAGGTTTGTCGTCTCAAACTCTGAAGCAAGATCTTTCTTGCATGCTTCAATCAGGTGCTCTCCTCCTGTGATAAACGAATCATCAACATATAGCAGAAGAATGAGTGGATCACCTCCAACCACAATGAAGTATAGGTTGGGATCAACCTCACTCTTCTGAAACCCAATCGAAAGAAAATACGAATCAATTCTCGAGTACCAAGCCCGAGGGGCTTGCTTTAGACATACAAGGCCTTTTTCAGCCTGCACACATGAGACTCCCTCTCATGAATCTCAAATCCCTGTGGTTGCTCCATATATACATCTTCCTTTAGAAGATCGTTGAGAAAAGTAGTCTTCACATCCATCTAATGAATCCTCCATCCCATCTCTGCAATAATGGAGATCACTACTCTGATCGAAGAAAATCTAGCAACTAACGCAAAGGTCTCATCATAATGAAGCCCCTCTCTACCTGAGAGAACCCACACGCTACAAACCGAGCTTTGTACTTCTCGATGCTACCATCTGCAACATGCTTGATTTTATAGGGTTACTTGTGTTGATGAAATTGTCATTGATGCCAACGAGGTCTTGCAGTGGCCCCTGGAGATGGTCTTGAAGCCTCGGTAGACGTTGGAGAAGCCCATGAAGTCTTGGAATCCCTGATGAAGACCATGATGCCCTGGCAAAGGTCATGGAGCCCACTACTTGGATGGCATGATGGCACTTTGATGAAACCCTTGTATGTATTATGATGGTGATGACCTTATATGGTCTCTGGCATGTGGTGGATGCCCTTGCCTTGAAAAAGAAGCCTTGAAGGGTCATGGACATGATATATGAAGATCTCAGGGTCTGTAACATCTTGTTGCAAACGTGGCATATACAAACTTTGTATGGACATAGCTGTGGGATTGGTGAATCCATTATTGCAGATTTGTGATTAAAGCAACAAACTTGGGCTGTATAGAGTTGTTTGAGAAGAAATGATATTATATAGAGACTGATATAGAAGAGTAACCAGCAGCATCGTAACTTTATTGATAATTGGATGTGAGTCTTCTGACTGAAGATGTAAGATTGCAGATTGGAGAAGTGTCAATGCCAACTGAACTAATAAATGAAAATTATCAGCAGCACTAAGACATATATGCCCACCAAATGCATTTGTAAGGCCCGCAGGAGCTAGGAATTGCATGTAAAATGCTCACCAGGCAAATCTCTGGCAGTCACGCAAGTTTATGAGTGATCAAGGAGTGATCCAGATAGCCAAAGTGCTGAAAATAAGCTCTCAACAGGTAGCAGCAAAGATAAAGAAATATAAAATGCCCGCAAACAGTCTTAGAAAGAGGATGTCGGCCCAATAAAAAATATATATATGAAGTCGGCTCCAAACTATAAAAAAAAAAAGGGGGTAGGTCGGCTCAGCAAAAATATGTTGAAAATGTGTATAAATACCCTTCAAATCCTCATTTCGTAGAAGAAAAATTGTGTGGAGCTCTGAGGAAGGCCGCAGTTAGTCTGAGGAGAATTTCGGGAGCAGCTAGCAGCAGACTGTGGAAATTTTCGATGGAGGACTGAGAGAACCAGCTGGAGCAATACACTGGCAATCTGCAACTATTTTAGAGAAGCTGAACGTGGAGCTTTTTCTTTCATGTGTCTGCTCCTCTTATAGTTGTGCGCTGTGATTAATACAATACATGGGCAATGATCTGAAACTATTTTGGAGGAGATAAACATGGATTATTCTCTCTGGACAATGATGGACCGCATGGCTTCCATCAAGCTACGTGATAATGCTCTTCACCAAAGTGGGCATTAGCAATCTACGCGAAAGAAATACAGTAAGTTATTCATCAACATAGATATTTACAGGAAAGATATGAATTATGCCGACTGCATTTGTTTCAGCGAATTGTTTGTATGTGGCCTCTGTGAGGGCTCTACCATTTTAGGAAGGGAGGCAAAGGTTCCACGGCAAGAAAGAATTGTTCTTTACAGACAAGCAAAGACTGGAGACAGTCGTGGACAAATGCGTTGTCCATACTTTTGAAAATTATACGAAGCTCGACAGTGCGGGCGAGGAAGATTACTACAGCAGATATACGTACAATCCCAAGGCCGTTCACCTCATTAATAAGTACATGCCGAAAATTGCGGTTGTCTACTGTCTTTGTCAAGAACCTTATATCCTGATCGTCATATGGTGGAGTGCGAGGGCGGCTGCGAAAACTGGGCCTCTATGCAGACATTGTTGACCACGCAGAGCCTCCATGTAGACATGGTTGAGAAATCGTAGCCTCCCTACAGAAATTGAGGAACAGTGCATTGAGGTTGCAACGTTTATGAGAAGGTTTGGGGCTTGTTTATCTTCTGAAATTGCAAGTGATCTCAAGTAAGCGATGCAGATTACATTTTGGGGATTTTCATTATCTTCTACAGGATCGTAGCATGATAAGTAGAGTAAGAATGCATTTGATTGTGCGTGGGTTGTTTCTGAAGCCATTTACATAAGTCTGCAGTTGATATCGAGGGTTCTATAAGACTGATGGTGTAGCAATGGAAAGTCAGAGCATACCCTGAGTGCTGCGAAGATCCGTTCATGTGCATGGGCCCCACGAAACAAATCTCTAGTCATATGAAGATCTGTTTGTAGAATTTAAGTTACAGAGGTCGTAGGTGTCTAGAATCTCAGTGCTTCTGTATTTGTGAAGTGTTGTATAGCCTGACATGACTCCTTGTGCTAAGGGAGAGACAAATCCATTGTGGAGCTTCTAGGAGCATTAAGCTAATTTGTGTTTTAGATGGCCAGAGAGTATGAAGCCATGAGTGAACCTATAAATGAAACCAAAAACTTGTTTTCGATGAGCAAATCATTGTGATGATAGCTACAGGACTGTGATTAAGTGAGAGTGGCAGAATGACAGCTACAAGATAGAGTTTCAAGAATGAATTAAATAGAACTAGCAGGTTTGAGTGCCAGTTGAAGTGAAGCAGCAAGACGGAATGGCAGTTGTGGTCATTGATGCTTTAACAAGCTGAGGACCCAAGTCTTCTTCAAGTGTGCAAACAGTCCCAAAATTATTTCAGCAGTCCAAAGGTTTGTGTTAAGATCCTCTACAACATACATGCAGAAATCATCCACTACAACAGTTTTGATATGCTCAGATAAAGCTGAGGATGTTAACCTTCAGCAGATTGAAGATAAGACATTTGACAGAGACAAGTGAATGGCTTCAAGCAGAAGTTAATGACAGAGAACAATTTCTACGTTGACAGATAGTGTTGAAGGCAAGGTTGAGGACAGATTGATGACCAACAGAGATGCTGAGCAGCAGTGATAAACAGATGATCAGCAGACATAATGACTAATATTGATAAAGAAATTGACCAGGTAGTTTCCAGAGAATGACCAGCAGAGATTGACCAAAGATCTATGAGCAGCAGTGAAGAGTGATGATCAAAGATTAAGAAGTACTGACCAGAGGATAATTTGCAGCAGTAGATGGTTAGCAGTTGTAATGATAAGCAGTGTTACAACAGAGTTGATGTGATGAGCAGTGTTGATGATGTGACAAAGATGTCATGTGTATGATGACAGTGAACCTTAATTGTAAATGCAAGCTTGACTTGCTTTTGAGGTGCTGATTTTGCCTAACGGTTGTAGCCGAACCAAACTAATATAAAAAGATTACAAATTTATATGGTGTGGTGTTCTTCTGTGTTATGGTTCTTGATGAGTTAAAATGCTATGATATGTGAATGATGAAGTTTATGAAATGATTATGATATTGGTAGAATAATGAAATGATGAATTGGTAGTTAAGTGTAACAGGTCAAGAAAAATTGTACAAATTGCTTTACACTGATTCACCCCCCCTCTCAGTGTCTACAACTTGGAAGTCACATTTGACTTCCCCTCTGTTCTTGGAACAACCTCCCACAGACCATTCTTCATGATGGAATTGTACTTTTTCATCATGGCATCTCTCCAAACCTAATGTGTGGATGCCTCCTCATAAGTAGTAGGCTCGGAATCATGCAAGTTGGTCACCACTTCCATGGTACTGGAAAATCTCTCTGTTGCCCTTCTCACTCTAACGTCCCTCCTAGGTGGCGCCACAAATTCCTCATCTTCCTTCAGAAGCTCCTTAAGCGAACTTGGTTTTTTCTTCTTGGAAGTAGCTTCATGTGGCAGACCCTACTCTACATCCTCATCTGACGACTGTCTCTCTAAAGTACTCGTGGTCTGAGATCCTATACTTGGTGAACCTGGACCTAAACCATGTGATCCTGAATCATGTGAAGGTGACACCTATGAACCTGTAATTCGTGATCATGTTGTTCCTGTAGACTGTGTCCTTGAAACAGATGAACTTGTAACCTGTGACCTAGTGACCCCTGAGACTTGTGACCCTGTGCCCTGACTTTTTGAACTCTGTGATGCTGTCACCTGTGGAGTAGTAACCTGTTGCTACTCCTCCTCTGACTCCCGAGTCTTTCTAAAGGCCCGTTCCTCAAGTCTCAACTTCCTCCTCACCACAACTTTCCTCGGTGCTGGAAGGTATATGTGAAAGGCCCTTGAAGTCTCATCATAGCCAATAAAAATACCCCTCTCTCCAGTAGCCTCCAACTTTGTCCTCTTCTCAGAAGGAACATGGGAACATGTAGGGCATCCAAAAATGTGGAAGTGGCCTATCTTAGGCTTCTTACTGGTGAATATCTCCTTAGGAGTTTTGCACCCCAAGGCACGATGTGGACTCCTGTTCTGAACAAAAACAGTTGTGCTATAGGCCTCAACTGATAGGAAGAAATGAAGACTCTAATTATGCATCATGGCTCTAGCTGCACCCACTATCGCACGGTTCTTCATTTCATCCACTCCATACTACCTCCTAATGATCTCCTTTCTACAAAACTCATCAAATGCATTGGAGGTATACTCACCCCTCATTATCCGATCTAAGCACTTTGATTTTCTTTCCTACCTGGTTCTCCACAAGAACTTTGAACTCTTGGAACCAAAGTAAGACTTCCTCTGATTTCTTGCTTCTCAGATAGTAGATCTAGGTCTTCCTGGAATAATCATCAATGAACGTGATCTAGTACTAAAAACCTGTTAAGGAGGCAGATGACATGGGACCACACAAGTTTGAATGAATCAAATCAAGCACTCCCTCTAATTTGGTGTCACTGCTTGGAAAAGCAGTCTTGGTGTACTTTTTCAAAGCACACCCCTCTGCATAGACCACTCTGCTCTGTGCTGAAATATGGAAAACCTGTAGTTATGTCTCTCAGCATCCTCAAAGATAAATGATGAAGGTGGGCCATTCTCTTGTGCCATAACTCACACAACTCACTACTGCTTTGTGTGTGCCAGTGCATGATGTGGCTGGAAGAGAAGCTTGTACAATTTCTGGCATCTAACACCAATCGCATATGAAGCAGATGGTCCCTCTGCTTTAGAAAAGATATACACTTTCCCATCTAGGACATATACCCCAAGGCTTTTGTCCTCAATCATGGAAACTGAACCAAGATTCCGCTTCAGCCCAGGGACGTACAAGACATCCCTCAGTAACATGGGCTCCATGGACTCCCTATCAAAGTGGATTGTCCCACACCCAACTGCTATCACCATTGTATCATCACCCAACACTACCTCAAACTCCAAGCCAGTCTCTGAAATATCAGTGAACATGTCTCGAACACCTGTCATATGACTCAAAGCTTCACAATCACTGTACCATGTGGAGGGACTAGTGGAAGCACTCAACGAATGCCCAACGATCATAGAATGCTCAATCTGGTCCTCCATATCCCTATTGGTGATGGATGATGCTCTCTCTCTACAATCACCAGCAAAGAGAGAAAACTCTCTCTCAAATCTAACAACATACTCATCAATCTCTGTTGACGCTGCAGTCTGTTGTTTCTTCTTCTTCTTGTTTGGGCATTGTCCAGTATAATGCCCAAACTTATGACAAGCAAAGAATTTCACTTTGCTCATGTCCTTCTTCTTGCCATCCTGTTGCTTGGTTCCCCCCTTGGAACCCTTCTTGAACTTCTTTTTCTTACATTTCAGTGCTAACGCCAAATTCTCCTCATCTCCCTTGCTATGAGATGTACTCCCTTCTACATACCCTCTCCAGGTCTCCTCCTGAATGAAGTTGTCCCAAAGATGATCCCATGAAGGCATGTGCTCACAAGCAACCACTGACTCCACGAATATAGCCCATGGCTTCATCACGCCATTCAATGTTTATGTACCAACTTGGCACCTTGTATCACCTCCCCAACAACTCCAAGCTCATCACGAACTTGTGTGATCCTGGTGAGGTAAGCAATTATGATCTCACTCTTGTTTATCTGAATACTCTTTAATTTCTCTGGTTTTCATTGGAACTTTGGTAAAGGTTAGTTAAAGCAGTCCACATCTGATGAGCATAGTCTTTACCCGATACATGTGGAATCACATGGTCTTTTATTGCATCAAGAATGATTCTTTTAGACTTTATGTCCTTCTTGCCAAATATGGCTTTAGTTGTTGCATCTATAGAAATTGTCACTACATTGATTGTAGTATTGTTTACTATCTCCCATAGTTCACCATCCTGCAGTATCAACACTATTCTAGCCTTCCATGGGCTATAATTATTGCCCCATCCAGCTTGTCTTCTATCCTAAGACCGGTAGCCATAATCACGAATCAGTCCAAAAACCTTTCTCTTTTCAAAATCCTAGTTTCCCTTATCTCTCCAAGTCTGAAATTTATTTCTGAGTTTTATTTTTGGCCTTCAGTTCTACTTTGACGCCATGAAATTTTGTATTACCCCAACCCGGTTTCAATTTTAGTTCACTACATATAGTTTAATGCCCAACCCCAGTATGCATGTTCATATAAAAATTAAAGACATAAGATAATTTCAACTTTTGCAAACTCAAAAAATTTTCTAGGAGCCTCACTTTTCAATCTCAGAAAAATATTTCAGCCCCACACAATAAAAAAGACTCGGTATTTTTGACCAAAATGGTCTAGGATAAAACCCTGAAGGGAAAACCTATTTTCAGAGAGATTATTATTTCTTCAGGCAAATTAATACAAATTTACAGCAGTACTTATCTCAACCATTTCATCTTGAAATGCGTCCCAACTTTCAACAAATTTCAGACCCCAACTGATAGAGATTTTACCCACACGTGCTAGCATTAAATGTTGTTGTACTGCCTCAAAAACGTGCCTGTAGCATCCAGTACGGTTTGTTCTTTTTCTTTTGTATGGACTGTCCTTTTACCTCGAAAAATGTGTTGTACTGACAACAATAAATGTTGTATGGTTTGTGTTGTACAACCTACAATAAATGCAGTACGACCTCCTCGATTTTCATGTAAGGTACAGAAAAATTCAGTCTGTAAAATTGTCCTCTTCTCCTGTGTGTTTTGCCTAGAAATTCATGCCCTCCATTTTGATCCTCAGCTTTCTCAAAAATCTTCAAGGGTTTTTCTTCTTCTCTGCAAATAACTTTTTCTTCTCTTGCTCTTCTCTCTCAAAAATCTCTTTTGTGAAAGTGAACAATGAATGCTCTCATGCCTTTCCCTAGCCTTTTTGTTTGAGTAACCACCATTTGAAAATAGAAGGCCAAGATTAAAACATAACTAAATGAAATCTACGATCAAAATCAAATCTCATTTTTTCTCATTAAAAAATATTTAACTAAATTTAAAAAAATAAAAGAGACATTTAATGCACACCCACTTTTAATTCATTAAAGTCACATTTAACTTTTATAACTCAACTTTATTTTATAAAGTGACTTTATAATCATATTGTCAATCTCACTTTATAAAAATGTTAGGGATCACATTTAAAGTGTCCTTGTCCACCCCAAGGAACAAATGAATGGACAAACATTTTGTAGGACCGTTTGATGAAAATTCAAGTAAAGGGTACAAGTACATTCTAACTTGCACAAATTACTTCACTGGTAAGTCGAAGCCATTCCTACTAAAAGATCCACCACAGGGGTCGTAGTGCAATTCTTAGAAGACAACGTTGTCTCAAGATATGGATGCCCTCTGAAAATAACTACAGATAATGCCAAGGCTTTCAGTAAAATTGAGATGTCCACTTTTCGCATGAGCCATGGCATTGTATTGTCCAACTCCTCTAATTATTATCCACAAGGAAATGGTTTGGCAGAATCAAACAACAAAATTTTGATTAGGCTTTTATAAAGGATGGTTGGAAGTAACAAACGAAGCTAGGATAATAAATTAAAGTATGTTGTATGGGCAGATAGTACCACGGTAAAAAGGATAACTAGAAGATCACCATTTGAGTTGGTGTATGGCCAAAAATGTAGGTTACCTATCAATTTGCAAATTCCAGTATATGAGTTCCTACATCAGTGTACCTTAGATCAAGAAGCAATACAAGCTCGAATAAACAAGCTAGTGGAACTTGATGAACTTAGGAGAGAGGATTTCAATAGGAACATCGTCGAGCAACAAAGGATTAAAGGAACTTTTGATCAAAGCACTGGAAATGAGGACTTTAAGGTTGACGATATGGTTTTGTTATGGGATAAAAATAGAGAAAAGCTTGGAAATCACGGGAAACTAGAAAAATTGTGGATGGTTCCCTATCAGGTGAGTTGAATAACAAGAAAGGGGCCAATTCATTTAGAAATTTTAAATGGAGAAGAATTGGAATTGGCAGTAAATCGATGGATGTTGATGCATTATTTTCCACCAATTGATTAGAGTATGAGTAGTGAGTATTTTCCACAGATTACTCTAGGGAGTATGAGTAGTGATTATTAGTGGAATTGATGCTTCTAGATCCATTGGTGCAGTTGGTTTATCAGTTTGGGAAAATGAAAAAGTCAGTTTGGATTTATTGAGGATTTACAAAGTATTTCAACTAACTAAATCAAAATGTTCAAAGTGACCAAGGCCTGACATATTGAACAAGGGACTAGTGAATGGAAAAATATGATTTGAGTTTTGTTGGTATGGTTCCCAGGATGTTCCAGACACTTTTTTATGGCACTTTATCATGAGTTTATGTAACCTGCTTCATTTCCCTCGATGGGGTGGCTTTCTCCCTAGGAGGGCGACTTCTATGATTGTGAACTCTATGTATGTCATGTTATTCCATGTAAAAGTGTAATGTAATGTCACTAGGGGTGGATTTGGCCCCCTGGGTGACTAATGTGACTTTATTGTTATATCTTATCATTGTATTTGGGCACATGAGGTGATTCGCCCCCCTCACTAGTGACTTGTCTAACTTTATCTGTGTGTTATCGAGAGATTATATCTCCACCATTGATCAAGTACTTTTTATTTTTTAATCTCAACAATCGATTAAAAAGTTGGTTAGGGAATCGGTGCCTCTCCAAGCTATAAAAGAGAGGGCACCCCTCATTTGTAAGGGACTTTGGCTCTTAGGAGAATGGAATAAAAAATCTTGTTGTGCAAATCTTGTGTTCTTGTGGTGGTGTCAAGACTTCATTCTCTTGCCAAATTCTTTCTATCACTAAATCTCCATTATATTTCCACATTTGGGAAAATTCTTTGACTTTTGTGTCTACAGGAGGAGGGCAATTTAATTGGCGCGATTTTGAGGGGAGACTCTCTCTATCTAGCGACTTCTCTTCTGAGAAGGGGGTACATTTGGATAAAATAGAGCAAGCTTGGGCATGGAAATTGAGGGTTTAAGTTGATGATGTTGAACAAAGAGAGAAGATTCAAGGCGTCATCTAGATCCAAGTGAGTACAATCATCTTTCTCTAGTAAATTCTTTTCAAACCATTGCCACCCAAAATAAAAATATAAAATTTTAGTTTTAATTTTTGCAAATCACATTGTTGGTGGAGGTTGTCTCGCCTAGGGGATATTTTGTTTACTTGTGAGGGCGTTAATTTTACCCTAGCAAATTTGTGAGGACCCATTTTAATTATTCACTGGCCAAAAAAAAGTTTGTTTTAAAACTTTGGAGGCCGAATTTTATTGGAACGAGGGGTAATGTTTCTCTTGTAGACCACTATCTTTCTCTTGGATTTATTTTGTTTTCTTATGTGTCGTATCCATGAAATCCCTCTTGAATTTATTCATTCATTCTTTTCCTTGTTCATGGAGGGTGAATTCATCTGTGGAAGGGCTGAATTCTTTGGTTTCTCACCACGTTTTGCCTAAGTGTCTTCCTAAAACTCAATTGAAATCGAAATCAAGCAGGTCCTTAGCTCGTTTGACATTCATTAACAAACCCAATTTTATCTTAATTTTTCTAAGGTCAAATCTTTTCCGAAAACAACGTTTTCCTCTTGGGTCACTATTTTCTACCTTAGGGCGTCATTGTTTAACCATAGTGAATGAATTTTGACTCTGTAACTTCTTTCGCGGGCCATCTATCTATTAAAATGAATTCACCTTTGGTTATTGAGTTTGAAGGAGGTCGTTTCCCTTTTGTGATAATTTTCGTTAACCTCCACGACTTTACTATGACTCCATTGCCCAAACTAAAGCACTAATCTTTCATCTATTATTTCTCCCTAAAAGTCTTGAGGCCGATTTCAACAGTAGTCTTGACAACTTGCTTATTTGGTTTTGTATTGAGTTATCTCTCGTGGTGGCAAGTTGACTTTGGTTGGGGTTAATATTAATCATTGTTCCATCTCTCTCCTATGAATTTTCTCATAAATTGAACTTGATCTTTGAGGGGAGGAATTGGTATCAATTTTCACTAACCTTGTTTTCTTTGACCTATGTAAACAATTCGCTATCGAGAAATTCTATTTGAATTGAATTATGTTCTTCATCGTTTGTCAAATTCTTAACTAATCCCTAAAAATCCTAACTCAATATTGTTATATAGCAAAGAAGATTTCTTGGGATACTTGATCTATCTGATTGATCACTTTTCATTGTTATCCTGTTGTTTCAAAGAGTTTAGCCTTTTGGTCAAACTTGGGTCTCCCCCATAGCTCGCTTAGCTCACTCCTAGTGTCTTAAGTAGCTTAAAGTGACGAGAGTCTTACCCGAAGTGACAACCATTATATCTTTGGGGGGTAGGGTCCTCGAGGGTCACAACTTTAACAACCATCATTCTTTGTCACCCTGAATAGGATAGCTTGTTGGGGTTGCTAGAAGAATTGTGATAACAGTAACATTAAGTAGAGTAATTGGACACCATCTATGCACCAAATTCCTCATAATGCCTTTAGGGATAATCTTGATCAACTTGACATTGACCAACTCTCCTACGCCACTACTTCAAATAGCTTCCTGGCACATTTGCATAAGGCCAACTGCATGCCACATATCCTTGTAGAATTCCACTATAAGACTTAGGACCTAGATATTTTTCGTTCTTAAGTTCTTTCATGATTGTGTAGAAAGAACAAGCCTCTGACAAGAACAAGTTTCCTATGAACAATCTATTTAAAAAGCTCCATGGAAGCGTCCCACAAAGTATCCAACCCTACCAATGTGAAGATCCTCTAAAATTGCTCTTGGAATATTTGTTGGATTTCCAACTCATCTTCAACAAGGTTTCCACTAGGGCCTCAAAGTGTTAAAATCCTTTATGATTTATGTTTGCATTTAATTTTTTGAAAAAAGAACTTAGAAGGCACATCCCAATCAACCATGATGCCCTAATCCTATCCCCACTTGCTTTATATTCTTCAAAGATTTGGAGCTATGATTCCAATTGATTGACTGATTGTTGATGCAAGTTGTTAAAAGCATTTGCTTCCACCTTTTTCCAAACATGATGAAATCGGCTTTGCATTAGAGGAAATTTCAACTCAAAATGGGCCTCCTAAGGAAAATTAATAAAATAATAGTTAAAATAATAAAATAATATTTATTAATTTTTGAGGAAGAAAAGAAAAAACTACTTTTTTGTTTGTATTTTTGACATATCTCCCTGTGTTTTTACTCAAATTTCGATCGGGATAGCTCGTTTTTGGGGTAGCGGGGGCCGTCAAAAGTATGTCGAGTGGGTACTCGTTGGATGAAGAATTTAATTCCACATCCAACGAGCTCTCTCGATCGAAATTTGAGTAAAAACACAGGGAGATATGTCGAAAATACGAACAAAATAAGTAATTTTTTTTATGATACCTATTCCCAAATTTATATTAAAAAATTGTTTAAGAGGTGCTCCCGTTTTGAATTTTAAAGCATTTTTATTGGATTATACATGATGACATGGAATTTGTATTATTTTTGGAAGGCCCATTTTAAATTCAAATTTCCTCTTATGAATTTGGTTTTCCTTGCCTTTTCCTAGTTCTAGCAACCATATTTCCTAGTTTGAGCTCTATGTTTAAATAAATAAACAAAATGAATGATATTTCTAAGAGTTTCTGTAAATATGTCTTTGTAGTATTTTGTGAGTAGTCTTCAACATGTTTGTTTTATCATTTACCAGTCTATTTTTCTGCAGAGCGTAGTTCTTTTAAAATAAAAAAATATCCATGATCAAATAGTAAAATTTGCAATTTCACCGTAAACCACTCTAAATGGTAAATAGCATAACATAAAACACTTTAAAATTTATGTTCTTACTATTTGCACATAAACAACCTATTTTAACAATAGTAAATTTGACTAAGTGGAAAACCTGTATCCAGAAGGGTGTAGTAGATCCCTTAGTTCCTGTAACTCCCGTAGGTTTCCTTAGGTCCCCTTATCAACTAGAAAAGATGATTCCACCATGCCGACCAGCTATTATCTTGTTGGCCCGAGGAAATCAATAGATTTCCTAGCCCTCGAGCCCACAACCGATAACCCCGATAACAACTTCTTCTTTGTTTCAACAACATCAATCTCTCGTGAGTTTCCAACCTCCACCTTGGAGTTTCCCTCCTCCTCCAAGCTTCGAGTTTCCCCCTTGGAAGACTTCACTTCAAAACAATTTCAAATTCCCTCACAGTCCATTCCAAAAAACCCAACCCCTTCTAACCCATAAGTTCTTACCTGTATGCTTTTTCTCCTCCTCAAGCCTTCGAGCTAACTTCACAGCCTCTGTTTAATCCCTTGAAAATCCCCAAAACTTTCATTCCTTTGCTTGTTTTAAAATCCAAAACATATTAAAATAGTGTTTTTATTAAGTATTCATTCTCTCGAAATGTTCAATAGCATTATGGTCAATTAATTCTATTTAAATGTGTCGACTGTATATTCATTATTAGTTTCTTGATAGGTTCAAAATGGGGTCTTTATGAGACGGTGGGTTAATTACCCATCCACTCACCATTTCCAATATCAATTAAATGGAATAAAATATTAATTTAAGATTTATGATGGTTGACCTTTCAAGATTGGAAGTGGGGATTTGTTTTAATTATTCAATCAAATTCGAACATTCCATCTTACATGGCATTAATTTAATTATATTAATACAATGAACCTTCTCTTCTCTTATTTGGTTTATTAATAGATTAATTAATTCTTTTAACTTTTCATAAGAGGCTTAGTAAAGCAAGAGTCATTTAATTATTCATTTATTCTATTAGTGCATTCAAAAATATTTATGACAAAGGACAATATGATATATTAATAATAATAATTAATAAATGAGGAACTAATATAAACACTTTTATTCATTTGTTTGATAAATAAGTGCCTTAATACCAACCTAGTGTTTTTAAATTTATAACAAAGTACCTTCAAAGGTCTAAACAGTCACGGAAGACAATTAAACAGTATAATTATATTATAATGACAATTCCTGTGCGACAATTCTTAACTGACAATACTTGTCCCTTTACCTATTACAATGATCATTTATAATTAATGAACACATAATGATTTGTTTAACACATGTTGATAACTTAACGTTCATTATCTATCTAGGATCAACGTATAATCAACTTACTCATTCACAACAGCTCACATTTATTTGACATGGAAGTATTTATATGATGATACTAGGCTACATATGCAAAGTGTACATGCATGGCCAATGTATGCACAAGTCGGACATGTACTATAAACATACATCATCTTTCCTATGCATAAATACTAACTAATACTAATAATCCTTCATGCAAACAGAACAAGTATACATACAACATAACATTACTAAAACATCATCAGTTATCTTATGAGTAAACCTTATAAGATTTCATATAATTATTTTTATGTTTACATTAGTTTAATCAATCAAGTACATGGAAGGGTACCTACTACCACTAACTTGGTATCAAAGAATCCCCAACCCTCAATAGTACTAGCTAATAATATCCTCCCATCCTAACCTACGTCCACATCATCCCTATCCTTCCTCTGCTAGTCATGATGTGGATGTCGGCTTTACCAATCTGACCACATAAAAACCTTAGAATGGTAGCGTTGGCTGAATAGCGGACCTAGCCTTCCCTAGTAGGCATTTGACCATCATCATCACAACAACATGGGAAGCATGTCTCAACACGACCCTCCCACGACCCCAAGTATTATAGTAACATAGGATGGGAAATAGATCCAGGTGGGAAATACATCCATCCCTCTCAACATATTGGGTCTATACCCTATCAAATCATACTCTATTGCTATCAAGGTTATTGACTTGTGTCATCATATCATCAATATTGGTAGCTAAGGTTCATTGCATAAACATGTTCTTATTCCATATATCATATCAAGTACCCAACTATCACATAGCCCTTGTGTCTCGTGGGTTAGTATTTTGCAAAATACACATTTATAACAAGTAATGCCACTCGATCATCAGTTGGACCACATCATCATCATAACCATTCTTTCATGTAATAATTTAATTTATCACAAGTACATGACATATAATAGTTCAATTGATCACATCATAAGACGATATCCACGTACCACATCATATCTTTCACATTTCATCTACGAAAACAAATTAAACATATAACTATCATCATAAAAGAAAGGAATCTCATGATAATCACAACATAGTAACACCATAAACATTGTAACAACATAATCATAGTGACAGCATAACCATAGTAACAATATATAATCGGGTCCATCATGTCATAAATAGTTTACTTAGTCGAGCTAAGTCCAACAAATAATATGTAATTAAAGTGTAGTATGTATGACTGATAAAATATGTTTAATCAAAATATGGGGCGTTACAAAGATGAGCTTCAAAATGAAGATGCCTTGAGATGTCCACCTCTACACAAACTTGAGCATTAGGGCATAAAGTGTGTGCACCATGCTTATCCCAAACAAGTAGTGGACGCAACAATTGCACAAACTTCTCAATTCACACTCAAAAGTACTCAAGATTGCAAGAGAACTCCATCCAAAGAGGATATATATGTCGAGAAGCAAATTTTGGATTGAAAGTGTCGTACCAAGGTTGCATATATGCTAAAGTAACAACATTAATCCACACACTGTTTAGAAACACTACTCAAGCCACTTCCTTGTTGTCGTGCATTGCACATATATAAATCTTTCCTAAACCCCAAGAAGACTCCACCTTCCAACATCTTGACCCCTAATTATTGGCGTATTAGTTGTAGAGATCATTTTCCAGATTTAATCATCATAGAAAATAAAGAATGATAGCTCTCTTCTTGAACAACTCAACGATAGAAATAACTTCCTCACCCATGGAAAAAATTGTATCAAATTCACCCAATTGCAACAATGGATTTTAGTACAACAATGAAAGATTTCTTTGACAATCATTGAAGAAACACACCTTCAAATTGGGCCTCAATGGGAAAGATTCTCCCTCTATACCCCTATTCCACTTACAACTATAAGATGTTTTTTTGCTTTTCCTCCACAAGTGCAGGCTTAGGAGGGGGTTCAAAAATGTGCCCTTTAGACTCGATAGTTATTTGAAGAAAAAGAGTTTCTTTTGACCAACCACTTGTTGTTGTTGCCATCGAAGCACCAAAACTCATAATTTTTTCTTTCAACACCCTTGATATCCTATGGCTCGAAAAACCTTGAAGGCAACATCTCTTAACTCAACACTAAAAAAGGGTTATTTGCTATGAATTAAAGATCCCCTCTAGAAAGACCATTTAATCCCTCTTTAATGGCATCATCCTCTGCAATCAATGCTTTGTCTTTAGATGTCATAGTTTCTTTCCCCTTCAAAGTCTTATTTGCCATAACAATGCCCACTACCTTTAGGTTAACCTTTCATACCACCTTTTGTAGAAGCCTATTTCTCGAACTCCTTGATGATGGCTAATGAGCTAGAATGACCTTCGTCGCATTTTCTAAGCCATTTTTGTGCACGATTAACACACATACACTTAGCTCGGGAGAGGTGTATGATGGTATATGTTGCCGCCTAATTTGCACCTAAGTGAGAAACATCTCAATTCACTAATGTAAGCTTGTAGGCAAGTTCAGGTTGGGTGTCATTGTCACCTCAACACTCAACCTCTTTGTTTAGACCAAATCCCAAAGAAAGCCAAGGCTTTTCTAATTAAATGAAAACGACCAATTAATCAATCATGAGAGTTATTTATGACTTTAAGTGCAATGCAATATGAAAAACAATCTAAGCACTTTGAAATTAAAATAACCCAAGATAAAAGTACTTGGATTAAATGATAAGATAATGGTTCAGTGAGATATTGGCAAAAAATAAAGAAACATCAAGAAGACAAATCACGAACTACACTAGTCTAATTTTGAAGTGAAAGACGATATAAATAAAGGACATGTGCAACTTAGATTATATGATTTATCTCAAGGAAGAGTGGTAAAAACTCCTCTTCAAGTGGAGTTGAGGCCTTTGCAAATAGGCCAAACATTTGTAACCCTCCAAAGGATATTAATGAGGCAAAACTTCAGTATCTAGATGATGATCATAGTTTAGACAATATTTAAACAAGTTTTGACTCTTTAGCGATTATAATTATGATTTTATCGCTAATGATATGTAGACTCTAGAAAGTATAATGATTAGATACTCATCTTGTATGGGGTTATATATATATATATATATAATTTTTAATTTAAAAACTGTTACATTTTATTTATATCATATTCACATTGTTCTAAACATTGTCACATCATGTACCAGATATGGTGTCCATATCTGTATTCATCCATATACATGCAACTTTGGATAAAATCACATGTATTACATGCCAAGAAAGATATTATCATCCAAAGCTCTATACGGATAGAAGCCATAGGAAATAAAATGTTGCATAGCCAAAGAGACCAATGTACTCTTAGTGTAACTCTATTTATAATTTTCTTTAGAGAATATCACGCCAAGATAGGGAATTGAATGAAGTAGTAGATAAATCAACATAGAAATAAGGAATTCTAGGTAGGACGTTCATTTTATTTAAGATTGGATCAACATATATCACATAAGACAATGGGAATCTAATTGTCCTTGGCAACAAGACATTTAGGTAGGATAAATATCTTATGCTCTAGATCTACCAAGAAATTACATGCATGCGCATTTTATAATTTGTTTTCTAAATTTAATTTCCCAATGCTTGAAGGAAAATCAAATAAAGATATTAATGCTATATTTGATGAGTACAATTAATGATTGCTCACAAAATAGAGGAATATTGATGTCAATGCATAAGGTGAGAACATTGTCCTTATTTGAAGAGGAAATGAAAAATGCCCTTATTTGGTTTTACATTTTGTAGGCAAATCGATGGCAAAAACATGCTAACTATCATAGGTTCTGTTGCCGCCTAATACACACTTTATGACACGGGGAAGTCTCCAACCCGCTTTGTGTGTCCTTGGGGGCAAGTTAGAGCTGAGGACCACTGTCACCACAGTCCACAACTCCTCTGTTTAGGCTAGATCCCAACAGAGCCAAGGGGGTAGTCCCTACGGAATACTAAGTTCCAGATTTATTAATTAATTACAAATTAATTAAAGGGATCTTTTTATTAAGATTATAAGGCTAAGCCTTTGGAATATCTAAGGAATGACAAGAAGCATGCAAGTGCACAGAATTCCTTTAATGACAAGCAGACCTTGAGATAAATAAAGACCAGTGCCTATTACAAATGGAGTCTAAAGGTGGATTACAACTTTACAAACTTATAAATGAATTTGAGATTTAAGTTAAGATTAAACTACAGCTTAGGTGTTGTACAACAAAATGAATGAGCAAATAAATAATGAATCAAGATATCTTAGCAATGTACAGTTGATCTAAATTTTTCAATATTAACCAATGAGCAAGATTTACAAGTTATGAACCAAAGATAGTAGAAGAAAATGCTCTAAATGGAAATTATTAACCAACAGTAAATGAAGAAAAAGGACTTTAAGTTTGATTTACTTGAAGCAATTTAAACAAATGTTAAGCATTCACCACATGAACAATTGCAGAACTAAAAGTAAATGAAACTGAAAGTAAAGTGTTGGAGTGCTTGCAGTAAAATAAAAGTGAAAGTGCTTGTAGTAAAACCTTGAACAGCAAGGCAACGATAAAAATGGACCAATGTTTGTAGGACGTTTTGCAATGTCTCTTGGTAAATTTTAATAAATTTTATTAGAGTGGGAATCTTTGATTATGTTTTAGAACCGG
>LPNX010230169.1:103582-119925 GCA_001517045.1 Pseudotsuga menziesii
TCTAAAGAATTTAGATGAAGTCACCATTGTTTTGAGCATGTCATTATAATGAATAATATATATGTACAACTTAAGTGGGTTGAACGGTTAAGAACATGTGTTTTCTAATAGGAGGTCATAGGTTCAAATCTAGAGGGGATAGGCTATATACACCTCTGAGGCTTTAGAGGTTACATTGCTGCGCAGAGGGGGATCCCTTGTCCCACAAACAAGGGTGTCTCATACACCAAATTGGTGTCCGGTTTGGCTGTGACCTTGAAAATAGATGATTATTATGATTAATAAATAATGAAGTGTCACATCTTAACAAGGGACATGACCTATCTGAAGGACATGATTGTTCAACAATGATGACTAATCAATGCATATGTCGGTCACACATGGGCCCATCACCAAGTATACAGGACCCATCACCAACCTTCCACCACAATTTTTGATTAATCCACGACAAAACCTTCATAAAACTTTTCTAGAAATAAGAAACATTTCTCTAGGTCTTTTGAACATCACAAATCCAAGCCGAGAATGGTTTACCCCGCCAATTTTTAACTTGTAGAACCCGGTGCCAAAGATTTGGAACTATTAAGCTCTCCAACAATTCTTCAGAACCAAGGCACATTAAACCAAGACAAGTTTCTGATAGCCCATCTGCTAGATAGGTGAAGTAGGGAGATGTTCTCCCAAGACACTAGGTGAAATTTGCAGGGTTCTGATGTGCCACCCCATAGGAAATTGAAGTTTTTTTTTATAATAGATTTAATACAAACTGAGGGAGCAAAGCCATGGAGAACTATTAAACTAGCAGCAACAAGGAAGGTCTTCCTGCATGCATGTGTTCTTGTATGCAGAAGACTTAAAATAGGAAACCAGTTGTATTTAATTTACTTTTCTTAAGTTTACTTTGGAAAATAAATTAAAGTGATCTAAATTAACTTTAGTGAACCACTAGTTAAAGTGAAAGTGAAATTAAGGTTTTTTCTTTACCACTAGTTAAAGTGAAAGTGAAATTAGGGTTTTTTCTTTACCACTAGTTAAAGTGAAAGTGAAATTAGGGTTTTCGCTTTACCTAAAGTTATAAAAGAGAGATCAATTGGTGGAGAGAACACACACACTTGTATTCCAACAGAGACAGGATACAGAATGGGAGAGAAAGTCAGACATTGGATTTAGCTGAGAAGACGAAGGAGTGGGCAGCAGGATCATCGAGCTTCATACAGCTGGGTCGTACACTCACACAGGAGGGTGTTGAGGTTTAGCTAGGATTTGCCCAGTGATTCTGTCGGGTACTGCATTTGCCAGGTTTTGGTGAATTTGCAGTGATTGTAAAAGTTCCATATTTTCTCATAATAAAATCTATATCTAACTGTTGCACCGGTTTTCCCATCTTGGGTTTTTCCGGGGGTTTCCATACCCAAAATAATAGTGTTAATATTATGATGTTATGTTGTCATTTATTTCTCAGTTTTATATTCCGCTGCATACTATAAAAGATATTAATGTGTGGTTATCAGTTGATATTTTGCATGCACTATGTAGCCCTAGTTGAATATTAAAGGAAAATTTACATGGTATCAGAGCTCTGGTGAGCTAAAGTTGAGAGATTTGCAGCAGCAGTGATAGATCGGGGGCAGATCTATAAGAAGACACAAACCTAAACATCCAGATCTAGGGTTTGACAGGTACACTTCACTATGGTCGTGCAGTTGAGAGTTGAGGATAGACTCCAGGGTGCTCAGAACTTTCCTACATGGAAAGAAAGGATCACAATGATCCTGGACGTTAGTGATGCAGAGGAGCACATTGACTCCATGAAAGTTGCACCCACAAATTCGACAAATTTAGCAGCTTGGAAGAGGATTGATTCCAGAGCCATGCTGATTATCATGGATGGAGTGAAGGACCATATAGTCCCTCACCTTTCTGGTAAGAAGACCGTGTTGCCGCCTAATTCACACTTTAAGATACGGGAAAGTCACAACCTGCTATGTGTGTCCTTGGGGGCAAGCAAGAGCTGGGGACCACCGTCACCACAGTCCACAACTCCTCCGTTTAGGCAAGATCCCAACAGAGCCAAGGGGGGTAGTCCCTACAGGAAAACTAAGTTCCAGATTTATTAATCAATTACAAATTAATTAAAGGGATCTTTTATTAAGATTGAGGCTAAGGTTCTGAGAGATGACAGTCAAACTAATGCAATATGCAAGATTTAAATGACAGTCAATCCTTTTATTTATAACCAGTGCCTAAAGAATGGAGTCAGAGAAAGCAACTTTTAATGGATGCAGTCTTAAGTTAATTATCCACAGATTAAGTTGTCTAACAATGAGATGAATAAACCAATAAATGATACAGTTATAAACAATAATGAAACAAGATATTTAAGCAATATATAGATGATCTAAATTTATCAATATAAACAAATGAAGTAAAACAGTTACAGTTTAAACAAAAGTTAAGCATTCACCACATGTACAATTGCAGAACTGAAAAGTAAATGAAACTGAGAAGTAAAGTGTTGGAGTGCAGTGTGCTGAAATGAAAAATGTTACAGAACTGGTTTTGCAATGTCTCTTGGTTTATTTTAGGTAGATTTTATTAATGTTTTTCTTCTTGAAATTAAGTTTTCGAACCGGTGGTGTGACTACCCCAATCCAGTATTTCTCAAGTCAAAGAGGGAATGCTGTTGCGCTCAACAAAGTGGGAGCAAAGCCCACCCGTAGCTCACAGGTCAAACCCCAATGGCCTGGTGCTCAACAAGGAGGACGTAAAACGCCTAGAGACCCCCCACGGTCTACTACCCCAAGTCGCCTCCGAGGTCACTGTTTTTAATTAACAGGAAAATTACTACATGGATGCCTATTAAACTAAGACTCCTCTATCCCCTTTCGTATCTCGTGAGTACCCCGAAGGGTGATAACCGAGTAGAGGAGCAGGAAATAGTGAAGTTGTTGTTGGTTAATTTTAGAAGTAAATTTTAGTCTTGGTGATTAGCATACAAGGTTAATTTTAAAACTATCAACAAGATCAACCAAGCGGTATCCCTTATGGGAGGTGCTGGTACTTGATCTTGGACTTGGAAAATAAAAAGTGTTGATTGTAGCAGAAAAAGAAAGAATGTTGTTTTAATTAACTAAGCCCCCACTTCTCCTGCTTTTCATATCCAACTTGAAGTCCCTAAAGGGAGATGACAAGTGGATAGAGGATACACAGGATAGATGGGTTGTATGATTACCCCTTAAACAGAAAATTAAAAAATTACTGAAACTTGAAAGAAACTGTAACTAGCTAAAGCAATGCCTAACCGCACAGCAATCTCTGTGACAGAGATGGTGGTCTGTCACAGAGATAGTGGGTGAACTGAAAATAAAACTAGAAAGGAAAATACAACTAGCTAAAGCAGTAAACTAACCTCACAACAATCTTTGTAACAGAGATGGTGGTCTGTCACAAAGATAGGTGGGTGAACAGAAAAATAAAACTGATTAAACTAACCTCACTTCAATATCTGTGACAAAGATGGTGGTCTGTCACAAAGATAGGTGGGTAAACAGAAAAAACTTGCAAATAAAACTAACTCTAAGCAACTACTTATACAAATTTACAGCAAAGAAATAGCCCAAAGAGAACTTCTCATTTGGGGTTTACAATGTAATAAAAGAGAGAGAAGAAGTGTAGTTTAGGGCCTCTTTTGGACCAATTTTTTGCTGGGTTTTTCTGGTCAATTTAGGGTAGCATCACCCACTCTTTTTGTGCATAAAACCTGCAAAAAATCAGCAACTTACTTGCTGGAAATTACTGCAGAAAACTGAAACAGAAAGTTAGAACAATTTAGTGTAAAACCCAGAAATTTTACAGAAAAATCTGAACTTTAAAAATGGAAAAAACATAAATTTTAGTGGCTGAAAACGAATGTTTTTAGGGTGAAAATAACATATAAACGGCAGAATTTAAAGCCTATACTAATATATAATGGATGGGGGCCCTAAAACAAGGGTTATATTCACTATACAGTGAATAAAACCCAGTTTCAGGAAGGAAAATGGAAAATGGCCGAATTGAAAATTTGAAAAGACGAAACCCTTGGAGAGATATCCTTGCTTGGAAAACCTGCAAACAAATCTAGATCTGCAAAAATATGTAAGCCTAGTGATGAATGTCTAACAATCCCTGCAAAATACTTTGAAGAAAAATTGCTAAACCATTCACAAAAGAGGGTAAAAATACTTTTACTCTCTAATCTCTCCACAAAATACTTTGTGGAGAGCTAACTAGACTAATACAAATATGCAAAACTAAAAAAGATACAAGTTACCTCACAAGAAATGGATCATGAAGAATGTAGAATGTAGCACAATGTCCCTCCAAAGAATTTCTTTGATTAAATGGCCCAACTAGGGAAAAGCTTCAATACAAAAAATGGCAAGAGGCTTGGTCCTCTTGCTTGAGAGAATATGAGAAGAGAGTGGGAAAAGATTCCGGCAGCATAACAATAGCATCCATGAAGTTGTCAAATGAGGGAGTGAGACCCTCATTATATAGTTGAGGAAGACCCCAACCCCTTGAAGATCAATGGCCAAGATTAGATCTAGATCTAGATTAGATCTCCACCACTAGATCTAGGTATTTGACTTGATCCAAGTCTTGATCCATGTCTTAAGCATTCTCCACCCTTAGATCTAGGGTATTGACCAAAAACGCCCCTTAGATGAGTTTTTTGTGGGCCCAAGCTAGGCGCCCCCTCCAAGTTTGGCGTCCTCTCCAAATGTGGGCATCTCCTCTAAAAATGGCGCCCTTCTACTTTAATGTGACGCCCTCCACCAAACTAGCGCTCCTCCTTTTTGACTAGCGCCTCCTTCAAATTGACGCCTCCTCTAAATTGGCTAGCGCTCTCCTTTTTAATGGGTAGCGCCTTCTATATGTGGACGTCTTCCTTTAAGTGGGGCCCTTTTATCCTAGTGCTATTTTTGGAGGCCCTTTTAGGGCTAGCGCTCCACTAAAATGCCTTTTATACTTGGCCGCCCCACTTTAGTGAGGGTTTTCCATACTAGCGCCCACCTCTACATTTGGACTCCCTCTTTAGTGAGGGTTTTAACCTTAGCCTTATGCTTAAAAATAATTATTCAACCTTTAGACTTAGGCTATAATAATATTTCACCTTAGATTTAATTTTCCAATTTAATTTTTAAATTTTTCCAATTTTGACTTAAGAAAAATTAAAAATAAACTTGAAAAAATTATATCTTGGCCATGGGGGGGTGAAATAATTTTGAAATAATTTTTTCTAGGCTTAGCAACCCCCAAACAAAATTACCATGGCATTATTTGATTTTTTACTTCAAAATCAAATAATGTGAATTTTTAACTTAGGGAAATTAATTAATTCCCTAGGAAAAATAGACCTTGCTTAGACAAAAATGGTCTATCTCCTCAACCCCTTATCAGAATGACATGGGACTCGAAGCAGTGGCTTAGGGGGTTTCATAGCAATTTACCTTGCATTCATAGCCCCTATTACAAAATGCCAGTGCTTGAGCAATTACATTATTACATCAAAACTGAAAAATTTATAAAAATACAACAACATAACGAAACTCCGCAAGACTCTATACAAATGTCTAGCATGGTCACGAATAACATTTTGAAACCTTAGCCACCCCATGGACTTGACTGTTAGAACGCCCGTCACCACTTTGGAGGATTTTGAGTGAAAAACCAAACCAATTAAAATCGTTTACACAACAAGATTAATTGGAAAGGGAAAAAACACTCAATGAGGGGACTTCCCTAACAACCAGTTCCATGGTGTGGCATCCATATCATATGACCCATACTAGCACATAAAATTTCATTAATTTTCCCACGCAGGGGAGCGGACATTTCGTTTTACAAAGGGGCAATTGCTCTGCAGAAGTGAAAAATCCTTAGATTTTTCCAAGGTACAAACTGCACATAATGTACATTTCCATGTACATGAAGTTGCCACCTAGTTGAAATAGGTGGGCAACAGACCGCAACAGAGATGTGGACGGCTTTGGAGACTTTTGTACCAAAGCAAGAACGAGAACCGGAAGATGGTGTTGCAAGAGTGGATGTGCAGCACTAAGATGGCCAAGGGAGAAGGAGTGGTGCCTTATCTCACGAGGCTCACACAGATCAAGGACGAGCTTGGAGTTGTTGGCTCTAAGACAGTGGATGAGGAGCTAGTTTGAATAGCCCTCAATGGCTTCTCTAAGCCATGGGACACCTTTGTCAAAGGTGTTGTGGCTAGGGAGAAGCACCCTGATTGGCAGAGACTATGGGATGACTTTGTGCAAGAGGAGACCCGCATGGGTCAAGGATCAGGCTCATCCAACAGTGCCCCACAGACTGTGGATGAGGAGGCTCTAGCCCTTACAGGGAAATGCAAGGGGAAGGCAAAGAGGAAGAAGGATGGTAAGAAGAACCTTGACATGTCAAAGGTCAAGTGTTTTATCTGCCACAAGCAGGGACACTTTTCCTCCCATTGCCCAGACAGGAAGAAGAAGAGTAACACTCAAATGGCTAGATCTGCAGAGGTGGATGAGTTCAGCAGAAACTTTGATGAGGAGTTTTGTTTGATAGCTTGCATGGCAAGCACCATAGGGAGCAACATATGGTACATTGACAGTGGAGCATCTAGTCACATGACTGAACAGAAGAGATTCTTCAAAGACTTGCAGGAAGGTGGAATAGGGATCCACGTTGAGCTGGGTGATGATGCGCGGTATCAGGCGCAGGGATTTGGCACTGTTTCATTTGAGAGGGAGTTTGGAAAACCCCTCAGTTTTGCTAATGTGTTATATGCAATGTTCCCCCAAGGTTCCGGGACAGCGGGACGCGGGTTCGGGGAGACGCACATTCGAGACCTGTGGAAACCACCCCCAAATTTTAGAGAAATCCAGTGGGGACGGCGGGACGCGATAGTCATACAAATTTTAAAGATATGAAAAATATAAATCCCAACAATAACAAACATTCATCATTCTGGAATTTGCAACCATGCAATGTTAATACAAAATTCAAAGTTCAAACACATTACAGGATTCATCAAGATTATCATTATATTAATAATAACTTATAAATCTATTATGTATCAATATGAATCTATGATTAACATGCACATCATATTTGATAAGCTTCAGATTTGACTTTTAAGTTTTAAAGTTTTAAGTGATTGAAAATGAATCAATGATACTAGAATCTAGATAGTATGATACTGCACATCAACAAAATAATTAAAGTTTTAATTTTTAATTTTAAACAAACATTGCAAATTGCAATAAATTTAAAATGACTAAACTAGTAAACACTGAACAATAAACAATAACACTAAAGGTCAAAGACATTGAAATACTAAATACTAAAATACTAAATAGTAAATTAAGATTGCTCAAAAATAGGAAAGAGTCAAAGACTTAGTCATCGGTATGAATAATAACTATAGTCTATAAATAGAGTCCAAGCTAAAATACTAAATAGTGAAAAGTAGCTGAAATATCAAATTAGATTTCATTTTAACTTTTTATTTTTAGTTTTTGATATTTTTTTTAATGTTTAAAAACTTTATAAATAATATCAGTTATATTATATAAGTATAATAAGTTTATAAAATTTATAATTTTAATGAATTATTTAAATTTTTTTAATAAGTTTATAAAATTTATAATTTTAATGAATTATTTAAATTTTTTTAACTTTTTTTTTTAAATTAAGAAAAAAAATTTTAAAAAATCAAAAATATCCTTAGGAAGTCTCGGCAAAGTTTCGGAGTTTCGGGGCGGGACGCCCACAAGTTTCGGAGTTTCAGGGCGGGACACCAGGAAGTCCCCCCAAGTTTCGCCACCCACCGAAACGTTTCGGCCTGCGTCTCGCCAAGTCTCGCCAAAATGGGGATGTCCCGAAACATTTCGGGTGGAGTTTCGGAGTCCCCGGGACGCCCGAAACTCCGAAACGCGTCCCCGACCCTCCGGGACGCATCCCCGTGTAACACTGGTTATATGTCCCAGGACTGACCAAGAACCTTATATCAATCTCCACTCTGGAGGACAAGGGATATCAGGTGAAGTTCCGTGACCATAGAGTGTATATCAGGCCCAAGGGATCAGATAGGAGCTTGGATCGGGTGATTGGCAGAAGGAGCGAGAAAGTGTATCGATTACACTTTGAACCTGCAAAGGCTCTAGTCAGCAGCAGCAGCAGCAGTCAGGGTGAGTTGTGGCATAGGAGGATGGCACACTTACACCATTGAGCACTGAAGCATTTGAGACAGGAAGTCATTGGAGTTCCTCAGGTATAGGAGGAAAATCATAACCACTGCAAGGGGTTGTGTTTTGGGGAAGAACTTCAGGAAGCCTTTCCCACAGAGTGAGCACAAGTCTAAGGAGCCCTTGGACTTGGTGCATTCGGATGTATGCGGACCTATGAGTGTCCATTCGTTCAGTGGTTACAGTTACTGTGTAACCTTCATTGATGACTATTCTAGGAAAACCTGTATCTATTTCCCGAAGGCCAAGTCAAAGGTCTTTGAGAGGTTCCAAGAGTTCAGGACTCTTGTGGAGAACCAAACAGGAAAGAAGATTTGATTGTTGAGGACAGACAATGGGGGTGAGTACACTTCCAATGAGTTCATGGAGTATTGTTCGGCTGAGGGGATCAAGAAGGAGCACACTATGCCTCATACCCCACAGCAAAATGGAGTTGCAGAGCGGAAGAACAGGACTATGGTTGGAGCAGCCAAGGCCATGCTATTTGATCAGGGATTACCACTATTCCTTTGGGCTGAGGCATACATGACTGCAGTATACATTCAGAACAGGTGTCCCCACATAGCCTTAGGGAGGAAGAAACTGGAGGAGGTCTCTTCACATGCATTAGGCCAGATGTGAGTCACATTCACATATTCGGCAGTGTCTTCTATTGTCATGTTCATGCTAACAATAGGAAGAAGTTGGACCCTTCTGGAGAGAAGGGGTTACTTGTTGGTTATAATGAGATTTCGAAGGCATATAGAGTTTACATTCTTTCTCGCAGGAGGATCATTGTGAGCAGGGATGTCCAGTTCAATGAGGACAGGGCCTTGCGGAGATATCTGGACTTACCAGTAGAGCAACAGCCAGCACAAGAGTCAGGAGTCAAGTTGGAGGAGCCAGATGTACAGGTACAGGTACAGACACAGAGCACATGTTCTAATGGTTAGAGGGAGTCAGGTGGACAAGATCCTTCAGTCATTGACTTGAAGGATGAGCTGCAACAGGAGACGGATATCCAGCAACTGCAGCAGGTTGACACTAGGCCAAGGCATAAGTGGTTTAATTCCACAGTGTAGGATTCCAGGCAGGTAGATCCTCCACAGACATCTTTTAGACGGAGTGTACCACCAGAGAGGCTTAGTTATATGGCACTGATGACAGAGTTGATTAACTCTGAACCTTCCAGCTTTGGGGAGGCTGCACAACATGATGTGTGGCAGGAAGCTATGGTTGAGGAGTATGACTCCAATATGAAAAACCAAGTATGGGAGGTTTTGCCGAGGCCACAAGGGAAAAAGGTGGTGGGATCCAAAAGGATCTACAAGGTGAAGCATACAGCAGACGGAAGCGTGGAGAAGTACAAGGCGCGCTTCGTGGCAAAGGGGTTTTCACGGAAAGAGGGCATTGATTATGAGTAGACCTTCGCCCCTATTGCCAGGTATTCTTCCATTCAAACCATTATCTCACTAGCAGCTAAGATGGGTTGGCGTGTCCATCAGATGGACATCAAGACTGCTTCCTCAACGGAGTTATAGAGGAGGAGGTGAATATTGAGCAACCAGAGGGGTTTGATGTGGAGAACAGGGAGACGCATGTATGCAAACTGCATCGAGCTCTTTACGGGCTCAAGCAGGCACCACGAGCATGGTACTCGAGGATTGATAGCTATCTACGAGAGATGGGATTTCAGCAGAGTGAGGCTGACCATAACCTGTACTTCTTGACAGGTGAGGTGCCTCTCATACTGGTCTTATATGTGGATGATCTCTTTTTGACGAGAGATGAGAGGCTGATTGGAGATTGTAAGTCCAAACTTGCAGTAGAGTTTGAGATGAAAGACCTTGGGCTGATGCATTACGTTTTGGACTTGGAGGTTTGGCAAAGAGATGGATGCTTCTTCATCGGACAAGGGAAGTATGCAGTAGATATCCTGAAGAGATTCAAGATGGAGGATTGCAAGCCTATGGCCATACCTCTAGTTTCCAACTGGAGGAAGATTGATGCACCAGGATCAGACAGATTTGATCCTACCTTGTATCGTCAGCTTATCAGATCGCTTATGTATCTGGTCAACACTCGACTAGACATCAGCTTTGCAGTCAACTCTTTGAGTCAGTTCATGGTGGACCCTCAGAGAGTGCATTGGACGGCTGCGAAGCACATATTTCGCTACATCAAAGGTACAGTGGAGTATGGATTGGTTTATGAGCGTAGAGGGAGTGTACAGTTAGCAAGTTTCACAGATGATGACTGGGCAGGATGTGTAGAGGACTGGAAGAATACTTCAGGTTGTTGTTTCAACATCGGATCAGGGGTTGTCTCTTGGTTCAGCAGGAAGCAGAAGTCAATTGCATTGAGCTCAACAGAGGCTGAGTACATGGCAGCCAGCATGGCTGCTTGTGAGGGTATGTGGCTGAGGAAGTTACTTGCAGGGTTGTTCGAGTGTGAGCTAGAGGCTACAGTAGTTCACTGTGACAATCAGAGTGGCATCAGGCTATCTGAGAATCCGGTGTTCCATGACCGGAGCAAACACATAGACATCCGATACCACTTCTTGAGAGATTGTGTTCAGAGGGGAACCATTTGGTTCGAGTACATATAGACAGATGAGCAGGTGGCAGACATTTTCACCAAGGCACTTTGCAGACAGAGTTTTGTGAAGTTCAGGAATAACTTGGGGTTGCAAACGAATCCCTTCCTCATTGAGAGGGAGTGTTAAACTAGCAGCAACAAGGAAGGTCTTCCTGAATGCATGTGTTCTTGCATGTAGAAGATTTAAAATAGGAAACCAATTGTATTTAATTTACTTTTCCTAAGTTTAATTTGGAAAATAAATTAAAGTGATCTAAATTAACTTTAGTGAACCACTAGTTAAAGTGAAAGTGAAATTAGGGTATTTTCTTTACCACTAGTTAAAGTGAAAGTGAAATTAGGGTTTTCGCTTTACCTAAATTTATAAAAGAGAGATCAATTGGTGGAGAGAACACACACACTTGTATTCCGACAGAGAGAGGATACAGACTGGGAGAGAAAGTCAGACAGAGGATTTAGCTGAGAAGACGGAGGAGCGGGCAGCAGGATCATCAAGCTTCGTACAGCTAGGTCGTACACTCACACAGAAGGGTGTTGAGGTTTAGCTGGGATTTGCCCAGTGATTCTGTTGGGTATTGCATTTGCCAGGTTTGGGTGAATTTGCAGTGATTGTAAAAGTTCCATATTTTCTCATAATAAAATCTATATCTAACTGCTGCACTGGTTTTCCTATCTTGGGTGTTTTCGGGGGTTTCCATACCCAAAATAATAGTGTCAATATTGTGATGTGATGTTGTGATTTATTTCTCAGTTTTATATTCCGTTGCATACTGTAAAAGATATTCATGTTTGGTTATCAGTTGATATTTTGCATGCACCGTGTAGCCTTAGTTGAATATTAAAGGAAAATTTACAAGAACCAATAGACATGAATATCAATTAAAATAGATTTTACCAGCGTCAATATCCACCGAGAGATAAATAACGAAAGGACAAATTGGTTATCCTACTGTCATCTCGTTTGATCAACCAACGTTAATCTTTGACATAGAAACAATTTGGCTTGAGAAGGAAGCCTAGATATTTAATTCCCTCATCAAAAGAATCCATATTGTAGGGTAAAATGTTAGATAATCCCTCGCCCAAAGCAACAGAAGCACGCCCCTTATAAAAGACAAACTTGACTTTTCAGAGCTTATCTCCATGCCAACATCTCTGTAGAAGATCGAGAGTACCTGATGAAAATCTTGCCAAGTCTTGAGATTCCCTTTGCCAAATAAAATGATATCATAAAAAAATGAGATGTGTGATGTAAATCACCCGAGAAATCACCACGCCAACAATCTTCCTAATTAGTTGTGTTGCATTGACCATTCTACTCAACCCTTCAACCGCTAGTAGAAACAAAGTAGGGGACAGAGGGCAACCCTTCCTCAATCCCCTAGTAGAGCTAAAAAAACCTGAAGGTGAACCATTAACAAGCACCACAAAACACGCAAACTGTACACATTCCATGATCCAATTGCATACCTACAGTGGGAGACCGATCTGTAGAAGGATCAATCTAATCATACCCAATTAGCTTTGTTGTAGGCCTTTAACAAGTCTAGTTTAAGTATCAGTGCATTATCCTTCTTCATATAAATAGAATAAAGGAATTCTTGAGTGAGGCCAATAACATCCGATATTTGTCTCCCCGAAACAAAACCAAATTGTTCAACTGAGATATTACCCTCCAGAAAGGGTCTAATGTGATTTGCAATGATCTTAGATATCAACTTATAAGCCAGATTACAAAGGGAAATGGGATGGTAATTTGTGAAATTTTTTGGGCTTATCCGTTTTAGGAATCAAAGTAATAAACGTGGAATTTAATACCCTAGAAACAGTTCCTTCCAGTTTCGAAAATTCAACCATCTCGACCAATTCATTCCCAAGGATATAAAAAAAGTACCTATGGAATTCAACCGACCACCCATTTGGGTCGGGACTCTTATCATTTGTCATATGTTTGAGTACACCTTCCACTTCCGAAAGGGTGACAGGTGAGTCAATCATTTCCCCCTCACTAGAAAAGAGAGAAGGAAAATGTTTAACCATTTCAAGCTGATCCAATATTCATGAATTACCATTACCAGGGTCTTTCAAAAGATTTGAGAAGTGACACATTGCTAACTGTTCTAATTCATTTTGAGAGGAAACCCAATCCTTGAGCATTTGTAGATCCCATATAGCATTGACCACCCTTCTCCCATTAGCAAACTTTTGGAAGAATTTTGTGTTGTTATCCCCTGAGGATCCAGATGGCACAACTCTTGAGTCGCTAAGACTCTTCAACTCTAAATAGAATGTGATCCTTTTCCTCCTCCATCTTGCCAATAATTAACTTTTCCTTGTGAGAGAAAGAGCACAGCAGAAGAAACAAAATAAACTTGTAAATTAGATAATTGTGACATTGATTATCACATCAAAGTTTTTTTATTTTAATCGAAGTATTTTTTTAATTATAAAAGTGTTATATTATGAAAGATATAAAGGAGATACTTTAAAAAAGACTTCCTAAGTTCTAAATCAAAAAGTTTAAAGGGTTATTCAAGATATTTAATTCCTTAGCTAAGATATTAGTCGTTAAAAAAAATAATGCATGACCTGTACCAAAGCTTAGCTTGAGTAATGTATTAAAGTATACTAAGGAAAGTAGTATTATTAGGATGTTTGCAATTTTTCCATCCATTTAAAATAAAAAATAAATATTTATTATAGGAATTTCTATATAGAAATCATTAAATACTTATAACGTGAGTTATTATATTGTTACCAAGGGTTCAATACAAAATTATAATTTGAGAATGATAAGAAGAAATTTTTTAAGAACTTAGCAAGAGGAAGATAATCCTTGCTTGAAAAATCAAATAGATCAAGGAATTAAAAAATGAGAACTAGTTCAATAAAAGATTGCAACAATAAAATCAAGATCTTGAGAACAAATTATCAAAAAGAGATGAAGAAAGATTATGTCTATAGAACCTTAATCAAAAGTTTCTTCAGCAAATTAAAATATTAAAGGATGAGAAACTAGAAAACCAAGACCTTAGAAATAACGTCCTCAGGTTAGAGAATGATGAAGAACTTTTGTCCCTAGGCGATTGTTACCGCTCAAACTAGCAACATCCCTTTGCAAATCAAGGCAATGTATACTTAGTGCTAGTGAAGGTAAGCTTGAGAGAGAGTTAAACCCAATGTCACCGCAGTGTAACTCCAAAATCCAGGGGGAGACCCTAATTAATGAAAGACACCTGCAATCACCAACAAGACACAAATACCTTCCACAAAACCTTTATAGCTATGGTTAGTGCTTTATCGGAGTCAAACAATATCAAATCTAGACACTAGAATCATATATAAATGGAGTTATTCACTATATCAAATAAAATCATGCCCTTTGAGGCAATTTCATGTTTCCCAAGGCAATGTCAAACTTCCCAAGGTGGGCACTCCAAAAAGTGTGCCCTCAAGGGAAAGAGGACACTTGGACTAGGGTGAATTAGAGAATAAGCTAGAAATACAAAGCACCCTCCAATTCTTGATTTACGAGGGTTTCACAGATCCCAATGCACTTCCTCAAATGAGGACGCCCTCTGGCGTTTATGGCTAAAACCCTAGGGAAATTTTTTAGGTTGGACTAGAAATACGAAATCACATCTATTCACCAATTACAAGGTTTTCATGTATCCCAATACACTTCCTCGTAAGAGATTACTCTCTAGGGTTTGTGGCTAAAACCCTAGGGCGAATTTCTAGGGTGGACCAGAAAAACAAGTTCACAACGACTTATGGATTTTTCTATTTTATTTAGATTTTTAAGGCTTTTTCCAACTATAAAATACTTATATCCATAAAATAAAATAAAGACATGTAAAATTTGATAAAAAGAGGATGGTATAAAGGATAGGGTATTAGATTATTGTCTCAAACCCTAGGACTACGAGAGATTGAGGCTAACGTCCCCAATCTTAGGATGGCTTCCAATACTTGCAATTTAGGCAAAGCTAGCAACCATCCAAGGTTAGGTAAAAAAACCCTACTTAGAGAAAATAGAGAATTCCAAGGCCAATTAGAACTATGGAGGGCTCCTTGATAGGAAGGTCCCCTCAAGTAGGTAGACAAAATGCTAGCAAAAAAACCCCACCTTAGTCCAAAGCACTTAAATATTGATGTTAAACTAGGGTTAGGAGATAAACTTACCAACATTAACCAAGGAATTAGCAAGGAGATGCACCTTAGGTCATCCTTGAGCACGAGTTACCACAACTATTGTTAGCATCCACTTAACATGTAACTATCAAACCATAAAATTTCTTCCATTCACCATTCATGCAAGAGAAAGACATCTCAAGAGATGTGTGCCTAGCTTCAAATGTTCTCATAAACCAAGGTAAAATAAAAGATTTCATAAATTGAAATGTAGTCCATGTTTTTCAAATGAGGTAAGGATGTCTTATTTATATGAGACAAACATCAACCTTTTACAAACTTGAGCCTAGAATTTAATAAAAAAATATATAAAAAATTAGGTTAATGCACCCTCAAACTTAAGGATTAAACCTATGTTGCAGGAAACTTGCCCCCCCCCCACGTTTCCAGCCCGTTTCTTGACGGAAACTCGGAAACCCATACCGTACGGCAGGGAAACCCGTTTCCAATTGATGGGAACTGTTTCGCGTGTTGGAAACTCATTTCCTTAAATCGGAAACCCGTTTCCTTAAATCAGAAACCCGTTTCCAAATCGAATTTCACTAAAATCCCTCATTTCCTTCCACAGTTCGCCTAAAACACTTGTTTTTTTAATTTTTTGAGTTTTTGCCTTTTTCGGCTACGGTTTTAGAGGCTTCCGGAATGTTCTTTATGCCTTGGGTTTGAAATAAAATAACACCCATGCCTCCTTTTTGCCATCATGGCTTATCCCCAACGCTCATTGGTAGCTCACGATCCATTGGCATAACTAACGGTGCATTGGCATAGCTCAAGGCTTACGGTTCATCATCACGGATCTTTGGCTTTACTGTATACATTATCTTGGGAAGGATGGCTCATCCTCACGGCTCTTTGGCAGCCCACACCTCCATTTCCAGCTCATGGTGGTGGTGCAAAGGTCACGGTGGAGGCTCAAGAAGTGGACACGGTGTTGGCAGCTGGTTGGGTTGCTGAATATTGACAGTGTGGTCACGGTGGTGCCATTTTGTTTTGCAGATTGGTGGAAGATGAATATGAGCCCGAGCATGATGACTATTAGTCTTCGGGCTTCAACTCATGTTTTCTTTGTATTTTCATTGTTCATGTTGATGTAGTATTGTACTTGTAGCCTTGTATATAAAGGTTGATTTTGGAATCTGGATATATATGTATTAGCGGCTTAACCTCATTTTGAAGGTTGTTTTTTTGTCTATTTCCACTTGCATTATGGAATCGTTTATGGGTAAAATCATTGTGTTGTTTTTGGATATTACTACTTAGTACTTGCATTATGGAATCACTTATGAAATT
>LPNX010230169.1:120084-186609 GCA_001517045.1 Pseudotsuga menziesii
CCATTTCCCCGTTTCGTGCAACTTAAGATTAAACTAAACAATGATAGAAAATAACAATAAAAATGAAATTAGGCTCCACCAAGTGTAAGGTGAGCCAAAAGGAGGGCATCGTGCCCCAACTAACCCTAGTAAATGCTTGTCCCTCAATGACCTCTTTTTTTAACAATGTAGGCTTCTTCTTCAAGGAATAACGCCATTGGTCTAGAGACCAGAAGGGTTTTTCTATCAAAACAATAGGTCCAAGTGGGAAAAATAAGGTGTGCTAAACCATGTATGACAACCCTTACGTGTGCTATCACCTTTACAAAGAAAATATGATTGTGGTCATGGGTCATAGGCCCATTCCAAGAAGCACCGAGCATCAACCCAAGGCTCAAATGGCCTGACAAGGGGCAGTCAGTAATGCCACTAAGCCAACACTTCCTGGAATGAAAACTAAGAGAACCTGCCATGACCTAATAAAGGGTATTTAGCCCCAAAACCAACACTCAATATAATATAGCCCAAAAAACTTGGCCTTTACAATAAAAAAATGAAACCCCTCACTCTGGTATGTTTAGAAAGGAAACATTAGGCACTCTGAGGTGTAACAACTAGCTCCAACTACAGGACATGTGCTCTTCTCGAGAGTGTATAAGAACCCCCTAGAATCTCCTGGGTACCTATAGACCTACACACACATCTAACAACAAAGACATTAAATGCATCATAGGCAGACACTTTTGTCCTTCCTTGTTCAAAATGATATGCAATATAGATCAAAATGAAACAATGACAAGTGCAATGCATAGGTAACAATAAATGTTGAACTCAAATGAAACTAAATCTACTTACCCTAAGCATGGTTGAAAAATATAGGTTAAATGAAATCATACCACCAGTGAAGCCACCTGGGCATTTTATTCATACCAAGATTTCTTCCTTCGTCTTTGGAAATGAACCAACACAAAACCACATCAATGACGAATTGAATAGATGGTACTGCCTTCGTTAGAATTGAATGGAATGATTGACAATATCGAAAACCTACAAGCCTCCAAGATCTAGCCATCGAGAAGGATCATCTTCAGAAGCTTTTTTTGTCCATGCCTTAACTGGGCTGAAGTAGAAACAGCCTTGATTGTATACTTGTTTTCCAGAATCTGTCTGCCCCATTATGTCATTGTGTGGTTTACTCCCCAAGTTTGGGAAAAATCCATAGCAACATTAACCATATCTTTGTTATCTTTCTTAGCTGAAAGCAATTTTTCAAAAAATATCTTCTCATTTTGCTTGAAACATGTATGAAAATCTAGCTCAGCCTGACCTAGACTAACCTCTTCTTCTCTTCTAAATGGTAAGAAAGGTTTGTAGATTTCTTCTAAATTTTCTGATATAACACTACCAGACCTAAATTTTCTAAAGAGTTGTAGATCGTGTAATGTCCCCTTTTTGGAATTTTATTAAAATGCCCAATTTTCCAATTTTTTCACAATTTTGGCTCTTGACTAATTTTGATGTCTAGACCTCCAAATTGACCAAAATGCTTCCAAATTTTCTCTGAAGGTACATGAATGATAATATAACTTAAATATCATGCTCATGTATGTTTTTTGACCTCCCAATTACTTCTGCAAACTTTTTTAATGTTCTGTTCAAAGTAGGACTCTTTACTAGCAAATTGGGGCTCCAATTCCCCCTGGGTAATCGCCGGAAATGGTTTCACAAATGATCCCAAAGTCACTTGAATTTATGAACAAAGGTTGGGTATGTGTAAGGGACCTTTTCAAAGTCTCACATGCATCATGGTTCAGTTTATACAGGCTGTTATGACTCTTTCCAAAACAACTCCCAAGTCGCGATTTTGACCCTTGGGGAAAATGCTCCAAATCTTCTCCCAATGCAATAAAAATGAGTAAAATGGCTTCCAATGCTTAAGTACTGAACATGAGACTTGAAATACACATTAATTACAATCCATCCATCATACATTTATCAGAGATACATTCCTCCATTCGAAATAATAAGCATTACCATGGCATATATCAAAATGGAGTGGAAATGGTCATTGTTTTCTCATTAAAAGTCATTTTGACATACAACTCTTGGGAATTTCGACTTGAAACTTTCTAAGAACGAATAATAGAGCATATTGAACTTATTACAATCAGAAATGGACAATGAAAGGCTCTCCCAATTCGAAATCATCAGCATTACAATGGTTCACAACAAGATAGTGGGGAAATGACACTATTTCTTCATTGTTCAACATTTTTACATGAATTCTTTTGGGTATTTCGACCTGAGAGTCTTATAAACATGAAATACAGAGCATATACATCAGCACATAATATAATTGGCATTATAATCTTCCCCAAAGAGATCAACAGCTCACCCAAAGCGCAATCCCTCCATTGGCATGAATATGGTGTGAAAATTGGAAATAGTTGAGAAAGAGTGCTGCAATAGAAGAATCCACATGCTTTCATGTAGCTTACACCTGCAAATAAGACTCCATTAAAGCTCCATGAAAGACCTGAGTGGCCTTTCCAAACACCAACTAGGATGGGAATCTTTCACCCTCGAAATTGGCTTAAGCAAGAAAACTAGTCGTCCACTGGCTCTCACAATTCACAAATGAGCAAAAGCTTCTTCTCATGGCTGATCCCTATATTATATAAACATTATTAGTCTTCTAAGGTTCCAAATCCATCCATAAACCAAAGCCAAGTCGAATTGGTGTGGCTGCTCATGCTATGCCATGTGGCCTCTCTCTTCACCTTCCCTATTCTCCCAAATTTGAGTAGGAGCCTCTTGGCCTTCTCCAACTCCCAAATTCGACCTCTAAGATGCTCTATTCAATCCTGACATGTCAGTATGTCAGTATGCCAGCCTTCAGATCTGACTTGTATCATAACTGTCATAGAATCTCCATCATTGGTGTCATAGATGTCATAAATGTAAGGGGAATCTAGCCAAGTGTCTATGAAACTCCCCTTTGACTCTTCCTCTCCCATGTAAGTTACAATTCATCCCAATTTCGACCTATGAAGTATATGGACAAGTATATTAACATTATAATCCATACAAAAACATTAGACTTCCCATATATTCAAATTTGCAAGAGAAAGATACCATTTAACATAGGAATTCTAGCTAGTGTGGGCCCCATAGTCTCCATGTGTCTTCATGCTCCATTGCCACTTCCATTTTCTCTTGTATTTATTTAATAAGATACATTATTAAATATTTATTCCCTTCTAATGTCTAAATATCATTTATTATCCCCCTTATTCCAAATCTCAAAGCTTCCACCCCCAAGCTAGGAAATTAGTGATTTTCCACCTTGGCAATTAGTTGACTTTTGGCATCCCTTTGAAAACTTTCATGAATATGGAAAATGTGATTTGACCATTGTGACATAATGTAAAATTTGGGACATTACAGATCGGAGGAGCAAGGAACTTCCAATAATCGTCCTTTTCAAGAATCCTACTGTTTTCTTTTAAGAGGTGCAAGATATCATAAGAATTTTCGAAAAGAGGATAAGGATGCTAGAGTTTGATAGTTGCACAACCAATCTCACTAAAAGAAAGACAAAGCACAGAAACAAAACAATGTGTAGAGCTCGTTTAACCACGATGATCAATGATCGTCTCCCAACCACAGACAAAACAATGTCTCCCCTGAGCTTACCCTTCCAATAGAGATGAATCATTCAGAGATTGAAGTACTTCCAGATCGTAGTAGCATAGACCCCAAGAAAGATAAGAGAACCTTCTCCAAAGGTGGAGAACCCCAGAAAAAATCCTCTCCTAGCTGCAGTAGCAAACCCTAGTAGCAGAGGCGAACTTGCTTGTTGCAGTGCTCAAGTTGCAGTGTCAAAATGAGGAGAGGCACCCTCTATTTATATTGATTTTTGGGTGAATTTTTACTGGGGCCGACTTGTGTTAAGTCAAAATAAAAATACATTTTATTATTTAATTTTTGGGCCAGCTTAGGTGAAGGTGTTATGATGCCTCACGTAGCTGCTACAATAACACTCCCTCTTAGCCAAGGAGGCATCATCAATATTATCAACTGAAACACATTTGGATATCAATAGTACATCACGACTATCTCGAACATCTCTATATCATACGGAAGGGCTTTCGACACAATCTCAATTCGTCGAGAAGTGTATATCTACGTCTGTTAGCTCAATCCGGTTCATTGAAGAACATGCACTAGCTCCACAACACTTCCCAGTACATTAGAAAGTCACATGTGCATCAACACAGCCCAAAGAGCTCACTAGGACTATCACTGATAGTGAGCCTTTGCCGCATCATGGGCTACAACCTCCTCATAACATCCATAAGGAATATAATCATATCAGGGGTCACAAGGGCCATAAATTTCATGTGAGACTTTTATCATATCTGTATGGGTTACAACCCATAAATCTCCCAACCATAAAAGTTGCTATATTTGTCCAATAACCAGTCTTCTTTCATGCCGGTTATACCACTAAAGAGCCAATACTTTTCATACTAGATGCAAGATTTTACAGAACCAGTCTTTTTTCATACTGGATGTAAGATTACATGTCTTCCATAGAGTCGGGCCTGTTTCATGCTGGGTGTGAAGACCACTTTTGAATCCCACACAGATTCATAAAAAACCAACTGGAGTTCCCAAGGAACTTAGTTTAAGCAAAACCAACTGGAGTTCGCACAGAATTCGGTTCAAGAAGAACCAACTGGGGTTCACTAAGAACTCGGCTTACATAACCAAAACTAGAGTTCGCTAAGAACTTGGTTTACGTAACCAAAACTGGAGTTCACTAAGAACTCGGTTTGCATAACCAGAACTGGAGTTCACAAGGAACTTGGTTCACATGACCAATACTAGAGTTCACAAGGAACTCGGTTCACGTGACCAACTGGAGTTCATGAAGAACTCAGTTGACATGACCAACTGGAGTTCACGAAGAACTCAATTTGCATAACCAATTGGAGTTTACAAAGAACTTGGTTCACGTGACCAATACTGGAGTTCACAAGGGACTCGGTTCACGTGACCAACTAGAGTTCACGAAGAGCTCAGTTTACGTAACTGGAGTTGACAAAGAACTCGGTTTGCATAATCGAAACTGGAGTTCACAAGGAACTCGGTTCACATGACCAATACTGGAGTTCACAAGGAACTCGGTTCACGTGACCTATTGGAGTTCACGAAGAACTCAGATGACATGACCAACTGGAGTTCACGAAGAACTCAGTTTACATAACCAACTAGAGTTTACAAAGAACTTGGTTCACGTGACCAATACTGGATTTCACAAGGAACTCGGTTCGCGTGACCAACTGGAGTTCACGAAGAGCTCAGTTTACGTAACTGGAGTTCACAATGAACTCGGTTCAAGTGACCAAAGGTGTGTATACAGGACTCAAGGGTTCACAAAAAATCGCCATCCTTGTCCACAAGTGTCTACCCAAAACTTAGGTGTTCACAAAGAATCACCATCATAGTTCATAAGTATTCACATAAAATTCTTGCCCTCAAATGTTCACCTATAACTCAGTTGTTCACACAGAATCACCGCCATAGTTCACAGGTGCAGAATCATTGTCCATAAGTGTTCACCCAAAACTCAGGTGTTCATAAAGAATCACTGTCACTGTTCATAGGTGTTCACATGGAATCACTTGTCCACGGATGTGTACCTAGAACTCAAGTGTTCACAAATAATCACCATCACTATTCATAGGTGTTCGCATTAGGACAAGGAGTTCACATAGAACTCGTCCTTTCCTCTTAGCGAGGGGTATAATCATGCCTCTTCATCCCCTTTTTCAGGATGTCCGAGAGATCTCCTCACTCCTCACGGAGTGATTGAGAGAATACTACTCATAGAGTTCTCTAAAAGAAACTAAAGTCTTGCACAAATGTCAGCTAGCAGAAGCATCAAATATATCAGGGCAGACATTTATGTCCTGCCCTATTCTAGATATAAAAAATAATAACAAATCATATCACTGAAATCATGTACCTGAGAAAGAGTATCAAGACGCTAGTTTCCCTACCCTATCTCAGGGTGTCCAGGAATCCTCCCTATGTGTTGGAGCGCTCTTGTCCCTGTGTAGCTAAGCATCCTGCTCCCTTTTTGGCGCATCCATAGATACGATGTAAGTGACGACCAGGTACATCAAGGATCCTTCCATTGTCTTGTATGGGTCAAAACAACAATGCCATCATTGTAGCTATGTACTCACAGTCATCATGCTTGATCTGCTCCAAATCTCAACTATGCTCTTCCTTAACTTGGGAAGACTTCACCAGGTTCTTGCTACACTATCCATAAATAGGATAGGATCCTCATCTCAGGGACTAACTCCCTCTGTCTCAAAAATCGGGTGAGTAACTCTTGTCTTCCAAGATCCATTTGTCGTGACTCTAACTAGAAAGTAACTATTTTCCATAATCATCGAAGAGATGAACTATAGAGAGACCAATATCCGTTGAAGCCTTATGCTTCCAATCACCAATCTCTATATAAGATCATCTGGGCCTGTGGGTCACATATTCAATCCTCTATGTCTCTTGTTACTGCTGAACAATCGTGACTTCCACTTAACTGTTTCGACCGAAAGTCATCCTTCGTTATGGGTTGAGAGTGTTGATATATTTGTAACTTTGGAAGATATTCTGATATGTATTATCATTGTATGTTGTTGTACCCACATTGGGGATGTGTCTTACACCCTTGTGGGATGTTTGAATTGTGTCTAGACCTTGAGGCACAAACTCCATTGTAAGTCGGGGCAATAGTCCCCAGTGTAACATCATGTAATGTGTATTTGGAGCCTCTCTGGGAGAAGTCGGCCCTGTTAGGGAAGACATGTGGGGCCTAGTCTTATATTTGGTCAATGACTTGAAAGGGTATAAATAGGGAGGCGCTCTCCCTCATTTATACACACCTCACACTCTCAAGTTCGCATGAGAGAGATAGAGAGACAGAGGAGGAGAGATAGATAGTTGTTGAATACTTCTTATTACTGCTCTTTGATCATCTTACTATTCTGAAGAAGTTTGCGGGGTTTCCTCCTTTATGGTTTCCCCGATGAAAATCTTTGTGTCTCGTGTATCTTTTATATCTTATGCATCTTGTTGTACTTATTATTCTTTTAGATATAGATCCTAGATAATCTAATCAGATCTAAAGAAAAACTAATAGAGAGTCGTACTTCTTTCTACTACCGATCCATCTGTTCTTCCTAAATATCAACGGGATCACTTGTCCTTCAGAACAAGTCTCATCATCTGTCCTTGTAGGCCATATCACATGGTCCTTTCCCTACAAGTGAAATCCCATCAAATGGTTAGCAACATTGTATAATCAAGTTTATTCAATGGAATAACAATAGTTCATCCAGGTATGTAGGCATCTTTTAGCCAATGCTTCGGCGCAGCACACACATGGCTATTATTTGGATGCTTGCAGTCTCCATTATAACATACCCTCAAGAGTGTGCACTACTCTAAGCATGTTAGAAGGAGATGTCATCCAAGAGGGGTCCATGGAAAGTTGTGCAGCATTACGGGCTAAATCATAACAATTTCTAAATGAGCTACTATACATCAATAAAAGAACTATATCACATGCTCAACAACCTCCTAAATCTAGGAATATAGATCTACATAAAACATATCCAAAAATAACCATATCTAGCCTACCAGAGCTTGTAAATCCAGATACTTATCTTTCACTGTCTTGTGGTTGGGTTGCCATTGCCTCCTAGTAGGAATCGTGAGACTCCTCTAATATTCATCTTCTTGCTAGGAGTTCGTCGCAATCTAGATCTTCATATCATCCCCTCAACATACGGAGTACTAGAAGAAGAACTTCGTACTATCATCATTCCTTTTGTTTGAATCATGTCACTATACAGCATAGTGATCGACCTACTGACATCTAAAGCACTGGATACGAGAGAGATCCTTCTTCTTCATTCGTTTTGGAAATTCCTCATCAACAGTCTTAATGAGAACCTTCAACTTGGAAATCCCGTCAAGTCTATGTTCAACCTTGATGTTGATCTTCTTGACTACAACCTGAAAACTGCTTCAAAAACCCTAGCAAGAGCTAGGTTAAATTTGAAGTGTGAATACTTGCAAAATTGATTCCATAGGGTAATGCACCTTATCAAGACGAGTTGAATACACCTTTTCTCCCAGATCTGTGGACAGGACAACTCACAACTGGAAACCCTTGTTTCCCAACTTCGGTAGAGAATAAGTCAGAAATGAAAATTTTCGGATTTGAAATATGCTTCCACAAATAGTTGTGTCCTACCAAGGCAAGTTGGAGGAAGGTAAGAACGAGCCAAAACAAAGGTCGGAAAGGTTGGATTTGTGGAACCCTAGGTCTTGACCTCGACAGTATTAGGTCAAAAAAGAAATTTCACCAAATTGAATTTGGCCACCACAGAAAGATGCGTTCTAAGAGGGAGAGTTTCTCTATGCTCCTCTCGGGATGATCAAAGGTGGGAACCACTCCAAAACGTGGAGCCCTAGTTTTCGACAATGGCTTCTTTTAGCACCACTCTAATACCATGTTAGAGTTTGATAGCTATACAACCAATCTCACTAAAAGAAAGACGAAGCACAAAAACAAAACAATGTGTCGAGCTTGTTTAACCATGATGATCAATGATCATCTCCCAATCATAGACAAAACAATGTGTCCCTCGAGCTCGCCCTCTCATTAGAGATGAATCGTTTAGAGATAGAAGTACTTCCAGATCGTAGTAGCACAAACCCCAAGAAAGATAAGAGAACCTTCTCCAAAGGTGGAGAGTCCTAGAAAAACTCCTCTCCTAGCTGTAGTAGTGAACCCTAGTAGCAGAGGTGAACTTACTTGTTGCAGTGCTCAAGTTGCAGTGTCAAAATGAGGAGGCACCCTCTATTTATATTGATTTCTGGGTGAATTTTACTAGGGTCGACTTGTGTTAAGTCACAATAAAAATACATTTTATTATTTAATGCTTGGGCCGAATTAGGTGAGGGCGTTATGATGCCTCACGCAGCTACTACAACAACAAAGGAGAACTCACCATTTCCTCACGGTCTTCAATTTCTTTCATAAGGATTTTTTTGGTTTCATTTTTCCGAGCCTCATCATCTTTGTCTTCGAGAGTATCTTCTTCTTTGAACATGAGGCCTAGAATGTTATTAACAAGATCATTATCGATGATTTCTTCAAGAAAGCTTTCTGAGATTCGATCTTCATCATCGATTTCTTCGACAAGGTTTGCTTCTTGTCCTTCAAGGACCAAGACGAATGTTTTCTTTCTTGAATAAGCCCTTTGATTCTTCAACATATGGCATCCATCTCTTGCATTTTTCAGGGCACCAATAGCTGCAAAATACTTCTATCAATTCCACAAGAGAGGATATTGTACCTTTTCTCAACCCTCGAAACCAAGCAAGGGCCTCTTCTTCCAAATGTAGCACAAATGCCTTTATGTAGAAGTCTTCATCTTTTTTAACACTAAATAATGAAGCATTTTCTAGAAACTCTTTGAAATGGTCCAAGGGATCTTTATAATGGTCACATAATGCAAACACAAACATATCTGGTAACTCATCTGAAGTGCTCGATAAATCAAGAGGAGCAAAAAGTCCCTTTTGGTAAGGGAAATGATGGCCTCCATAGTTTCTTCGTCAATATTAGGAACACACTCCTTCCCAAATGCCTGGACCAATTGGAAGAGTGAAGATATCACCTTACGAGGAAGCTCATAATACCAACCCCCCACATCCTTTTTATTTTGCAAATCAAGAGTGCTTACAAACCCCTTCATTCTGAGATCTTCATCCATAATATCCCATGCCATGAGAAATTCTCTTAACATCATAACATGCTCTACAACCTATATGTCACAGGGTTCGGCAAATTTAGTCCATAAAATTCGAAATTCGCTAAACTTTATCAAAACAATTGGAATTCGTTTAAGTTCAGGGAATTTCAACGTCGAACTTCAAGTCGAACCAAATCGAACTGCAATGAACAATATCGAATTCGAACTTAAACGAATTTAAAACAAACTTAAAAACGAATTCAAAGGGGAATTGAACGAATTTAGGGTGAAATTTGTCAGATTTCAATGCAATCTTAGCTTTTTAATATAATTATTTTTTTTAACCTAACCTTACTCCACTGCTTCCATCTTTTCTACTTGTTCCCGTGTTCTATTGTCAGTTCGTCGCTCGCTTTTTCTCTTGCGTCCTGTGATCATTGTCACAACCCATAGTCCTGAGTCCCCTGCTCATTGCACTTACCACACCCCACAGCCAGTCCGGAGTACACCATTTAGCATCACCACCAGCATCGTCATAGTCCTGAGTCTTCCTTGCATTCAACATCATGGACCAGGTTGTGACTCCGCACCACTGCACAATCACTGCACCTACGCACACTACATAGTCACTCTTGTGACTCTTCACTCAACAAGTGAAGCGATTCCCATTCTAGACCGGAGTAATCAGTAATGGCTTTAAGTCATAGTGTAGTGCCCACTATCACATTATTTTAAGTTTTATGTTATATTTCATTATTTTAAGTGTACTTGCAACACTAAACATAATGATAAAATCTGATATCTTGATTTGTTAGTCATTTTAATTTATTATATATTTTATTTTAATATATATATATATANCATAAAAAAATTCGAATTCGAACCGAATTTCAAGGTCCCCGAGCTCGAATTCAAACCTGAACCATGGACATAGTCGACAACTATATCTTCATATTCACGAAATCTTGGTATAGCCTTGTCCCAACCACATTTGTTTGGCTCATTTGGATATCCCAAAATTTTTTAGAAATCCAATGGAGCATACTGATTGCGCATCTGTGTTTCATCAAAGGACAAATATCAATCTTTTTATTAACAACCAAGGTTTGCTTGTTTTGCACTTTGATTTGTTTTCTTCTATGGAGTTGCCAAATAGGACCTATAAGGTTAGCCCTCAACATTAATCCTATCAAAGCACAAAGAAAACTTAACTCTTGGACTTGTTCTTGTAGAGTGCCTCTTTATTTTTCTTAAGAGTTGCTAGGAGAGACCTGCCAAGTTAGATCAAAACAAATCTCACCAAAGTACAAAACAAGAATGTAGCTAAATCACGTGGAAGATGTTGGATGTTTCTAAGAGATTAGTGGATTCAACTCAAGAATCCCTCTTCAATGGAATGTCGTCACTGTTCTTTGAGGTCCCCAACAATGTCGCTAAAAATGTTATTGCTCAAACTAACATCCCTTTGCAAATCAAGGCAATGTATACTTAGTGCCAGTAAAGGTAAGCTTGAGAGAGAGTTCAACCCAATGTCACTCACTTTTGTTTAAGCATCACTTTGAACAAAAGTGAGTGGTTTATATTCTGGAAAACATTAATGCTAGTATAGTTGTGTTGGAACATATTTCCCATAGACCTTGGTTAATAATCTTTGTATAACGTTCCAAGTGTTTAGTGTAAGTTGTTCCATGTGAAAATAGTTCTAGTTCCTAGTCTAGTGTCTTGGACCAAGTGTTTGTCCACATTTGACCCACTTAGACTAGAGATTATGCCGTAAAAGCTTGTTTGTCCACTTACCCACTCTTTTCCTTGTTCTATGGAGTCAATGCGCCCCTCTATGCTACATTGCATTTCCCTATTTTAAGGGGACTGGGTGCACCTTCTTGAGGATTTGGTCAATTTGCTCATTAATGGTCCAAAACCAAGCCACTAAACCATCTCTAGCGCCCTCATGATGGTTCCTTTCACACTTGTTGAGTAGCCTAACCACTTCATGGTCCATCTAGGTTCATTTCACCTCATTATGGCCTCTACTTGGATTTACACTTGGCACAATGTCATAGATTGGGGGAATTAGTCAAGATAAGCCAGCATTAGTGTTAGTTACTTATGGTATTTTGCTACCCATGGTATTTACCTAAGGTATTGCATGTGATAATGCCTATATATTGTACTGGTTTTTGCTCAATATGTACAGTAATGGAAATATTCTCAAGACAGGTTTCTCTAGTTTATGTCTCAAATTCTTCTCTCATTTCATGTTATCTCTAGAAAAACTATAAGTAAGGATTGCTAATGAATCTAGATCAAGGTGGTTTGCACATGACTCAGAACCTTGGTTGTGATCTTGTGCAAGCCAACTTTCACATGGTATCAGAGCTAGTTTGATTCATAGCGTTCTTCTTAGTTTTTCTTGAGAGTTTTGTTTGTAGGTGCCTACAACAACTTCATGGATTTGAAAGCAATTCCTCTCCTTTCTCCATTCGACTATTCTGAGTGGAAGCCTAAAATGTGTGCATATCTCAAGAGAAAATGTCTCTCTGATGTTTCCATTGGTGTTGTGAGGGAACCAAAGTCCTATGAAGAGAAGTGTGATTTTCTTAATGACTGTGATAGAGCATATGTAACTATGTGTCTAGCTATACCTCTTAGAATGCACTATCTCCTTGATTCTGTTGAATACCCATTTGAGCTTTGGAGAAATCTAGATAAAGCTCTTGGCATGCAGAAAGATGATATTAGCTATATGGAGAGCAAGCAAATGGGAACCTCCTTATGTGTTCTCCCTCCAAAAGTCTCGGCCTCATGCATTTCTCAAGAAGTTCGAAATGAAGAAGAAGTGGATAGAGATTCAACAAATCATCCAACTCAAGTTTCTTCCTCTATGGCTTCCTCTCTTTGCAAAGAAGCTATTTTTCATGAAGATAACATACGAGTTGCTTCCATCAATACTATTGAAGAATTATCTCTCCATTCCATGTCTTTCTCCTCTATGTCTTTTATTACGAATGATGAAGATGGATTTCTAGTTGGTGATCATAGTGAGCCTTCTCTAGAAGATGGGTTTTCTTCACATAAGAGTATTGGTTTGAAAGATGGTCAAAGAGAAGTGTTATCATTAACCATGTAGTTGCCTATGTGAGATAGATCCAGATGGACAGTAGAGGGACAAGCAACTAAGGAGGTGGAATCAAGACTGCCTAGACTCCCAAATGGATGGTTGTCACGCCAATCAAGGCAGTCTTCGCTTTATGTTGTCTGAGTCCAAGACAACAACGGGGGAGACCCAGATCTACTCCCGACAGGAGAGACTAGACCTAGACACCAGATCAGATCAAGTATGGCTTGAGGTACGTAAGGTGTAAGGTAATCGAAAAATTCTAGATCTATGGATGATAGTAGTAAGTGGACTAGGGCTTTGGATGAGGGCTTCAGTCATATGAGGGTTGATCCAAAGTGACCTGTAGGGGTAATACTAGATCTAGGGTTAAGGTACTAGCAATTGATGAAGATAACCACTGTCTTGGGAAACGTAACTGAGACAGGGTGAGTAAGGGCAGAGTTGGGACTGTCTAGTACCAAAGAGAGAGACTCAGTGAGAGATATGAAAATGCTAGATTGCCTAAGTTATTAAGGAGCGGTCAAAATTCAGGGGAAAGAGGTCAACAAGGGGCTAGCACTATGCTTGGAGATCAATGCTTTTTCAGCCTTGGGTAATGGAGTCAGTATCATCACAGCGTTTAAGTGAACCCACCTGGGATATGCCCTGATCTATGAACCCAGAAAAGGATTTGGCCCGAAAGATTCAGGTTACAGGGAAATCAACAGAAGGAGGGCTAGCGCTAGGGTTTGGAGAGGCAGATCTGCAAATCTAGAGCCACCAGGAGACTATTAGCTCAGCGTTTGAGTGGAAATGAGATAAGGATGGCCCGATCTACAAACCCAAGTCAAATAATTTCAAAAAAATCAGATCTGAAAAAGTCAAAATTTGATCAGGGAGGCTAGGAGGCTGAAAGTCAGTTTTTCAGATCTAGGGCTACCTGGTAGGGACTAGCTCAGCGTTGGGGGTGTTTTGGGATGAGGAAGAACTAATCTACAAACCCATGTAATTATTTTCCCGAAAAAGTCAACTCTGGAAAAAGTCAAATTTTCATTGGGGCGCTGGGGTTTGAGCAGTCAGAAAGTCAAATCTAGGGAAAACCAGGCACAATTAGGGCAACATTGAAGATGATTCAGTGAGGGGGAGGCCCGATCTACAAAACCCGAAAATGGTTTGGTTAAAGATCAAGTGGTTCCCCGATTAAATATTTTTTGGATTTTTATTATTTAGGAGTTTTTCAGAAAAATTGAAGAAAAGCAGGTACAATGGATTGAGATTTGAAACAGAAGAGACTTACCAGTTAGATCTTACCTGGAAATGCTTGTAGATGCCTTGATGATGATGATCCCCGCCATCCCAATCAAATTGAGAATATTGAAGCAAGCTCTGTGTCGAATGTTTGCCCGAGGAAGTCAATGCGCCCTCTCTTCTGCACAACAAACGTCAACCATATCAGATTTGCTGTGACATGAAAAAGAAGCTATATGCTGCAAAAAAATAACAAGAAGAAATCATAGGTCACCACAACACTAATGAAAAATCCCTGATAAAAAACGAAGACAATCCAAGCGAGTTGAGGTCCCCCTACAAAAACGCCCAAGCTAAAGTCGTCCTCCTGTAGACAAGACAATGATACCCAAAAAATATAGATCTCATAACAATTTCCCGAATGCTAAGAAGCAAAAGAATTCCCAATCACCATCGAAGAACATCAGATGCAAAGCACATCCAGAAAATATCCTCAAAAAAAATCTTTCTATTAATCAGATCCAAGACCCAAAGCCCCTTACAAATGAGAAGCTCTCTCCTTTAAATAGAAACGAGAGAACCAAAATCCTAACCACTTTCAAAACGAGTGGCTAAGATTAAAAGATAAAATGTTCTAATCAATGGTTGAGATGAGCTCAACATACAATACATGGATCAATATAACCATAAAGTACCAAAGTGGACTAAGTCACCCATACAAAGGGTACCCCACTCAACAAGAAATAAATGAAGCACATGGTGGGTCCATGGAGTGTTAACTAACTCCCTCTGGGTTCCCCATGGCACAATAGAATAATATAATATTTTAATTTTTTGACTTTTGTGCCTCCTTGAGGAAATCGTGAGCCTCCCAAAAGCTCCAGAAAATAATATAAAAATGCCCAAAAAATAGGTGTGGGCCCAATCAGGTGCTACAAATGCTGGAGAAGGTGCAGAGGACATCACTCTCATCATCATGACTCATCCCATGTCATTTCCTTGCCTCAATAGCCCAAATCGATTTCTTCAATAGCCATTTAATCATTTTTAATCTGCCTCGAGAAATGTGAACGTGCCAAAACAACCTCCTAGGGTGCTTGCGTTGTCAAACTGAGCCCACTAGGCTCTCTGGGATGGGGGTACTATGGTACAATCAAGTGGCTGCACCCCCTATGCCCACACAACGCCCTAGGAGATCCAAATGAAACATCTCCCTGCTCAAACACATCATCCTGTGAAGCAAAACTGCATCAAAAAAGGTAAAATGAGCTTGATCATCTCTGCAAGTGCCCAAAACTGAAAAAAAAATGTCTCATTAGACTCAGAGAGTCAAAATCCATCTAGGGTGTATACTCATACCCTTTCCAGGTCTATGCCTGATCATCAACAACATCCAATAGACAATATAATCACTTGTAAATGACCAGATACCAATAATATAACTTAGACTATCATCCATCTACTGCAAGTGCTATAAGGCTAAGACGTGCTCTACAAATCATTTAAGCAACAATCACAACAAGTAGCAGTCATTTCACTGGCAGTACATCAACCAAATATATATATAGGGCTTTATTTATTATTACTCAGACTAGACTTTCAGGACTATACTCACTTCATAGTTGTAGTCAATTTGTTAGTGAAGGGTGAAGGCCAAAACTGACAAGGCTAGGGAAAAGGATGACTTTCTACTTGACATCATGACACTTTGGATATGGAAGGGAAATACTCACTATAATCAATGCCGGACAAACAACAACACAGGGAATGGCAGTGCCTCACAAATGGTTGAGTTGTTCAGAGAGTGCTTATTCAACTTAGGCATCATGTCTACATCAAGTTTGATCCAAGTTCATTAGGACCATCAATTTTATTTCTATGGCCTTTTTGGCCTATATGACCCTTTGGGACTTCACCAGTGCTTAAAAGCACAGCTAATCGCAGCTTTCATCCAGGATACATTCAAATTTATAAGGTCAGTAATATTTGGATATAGCATATATTTAACCATTGTTTTTTTGGACCTTTTCTTATACCCTTCAAGGGGTATTTTTAGCATTTCATTGCTCTTGCACTTTTTCACATATGTTAAGCAACATAGTTTAGCACATTTTTATTTTCCATGGGTGCATATATATCATTTTCCAACACAAGTAGTACATGAGCTTTCAATTTTAGCCAACAACATCTCAAGTGACCATGGGGAGTTCTTCACAGTGCCAAACATCGGGACAACCGACCAGGATGATTTAGGCATACAATCCAACTCACCAAAGGCAAGTTTTGTCACCAACTCAAAGCCGAGACACAATATAAACAGGGAGGCTTGTCCAACAAAAGTTCTAGCAGGGACAGGTCCTGCATGCCACAAGTCAAGTAGTAAGTCGGGTTGAAACAAAACTAGAAGGTAATGGATGGGTGGAGACAGTGAATGATGAAGCCAACACTAGCAAGCCAAAACAATGGTGGGAATGACTACCTCTATTCTCTCTAAGGAGGGTAAAACCAATGAGTATAGATTAGGAACTTCCACGTCTAAGTAGGGACATCAATACATAATACAAATACATCCAAGTCCATATAATTATGACCGCCAGATCATGACACTACATGTTGATACATGTCACAAAGATGAGTATAAGAGCAATTATAACCATAACACAATATAATAAAAACTAAATCATAATCATGTATATAATCCATCTGAACCATCATCTGTCCAGTGAGAAAGTACTGATATAAATCTGGGCCTCAATAACTGCTTTGTAAATGACTAAATGGCTACATCAGTCCTCAAATCTGAGTGTCCTGAGACTCAATCCTGACATGGGAGAGTACATTAGTCCACAAGTAAAATAATGATCCGACAAAACTGCTCATCTCAGCATCATATGTAAGAGATCTGGCATAAAAATGTACTGTATCTGAAAAATAGAATATGGTAGCTCGGCTACTATATATGTGATAACAAGAAGTTTGGGAGTCAAGTGAAGATCTCTCATTGCTTCCCACTCTTTTTCTTCCTATGTATTCCTCCACCATGACTAGTATAATTGCTTCAAGTTCATTTGAAGATGGAGAAGCCTTAGCCATCACAATGGCACATTTGGGACTCTTGTTCCACCTTCTTGGAGCTGATTACAACCTTCTTTTGAAGTTGATGCTTCAAGATCCTTATGATTCGCTTGGGGTCACTTATTCTCAATCACTTCAAGTCTCTTTTGGACATGGCACCTTGGTTGGTTCGAAGTTCAAATTTGAAGAGCGTCCTTCGCTCTACCATCAGTGCATTTCAGTTGTTCTACATGCTCCTAGGATTCATCATGCAGTTGTACACATTCTTGAGTTGGTTGAGCACATTCCACTTCTTCCCAAGAAGAAGATTCCTCCAGACATATTCATTTAGTTTGGAAATGTATACATATTTTGGTTTCTCTTTCATGTCCATTCTTGAGGGAGGATTTTCCCCATGTGGTTTTTCCTCTTTCCTCAGTTCATATGGATTAATAATGTAAAGGGTGACCATAAGCCTTGTTGCTTGGGCCCTCAATAATTGCTCACAAACATTTTGGCTTAAGTGGGGTTGTTGGAACATATTTCCTATCTAGACCTTAGTTAATAATCTTTGTATAAGGTTCCAAGTGTTTAAGGTAAGTTGTTCCATTTGAAAATGGTTCTAGTTCCTAGTCTAGTGTCTTGGACCAAGCGTTTGTCCACATTTGACCCAGTTAGACTAGTGGTTATGCCATAAAAGCTTGTTTGTCCACTTACCCACTCTTTTCCTTGTTCTATGGAATCAATGCACCCCTCTATGCTACATTTATGGGATAGTTATTGCATTTCCCTGTTTTAAGGAGTTTGGGTGAACCTTCTTGAGGATTTGGTCAATTTATTCATTAATAGTCCAAAACCAAGCCACTAAACTATCTATAGTGCCCTCATGATGGTTCCTTTCACACTTGTTGACTAGCCTAACCAATTCATGGTCCATCTAAGTTCATTTCACCTCAGTATGGTCACTACTTGGAGTTACACTCGGCATAATGTCATAGATTGGGGGAATTAGTCAAGATAAGCCAGCATTAATGTGAGTTACCCATGGTATTTACCAAAGGTATTGCATGTGATAGTGCCTATATATTGTACTGGTTTTTGCTCAATATGTACAATAATGGAAATATTCTCTAGAGAGGTTTCTCTAGTTTATGTCTCAAATTCTTCTCTCATTTCATGCTATCTCTAGAATAACTATAAGTAAGAATTGCTAATAAATCTAGATCAAGGTGGTTTGCACATGAATCAGAACCTTGGTTGTGATGTTGTGCAAGCCAACTTTCACATGGTATCAGAGCTAGTCTGATTCATAGTGTTCTTCTTAGTTTTTCTTGAGAGTTTTTTTGTAGGTGCCTACAACAACTTCATGGATTGGAAAGTAGTTCCTCTCCTTTCTCCATTCGACTATTCTGAGTGGAAGCCTAAAATGTGTGCATATCTCAAGAGAGAATGTTTCTATGATGTGTCCATTGGTGTTGTGACCGAGCCAGAGTCCTATGAAGAGAAGTGTGATTGGCTTAATGACTGTGATAGAGCTTATGAAACTATGTGTCTAGCTATACCTCCTAGAATGCACTATCTCCTTGATTTTGTTGAATACCCATTTGAGCTTTGGAGAAATCTAGATAAAGCTCTTGGCATGCAGAAAGATGATATTAGCTATATGGAGAGCAAGCAAATGGGCACCTCCTTATGTGTTCTCCCTCCAAAGGTCTTGGCCTCATGCATTTCTCAAGAAGTTGTTCGAAATGAAGAAGAAAAAGTGAATAGAGATTCAACAAATGATCCAAATCAAGTTTCTTCCTCTGTGGCTTCCTCTCTTTGTAAAGAAGCTATTTTTCATGAAGATAACATACAAGTTGCTGCCATCAATACTGTTGAAGAGTTATCTCTCCATTCCATGTCTTTCTCCTCGATGTCTTCTATTACGAATGATGAAGATGGATTTCTAGTTGGTGATCATAGTGAGCCTTCTCTAGAAGATTGGTTTTCTTCACATGAGAGTATTGGTTTGAAAGATGGTTAAAGAGAAGTTTGGGAGTCAAGTGAAGATCTCTCATTGCTTCACACTCTTTTGCTTCCTATGTATTCCTCCACCATGACTAGTATAATTGCTTCATGTTCATTTGAAGATGGAGAAGCCTTGGCCATCAAAATGGCACATTTGGGACTCTTGTTCCACCTTCTTGGAGTTGATTACAACCTGCTTTTGAAGTTGATGCTTCAAGATCCTTATGATTCGCTTGGGGTCACTTATTCTCAATCACTTCAAGTCTCTTTTGGACATGGCACCTTGGTTGGTTCAAAGTTCAAATTTGACGAGCATCCTTCGCTCTACCATCAGTGCATTTCGGTTGTTCTACATGGTCCTAGGATTCATCATGCAGTTGTACACATTCTTGAGTTGGTTGAGCACATTCCACTTCTTCCCAAGAAGAAGATTCCTCCAGACATATTCATTTAGTTTGGAAGTGTATACATATTTTGGTTTCTCTTTCATGTCCATTCTTGAGGGAGGATTTTACCCATGTAGTTTTGCCTCTTTCCTCAGTTCATATGGATTAATAATGTAAAGGGTGACCATAAGCCTTGTTGCTTGGGCCCTCAATAATTGCTCACAAACATTTTGGCTTAAGTGGGGGTGTTGGAACATATTTCCTATCTAGACCTTGATTAATAATCTTTGTATAAGGTTCCAAGTGTTTATGGTAAGTTGTTCCATGTAAAAATGGTTGTAGTTCCTAGTCTAGTGTCTTCGTCCAAGCATTTGTCCACATTTGACCCACTTAGACTAGTGGTTATGCCATAAAAGCTTGTTTGTCCACTTACCCGCTCGTTTCTTTGTTCTATGGAGTCAATGCGCCCCTCTATGTTACATTTATGGGATATTTATTGCATTTCCCTGTTTTAAGGAGACTGGGTGCACCTTCTTGAGGATTTGGTCAATTTGCTCATTAATGTTCCAAAACCAAGCTACTAAATGATCTATAGCGCCCTCATGGTGGTTCCTTTCACACTTGTTGACTATCCTAACCACTTCATGGTCCATCTAGGTTCATTTCACCTCATTATGGCCACTACTTGGAGTTACACTTGGCACAATGTCATAGATTGGGGGAATTAGTCAAGATAAGACAGCATTAATGTGAGTTACCCATGGTATTTACCAAAGGTATTGTATGTGATAATGCCTATATATTGTACTGGTTTTGCTCAATATGCACAGTAATGGAAATATTCTTTAGAGAGGTTTCTCTAGTTTATGTCTCAAATTCTTCTCTCATTTCATGCTATCTCTAGAATAACTATAAGTAAGAATTGCTAATGAATCTATATCAAGGTGGTTTGCACATGGCTCAGAACCTTGGTTGTGATGTTGTTCAAGCCAACTTTCACAAGTTGGGTTTCAAAATAGAACTAATCTTTGGAATTGCAATAAAGTAGGTTCTTTCCAGGAACCCTATAAATGTACAATTCCACAAACGATGAAATGGAGTTGGGCAGACCCTTTCACAATTCGATAATTCTGCTCAATGCTTAGAAGATCATATTGTCTTGTATTGTCAATCATCACAGCTACAAGAACAAGAGAATCATGGGAAGGCATTATAAGCTAGACCAAGAGATAAAGTTTTTCTATAAATATGCTTTGAGGACAAATAATTTCTAAAGGCAATGCAATGAGCATGATATATTTGTCAACATCAAATGCCTAAGTAAATAAATAATAATATGAAATGTTACATCCTAATTGATCGACATGACCTATCCAAATGACATGATTGTTCAACCATGGTGACTAGTCGATGTGTATAAAGTACACTGTGACACGGCATTGTATCATCAACTTATATATCTTATTCATTACTCAATTATCAAAATACTTGCCCTTTATGAATTTTAACTTGTTATCATTTTTACATTGGATATTAAGCAATTGAACTTTGTCCGTATTCCGTAAATAAATTTTGTTAATTTCAGCCACCAAACTTGGACTCAAGTTGAAATGTATGCCAACTTACTTAGGAAAATATTAATGTGGAAATCATACGAAAAGGGGTCAAAATTTCTTAATTGAATATTCTTCATCAGTCTCACAAACTCAATATTGAAAGGAAGTTGATTCAGTATTTAAGGGGTCAATCATTTCCCCATAACACTTCCTCATATCTACCCTCTAGGACAGGGCCATAGTCTGCTCTAGAATTTTCTTATGACTTTCATATATCTGTTAAGCGGTCAATTTGTGTTGGTTATAATGGTATATGACTATATGATGGTACACGAAATGACCTTGGCTGTTATGTTTCAGGGAAATCACCAGAATATGCCAAGTGGCGTGTAAGTTCTGTGATACTAGCTCCTTATGCATTTGAAATTCTGTTATAAATGGTATTTTTGAGCATAAACACTTGCTAAATCCAAGGCTTCAAAGGACATTTTGATCGGTGGAATTTTCATAGAATTCCACTATTGTAGTTTAGGTCCCAAGTCTAGTATTCTTTCTTCAGGCATGTTTTGTTTGTAAATTTTAATATAATGCCTTACTCTATTTTTCTGAATGGACATCACAGGTGGAGTACAATGACCGTAAAAATGCTGAACTTATTGCCCAGACAAGAAAAAATGCAGACTTGGTGATTTGCTCTGTCGAAACTTCTGCTTGATGTTTCATAGTTTTCTAAGTAATCCAACAATGATGACCTTCAGCAATTGTGCCTCCATTTAAGAATACATTGTTTCTTATTTGATGTTTGAATGAGATATTTCTTTGTAGTGGAAATATCCCTCTCACAGACATACAGTGTAAAGCTGAGCTTTTATTTTGATCTAATGGACTAAGCCCCCTCCCCCTCCTATCTCAACAAAGACAAAAATGTTAGCAAGCTCAAAATTCTAGCAACCAGTCGTGAAGGATCGGTTGAAATTTCTTTACTTCTCACTGTTGACTTTGAAGCAAATCATTAGTCTGAGATGTTTTCTTAATTCCATCAGCTAGTTTGATGTTTTATAAGATAGATATCTTTGTTTTGAGACATAAATATTATATTATTTTATGCTCTTGTAAATTAAATATCCAAATGATGTATACAGCTGTAGGTCCCATAGACCCTTTAGTTTCCTTTGGATATTAATTACTTCTCTATTTCATTTTCACTTACGTGTTCAGCTAGGTACAAGTTAGCAGCTAGCATTTAGCTTCTACTTCTAGGTTTGCATTATACACCAATATGTCTTGACTCTTCAAATTATGTAGAAACTAACACTTCCCTATGTTGAGACCAAATTAACGAAATAAAAGGTAAGCTATCTAAGCTCCAGAAAAGTCGTATTTTCAGTTTTATCTTGTCTTATGAAACTTATTTCTACTTAAAAGAGCTAAGGGAAATTCAGCATAGAATCATTTCCTTGAGAGATATGGAAACACTGGTCATAACAGTAATAGTCGGCCACAAGCTAATATTCATATCATTGTGTCATGTATCACATGTTCCTTCCAAACTCCAAAGCCCCTTGACAAACCACCTTATATTAAGCCAATTTCCCATTCATCCCAGCTAGCCGTACCGTCCAACAAGACCAGCAGCAAAGTTAGTTGTTTCATATGCAAGGATACTTGCCTCTCCTGTTGATTAAGTTGTGGTCCATCAGCTGTTTCAGGCTCGCACGGTCTATCCTCTGTATATAAGCCACTCCGTGCCTAAGCATGTTGACATTAATGATTAAATTTTATCAGCAAAGAAATGAAGAAATAAGGAAATAGACTAAGGTACTGAATGCAACTTTGGGAGATCTCTTTTGAACCAAAACCAAGTCCATTAAAGACATGGGTTGTTAGCATTTATGTTTTCAGACCCTGAAGCATATTACAAAATTGAAAGACTTTGATGGTCGTTAACGTGCAGTGAAGCATTTATGTTCTCTAGCATGCAACTTATTCTCACTCAATCAACTATGGGCATGTGAATCTCAAGTCATGCATTTTCTATGTGGTGGGTGGTTACAAATCTTTAGGGACAGACTCCAAAGGTCAATGCTATGTCTTCCTCGCTATCCTATAAAGCATTTATGTAACTTAACATGACTCTACACATCACTGTATAAGCATGAGCACAAGATTACTTTTTAATGCTTCTAGACATACTACTGGGATAATACATGAGATACCATTGATTCCAAATGAGTAAAATATGGATGTTCAGTGATAATCAGCTATTGACCCTCAAGATTTTGTTTTCTCCTTTCAAAATAATAATGACATGAAAAATCCTTATGCATAAGATAAAATGAAAAATGAATGAGAAATGAGAAATTGAGGACCGAGGTACTTATTGATAGGAATCCAAATTGGACAAGAATGTTTGGAGGCCCTTGACCTATCTCTACGAGTAATTGAGGTTAGTAGTGAAGTCTGTTATGATTGACAACAATATTGAAGGGCAAAGATGAAGCACCATAGAGAACTACTGTTGAGTATAGTGATCTAGAATATTAGTAATGAAATATCCCAAATCCCGATATTTTCTATTTCTAAGCAAATATGCTGATACAACTGGGCATGCAAACTGCCATGCAAAAATCCCTATTTTATAGGAAAAATTAGGGTTAGGGTTTGTGAGATAGAATGAACACTTACCACTTATAAGCCGGCTAGACTACTACGGTGAAAGTATGCAAGCACCGAGAACTGGATCGGAGATGGGCAGATCTCTTCTGCTTCCGGTGAACCCCTAGTAGCAAGAACCCCAGTCAAAAAAGGGTGACGCTTTCAGTGAAGGAGGTGTCCGATGAAGTTGTTGATCTGCAGGGCTGATAGCCTTCCCGTGCCGGAGAGAATGCCTGGTACATGTGGGATTTCTGAGACCTCTAGGCAAGATAGCAACTTGCTCCAGAGAGACAGCTGCTCACACCCCTGGGATCCCGAAAATGCTGGTAACTGCTCCGGATGAGCACGGACGGATCTGATAATCACCGGGTACCGGAGTATGATGCTGATGATGAGAATGGTGCCTGAGTCTCGGAGTAAATCTGAGATCTGAAGGCACAACAACTGATTAGGGCTTTCTGGCTGAAAACCCCCCTTTACGGCTGCACACGTGTCCCTGCAACGATTTATACCATATACTGGATAACTTATGAATGAATGAAGAACAAGTGGTGAACCTATATGGCTTACCCTGAATAAGACTAGGACAGATGTTTCACTACCGAAATCTCGTTAGCTGAAGACTCCGTCTCCAACCCCAACTGCTGTGCGGCATGCTGTGCTGCTATCCAAGAGCTCCCAAAATAATCATAATCCAAAGTGAAGTCTCATTTCGCTTTATCCTCTATTTATAACGTTCAACTGCGCAAACCCTAATCTTTGACCTAATTAGGTCACTTTATCTTCTAATTTGTCGTTGACTTGCATGCATGCGGATGGAGACTTAAAGAGTGCATGCATCATTAAAAAAAATAGTATTATTATCAAGTTTGCTTATGGTATTAAAATTCCAAAAGAAAATTCAAAAGCATCCAAAAACATGAATAGGAGCAACAAACACAAAGCACTACTCAATTTGTACACTTTATTACCTTTACAAGAAGAAGTGTATAATTGAGCAAAGGTTGAAGCATTATGAAGTCATAATCTATATGTTAAAGTTAGTGCAGCTATGAGACCCATTCTCAGGGAGGATAGTACCCTAGTCAATTAACTAGAGCAGAGTAAGACCCTAGAAGGTACCCAAGGGCCCTTAGTAGTCTCCCGGGGTTCTTGGTCTCGGACCAAACAAGTTGATGCCATGGCAAAGTCCCTAACATATGGTTAGGGCCCCTATATGTCTCTAGGGTATTCTGGTCTAAGACCAAACAGTTTCTTGGACACGATGTCCAAGCAGATCCTACAGCTTGAAACAGAGACTTCCTGGTCTGGGACTAGGCAGATTCTTTGTCTGGGACCAAGCAGTTCCTGTAAGATCATTCCTAGTTAGTTAACCAGGTGGATCTTGGTCAAGTTGACCAAGACGATGATGTGTGAGTCCTCTCTCCTAATCGGTTATTGCTAGATTGTTTCTCAAGGGACTGGCCACCCCTTGATGATGTCACTAGCACCTAACCCGTAGGAGTAGTATTGAGTACCAAAGGATCACATCATCCAGTTTGGATCTTCTCCTTATACAGTGATTATAAAAATATATGAAACAATGTACCTTGAGTGAGAGAAAAGATTAAAGTCTTTGGTCTTGTTGGTCCAATAGGTAAAAGGGGTTGTTTGTCCACCTTTATGGTACACCTTGATCTTGTGGGTATTGTAAATTTTCCTTTAAAGCTCAACTAGGCCTAAACAATATATTTAATTTATTACTGGAAAACCACACATGAACTTCTTTACTAGTATGCAGCAGAATATAAAATACTGAGAAATAATCACAACATCACATTACACATAGACAAATATTTTGGGTATGGAAACCCCCAAAAAAACCCAAGATGGGAAAACCAGTGCAGTAGTCAGATATAGAATTTGTATTATTAAGATATGGAACTTTCACAACCAGCAGGTAAAATACACCCAACCTGGCAAACTGAAAACCTCAGCAAAATCACCTAGCAACCCAGCAGCAAGGCACAGCTGTATGGCCCTGCGTCAACAGTACGGATCCGTAGGGTCTGTACGACAGCTGTACAGTGCTCTTGCTGCGTATCACGCTACCCCTCTGTGCGATCGATACGGTCTCTGCTCAGCTTGGTGAACCTGTCGTGCAGCTGCTCCTCTGTCTTTTCTACAAACTCCTCCATTTTACTTCTCTCTGTTTGCATCATGTCTGTGTGTACCTTTGTATGTGTCCTCTCCACCAAATCTCCTTCTAACTTTATTGGCTAAATGAAAACCCTAGCCCTTACTATGGACCTATGGATGAGATCCTCTGGTGAGAATCAATGGCCAAGATTAGATTAGCCATCACTTAGATATTTCACTTATCACTTTAATAAAGTGATTCCATTAACATCAAAATCAAATTAGAATAATTAAAGTATTTTCTTAAGTCAAAACTTAGGAAAATCACTTTAATAGATTTTGGCTTCCAGTTTAATGTCTCTCTAGCATGCAAGGACACATGCAATGCTAGAAGACCTTCCTTGTTGCTACTTTCTAACATGTATGAGGGTTGTCTTACCTTCTTATTGTGACCCCCTTTGGTTGACTTATGGTCCTTTATCTTACTTGGTCCTAGCACTCTTATTGTGTGTACTTTTATTTTATGGTTTTATTTTGTAAGACCATTGAACCAATTTATTTTATGGTTTTATATTGCGAGACCATTGGACCATTTTATTTTATGTTTTTATTTTGCAAGACCATAGGACCATTTTATTTTATGGTTTTATTTTGCAAGACCATTAGACCATTTTATTTTATGGTTTTTTTAATTTTATAAGACCATTGGACCCATTTTATTTTATGGTTTTATTTTGCAAGGACATTGGACCATTTTATTTTATGGTTTTATTTTGCAAGGCCATTGGACCATTTTATTTTATGGTTTTTTTATTTTATAAGACCATTGGACCATTGGTGCCCTCTCCTAAGTTCCTAGAAGGCTTGTCAAAATTATAAATTAAAGTTTCACTTTCTCATTTTGAACGTGGCATCTTGACAAAAGAAAAGCTTAGATCTGATTTTTTTTTATACGTTGTTGCTCTTTTTTTCTATACGTTGTTGCTCTCTAGCTAGGCCGTGACCTGTGTGAGGCCTGTTGAGCTGGGCCGTAGACTATGGTGATCCTTCTTGACTGGGATGTTGACTGTGCTGACTGTTCTGAGTTGATCTGTGACCTTAGTGGGCTACCTGTGACTGAATTGTGACTTTGTGAGCTGCTAAGACTAGGGCTGGGTCTTCCTCATCTTTGAACTGTGACTATTTGATGTTGAAACTGTTGGGTTGTGATTTGTTTGTCCTCTCTGCTGCCGAACCGTGACTGTCCTCTCTCTGCTTAACCGTGACTATCCTCTCTCTGCTGAAGTGTGACTGTGTTTTTTATGTTGAGCGTGACTGTGTCTTTCTGCTGAAGCGTGACTGTGATTTTTATGCTAAGCGTGACTATGTTTTTCTGTTGAGAGTGGCTATGTCTCTCTGCTGAAGCGTGACTTGTTTGCAACCTATAAGGCTGGGTCGTGGCTGTGGTAGCCCTCCTAGGCTGAGCCATAACTTCTTTGCACCCTTTGAAGCTGGGTCGTGACCCGTGTGAGGCCTGCTAAGTTGGGCCGTAGACTGTGGTGATCCTTCTTGACCGGGATGTTGACTGTGCTAACTGTTTTGAGTGGATCTGTGAACTTAGTGGTCTACCTATGACTGAACTGTGACTTTGTGAGCTGCTAAGACTAGGTCTAGTTCTTCCTCATCTCTGAACTTTTTCTCTGGACTGTTTTGGTTACCACTTAGAGGTTTGTACTTGTCTAACTCTTTCCTATAGCTACTTATTTTTCTCTCTCATGATATATCTTATGTTCCTTTGGTGACTTGTCTTCAAAGACAAGGTCAAAACCTAAAAGTATATGAGTATAAGGCTTATCCAAAAACAACTCTAGATTATTATTGTTACTATTCTTTAATGTTGTTACTTCTTGTACATTGTTATTGTTTTTATCAGTTATAATAGTTACTTACATGGCATTTGATAAATCATCTCAAAACACAACTTTAATTTAGTGACCAGTGGAGTGTTAAACTTGAAAGAGATGAAAATTATGTTTGAATTTATTGCAACAGTACTATTCTAAATCTAACTTTGTTTCATAATTCTATTTATGCACTAAAGAATAATCTTTATAAATCCTAACCTAACCCTAAACTTTAACAATATACTCTAGTTGCATAAGGAAGATTATTTTTGTAAGCAAAGCCTTATTAATACAAGCTTGGAAATTGTTGAGGAAAATATAACATCTTAGAGAAAACTTAGAAAAGCTACGATGGCCAACTCTCTAACTCCACATCTTTGCTTTATTCATTTTATTATATATACTTATGATGAAGATTAATTACATATTTATACAAATTAATGATCAATTAATTATCCAAGGTGATCCCAATTGCTTTATCTTAGGGTCGTCTTGTTTAAGTAGTGCTTTGGGCATTTTTCTAGAGTAGTGTTGTCACCTAAAGGCTAAAATGAATCCTGGGTAAGTAATATAGGAATGAAAGACCTATCACCTTCTAAGCTCCTCTCACTTTGTGGTTCATGCTTGTTACCTATTCAACTCGTATAAAGTGGAAAAAGTCTCAATCCACATATAGAACCTTGAGGTAAACCTAGGAGAAGTACCACTATCACCTAAATAAGTATATTACTAATATTATTATTTAATTAACAATTAGGTTAATTAGTATTAATGGTTAAAGGTCACCTCTTTTGAGGGTCCGACAATTCATAGGTTAGCTTCCATATAAAATGTAAACCTGTAAAATGTAATAAATCATCAATTCAATAATAATAAAATATATATTATCAATTATGATAATAATGTAAGGATGATACCTTACAAGTGGTATCAGAGCTTTGGCTCAATATCTGCTTCGCGTTCATCTTCTCCACCTCTTCTTCTGCTGCACATTCCCATCTTCCACTCCATTTTCCTCGGTACTTCCACATTCCACCAATTTGCTCTTTTCACTTACCCGCACGCACTCCTCTCTGCTTCCAATTGCCTCCTGCGCCACCACCTTCACCTGTCTTCCCACCGCCTGCACACTCCATACATTAACTTTATGCACTACCTTATTCTGCTGCGCCCTCTCATCCTTCCACTCTTCACCAGTCTTCATTCCCTGCAACGCTCCCATCGCTACCATCTCCATTCACGCCACTACCATCTCCATTCGCTGCCATTTCACTCCACACGCACCTCCTCTCCTACCTCACGCCCCAGCTCCCTTATCATTCTTCCCCTAACCTCCCGCAACAACTTCTTCCACACTTGCTAACACCTTACTGTTGCGCTCTTCTTCTCTCCACCCCACAAGTCTCCATACCTCGCACCTGCAACACTCACAAGTCTTCACGCCCCTCCCATCCTCATCAGTCCACAGGTCCCATGAATCCTCTTCCAACACCATTTCCATTCTCTGTTGCTCCCCTTCACCCACGTCTATAGCCAGCAACCTTCACGCCAATGCTCCCAATCTGTATTGAAAACCTCGGCGATTTTTCGCAAAAAAGCGCAAAAGTCGCACTTTTTTAAAACCTCGGCATCGCAATTTTTTAGGAAAAGTCGCGGGTCGATGGAAAAAGTCGCCCAGGCCTCCAATCCGTGGGTTTGAAAAGGAAAAAACGGTTTTTTTTATGTCTTTTGGCAAATACACTTGTTGGAAGTGGAGGAGAAGGGCTTGAGGAGACCACCAACACCTTTGGAGGCTTTCAAACACCATTTACCATCTCAACCAAGGATTTTTGTGGAGCAAGTGTTCAAGATTCCTCACAGGTATGTGCATTTTATCCCATTGTTTTTCTATCTTTTCCATGGTTTGTTTGAAAGATTTCTTTCATTTTTTCTTGCATATTTCTTTGGCTATTTCTTTGCATATTTCTTTGCTATTTGTTTTTTCTATTTTTCCATTGATATCCATGCCCAAAAATATGAAAAACAGTCACAATGTAAAAGAGGGTTTTAAAAAATTAGAATGGAAAATAGCATGCTTGTTTTTTTAATTCTTAGCCACCCTCTTCTTCTTATCTTTCATGGCTTAAAATCTAAATTTAGATGTCTGATTTTTTAAGCTAGAATATTGCTATTTTTTCCAATGGAGTTTAATTTTTTTTATTTTTTTTGTGCCCTAGGGTTACATTTGAGTTGAAGCATTCCAATTGCAAAAATGCCAAATATATTGGACCCATTTTGGCAGTATGGTGAGCCTAAGGATGGAACAAATAGGCAAAATTTGAGTTGCAAATTATGTGGGCATCACACGTCGGGAGGGGTTAACATGTTGAAATACCATCTAGCCAAACTACCTGGCCATGATGTTGGCCTTTGTACTGCAGTGACCCCAGAAATCATGAGATCTGCACATGACGCCATCCATGAAAAAATGAGAAAGAAGGATGAGATCGCTGCAAACAGAGTTGAGCTTGCAGCTTTTGGCCAAGCAAGAAGTGTAGGTGCATCTCTATCTACCACTATCGGTGAGGGTAGTGGGAGGGGCCCCACAGCTTCACCTCTTTCGAAGGCGGGGCTCTCATCCCATTTTGTTGGACCAAGACAACAACCTTCTATCAAGTCAATTCTAAAGAAATCGAAAAAGGTGGAAGCGGACATGGTAATGGGAAGGTGTCTTTAGTGGAGTCACATACCTCTCAGCATTGTTAAAAACAATCCATTTTGGCAACTGATGTGTGATGCCATTGCAGTAGTTGGCCCAGGATATTAAAGTGCCACCTTTGAGGAGTTGCAGGGCCCAATCCTTCAAGCAGAAAAGAAGGACATCAGTGCTAGGTTGACAAAGTTCAGGTAGTCATGGGAGAGCACTGGATGCATAGTCATGTCAGATGGGTGGATAGATGGTAAGGGTAGAAGCCTTATCAACTTCTTGGTACATTGTCCTAGAGGTACCATGTTTGTAAAATCAGTTGATGCATCGGCACATATAAAAGGTGTAGCACTTTTATGCGAGTTGATGGATGAGTTCATCTAGGATATTGGGGTGCACAATGTTGTGCAAGTTATTACAAATAATGCAACTAATTATGTGGTTGCTGGCAGGATGCTTATGGATAGGTACCCGTCTTTGTTTTGGACTCCATGCGCATCTCATTGCATTGATTTGATGTTGGAGGATATGGGGAAAATTCCCTTTATCAAGGTGGTGATTGATCAAGCTAGGGCCATCCCCAAGTTCATTTACAACCATGGTTTTGTTTTTAGTCTCATGAGGAGGCACACCAAAAACAAGGAGTTGAAGCATCCTGCAATCACGCGTTTTGCCACCACATTTATTACTCTTCATTCTTTGCTTCAATGTCAGTTTGAGTTGAGTGGCATGATTGTGCTTACAGTAGGAGAGAGGATGGGAAAACCATTTCCAAGCTGGTGTACACTAACGCCTTCTAGGAAGGAATGGAGGAAGTGTGCTCGGTTAGTGAACCTTTAGTAAGGGTTCTGAGACTTGTTGATGGTGATAAGCCCGCAATGGCTTTGTATGAGGCCATGGATAGGGCCAAAGAGACCATTCGAAATTTCTATATGGGAAAGGGTACCCCAGGGCATAGCAGGCGCATGTTGTTATGGGAGTTGATTGATACTCGATGGACTAGGATGCTTCATTGACCCATTCATGCAACAGGACTCTTCCTCAACCCCGCATTTGCCTACAAATGCAATGTTGATTTTGATGGTGAGGTTTTGGAGGGGCTTCTCACTTGTATTCAGAGGATGATACCTGATTATGACACTCGCAATGCAGTCAATCGCGAGATAGAGGTGTATCGGGATGGTATTGGAGTATTTAGCTTTGTTGATGCTATTCGTGACAGGACCGAATTCATGCCAGGTAAGTTATTAACTTATTAGACCGTTTTAAGTTTTCACCTTTATTTGAAAGATGAATTATCATTTATTTATATTTATTTCTTGTTTGGTGTAGCCACTTGGTGGCGAACCTATGGTGTGAGGACACCAAATTTACGGAAATTTGCCATCAGAATCCTTAGCCAAACCTGTACAGCTTCGGTATGTGAGCGGAATTGGAGTGTATTTGAAAAAATACATGCAAAGAGACGCAGAAGGTTAGAAACTTAGAACTTAGAATTTCAACAAAGCAATTGCATTTAAATGTTTAATGCAATTTATGAATCTACGATCCTCTAAGATATTATAATTTATTAATTTATTACCCTCTAGACTCATACTTTTTTTTTATTACCCTCTTACAGGTTGGAGTTCACACGTTTTAATGACTTGGTGTATGTCCATTACAACCTTTGCTTGTGGATGGCACAGATACAGAAAGAACCAGATACAAATGCCATCTCCTTGGACAATATTGATATATTGTCTAAGTGGAGGGTGGAGATTGAGACTCCTATCATGGAGGAATCACCTGCATGGCTAGAGGAGGGGCAAGTGGAGGAGGAGGAAGAGGTAGTTGGAGGCACCATGGAGGGCGATGTACTAGCATCGCCACCACCTTCTGCACCACTTGATACATCTAGTCCTCCATCCATCACTCAGCATCCAGTATTAGATGCAGGGCCAGGGCCTTCTACTGCTACTTCTTGTGCTAGGGGCAAGCTTGACAAAAGACCCATGATATTTTCCCGTAAAAGGGGAAGAGGGCATTGATATTAGATAGCTAGATGCTAGTTTTCCTCAGATACATTTATATATGTGATGTCATTTTGTATTGTTTAAACTTTATACACTTGTGAGTCCTTGATTGGACAACTATAATGTTTCAAACTTTCAATATCAACTTTGATGTATTGTTTTATATTTGGCATGACTACATGATGATGATATATATCGGTGCTTTATTCATATTTATGTTCCAATATGTTTTTTTGATGTTATTGTTGCTTTATATGTTTAAAATTCTAAAAAAAATGAATGTATTTTCTATTTTGTAATGTTTGCCGACTTTTGCCGACTTTTCCCGATTTTTTCGTCGATGTTTCCGAGAAGTTGTATTCGGGACCCTCGCCGACTTTTTGCCGAGGCCGATTTTTTCGACATTGCTCCCAATCCTCTCGCGTCTACAGCCAGCAGCCTTCACACCCTTCACGCTGCCAGCAGACTCCACGTGCATCCTTTCCTTCTTGTGCCCAGCGCTCCCATTCGCTGCCCATCCACTTCCATGCCAGCACTGCCATTTCTCACCCGGCGACCCCAATCGTATCCATATCCACTCCTACGCTACGCTCATTCTTCCTAGCCTGTCCACTTTCACGATTCGGCCTCTTCACCAATCCAAGCATTGACCACTCCACGTGAACCCTACAAAACAAAACAAAACAAAAAAATTAAAAAAAAAAATATTATAATAGTTTATATAGAATATTATTATAAAATAATATATATTATAATATATATATAAATCAAACAAAAAAACTATATATTAAAACAATATATATAGTTTATAACAATTAATTAATTAATTATTATTATTATTATTATAAAAAAAGAGATTGAAGATTTTATGTAATATAAAATGATCTTCAATAAAGGCGTTTATGGGTTTTTCAAACGAGATAAACCATCGCAAGAAGTTAAAAATGATTCTAATTGGAGATTAAAGAAATAAAACCCACAGAGCTTGAAACGAAAATATCGGATATCGACTTAGTGGCACAAGTTCTGCATGAAGATATAAAAGAATTAGTTGAAGAACTGAAAATGTTGGTAATACCAAAGGTTTAAAAATCAGATCGAACTCAGAATCGGTCGAGGGTCAACTCGGAATCGGTAATGAATCGGTCATAAATCGGCCGATTTGAATTTAATGAATCGGTTTGCTAAAAAATACATCAAATATTTAAATTTTAAAGAAAAACAACATTTTCAAGATTATAATCCATGATTCCAATGCATTGAAGACAAAATAACCAAAATCTGCTCATGTATATACCATATAAGAGTCAATATATCAAAATGGCACAAAGTGTACTGTAATCTGGAATTCGTGACTGTACTATAATACATAAATGATAATACATGTGACATATCTAGGATACTAGAAGAAAATATATAATCCACGAGGCCTATGCGGCTATGCCCTATATAGTAAAGGCTTTATGGCCTGGAGAGTCCAAAAAACATGCTACATAATCAACTACATAATACATCATCAATGATCATCATCAAACTCAACACCACTGCTAGAACTAGAACTAGAAGAACCAGAAGGACTAGCAAATGCATCATGATTTGGCTCAGTTTCGAGCTCCTCAAGATCAAAGTCTCCTGCTAATGAAGTAGTAGTACCGGCTGAATGTCGACGTCATCGACGACTATAAGTACGAGGTCCTGATTGGCTAGTGCCCGCCATGCTTGGAACTGCTCTCTCAACATCTACATCTGTATGAACTAATGGCATCGGCAATAAAGGATCAGCATCCAACTGAACATCCAGCAAGTTCTCCAGCTCAACATCTATGTCATCACCAAACTCTGGCGGTTGGGTCTCCACTACCCAATCTGAGGTTGGATCTATATCATCCAACACAATGGGATCCGTATCAGGTCTTTTGCTCATCAATTGGTTGTGCCTGAGTCCGAGGTTGTACTGCACGAAGACTAGATCGTTTAACCGTTTTTGCTCTAAACGGTTTCTCTTCTTTGTGTGAATCTGCTCAAACAAAGACCAATTGCGCTCACACCCAGAAGAGCTGCAAGTTTGACTCAGGACCCAAATTGCAAACCTTTGCAATAGTTTAGTATGGTTACCAAATGCCTTCCACCATTGTGCTGCAAATGTGAAGAGTCAAGGTAGTTAATAACTTAATTCAACAATTTCGATTGTAAATTTGGCCTAGAATTGCAGTATTTACTATTCACTATTTACAATTTAAGAATTGCAGTTTAAACTTTAAACATTAAACTTTAAAAACAGAAGTTAATCAAACAATGGAAATGTTTACCTGGTTGGTCATCCTCTCTTGAAATCTTAGCCACATTATTGGCAAGGTACCTGTGGCGGTAGTGAAAGAGTTGATCTGTCGATGTATCTCCAATTGGTCCGCCTCATTTGGGACCATGCGCTCAAGGTAAGAATACAATCCATCTGCTACCTCCTCGGTCGGATTTGGATCAATATGCTCTCTATATTGATACCTTGGGTTAAGAAAATACCCAGCTGCATGTATAGGGCGATGGAGTTGATTGTTCCATCTCCTATTAATGATCTCCCAAATAGGCCCATACTTAGCCACTCTATCTTTGTATGCTGCCTTTATCTGCTCCTTTGCTTGATCCATAGCTTCATAAATGTAGCCCACTGCCAATTTTTCCCCATCAACCAACCGCAACACCTTAACAAGTGGCTCAATAATTGCCACAACCTCTGCTACTCTTTTCCAAAATGAAGAGCTTTTAATTATTTTCTTGGTGTTTTTTCCATCTTGTTTGAGGGCCCATTGGGATGAATTCCATTCATCACTTGAAAACATTTTCTCCAAGTTCTGTGCTTGGGAAAGGAGAGATTGCAACGTAAGGAAGTGAGTTGCAAATCTAGTAACTGCAGGCCTAACAAGCTCCCTTCCTTGTGTGTGTCTCCTTATCAAGCTCAATACCCAACCGTGGTTGTAGATGTATTTGGTGATGCTTTTGGCATGCTCTATAGTGTCCTTGATCCAGTCTTGTTTGCATATGTCCTCAAGCATGAGGTATATGCAATGTGCTGCACATGGAGTCCAGAATATGGTTTTATGTTTTTCCTCTAACGTCTTACCAGCAAGAACATAGTTAGAGGCATTATCTGTGATGATTTGTACAACATTACTTGCCCCCACCTCCTCAACAACCTCATCCAAAAGACGAAATAACAGATTTGCATCTTTCACCTGATCAGATGCATCACGTGATATCAAAAACATGGTTCCTCGTGGGCAAGAGACAAGAAAGTTTATGAGAGTACGACCCCTCTGATTGGTCCATCCATCTGACATGATAGTGCATCCTGTTCTGCCCCATGACTGTTTGAAATCCTTCAGGTATTCTTCTATGGACACTATCTTTTTTTGCAAAAGAGATCCCCTCAAGTCATGCATACTAGGGCCTTTGAAGCCCTTACCAATAGCTATAACAGCATCCCACATGGGTTGGTAATAAAAAGAGCGTGCAGCATTGAAGGGGAGATCAACATCATACCACCATCTAACTATGTACTCATAGGCAACTTCTTTGTATTTCTTCTTCCAATGGTTATCTAAGGTGGGTTGAACATGTGTTGGAGGCATCTGAGAAGCATTGGCACTAGCAGAGGATGTAAAATAGTTTTGAATGCCACCCTTCTTTTTTGATTTACCCTTCTCTTGTGTAGTATCGGAGGGTGCAACATACTGAAAAGGATCCCTAAGATCGGTAGAAGGGATAAATGAAGAGCCTTCAATTGAACCCGGAGCATAGGCCCCACCCATCATTTCAGCAAGCCTCCTCTTCTTTCCTACTTCTTCCTCTATCTCTCTTTGCCTAGCCTTGGTCTCTTCAAACTTCTTAAAATATTCTTGCATATCAGCTCTAATTTGTCCAATGACATCTAGTGGAGCTTCACATGCTTTCACTTTCCCTTTGATGGCAGCCAAGTGTTGTTTAAGCCTGTAAATTCTACCACCCTTAATCAACTTCTTGCAATACTTGCAATACATCACCCCGTCAACATCTGCATGGGCCCATGCCGAATATTTTGCTTTTGGGGCCATTTCAGATAGGCTGAAAGTTGAAACAACGACGAGCAAAATTATAAAATTATAAAAATATAGGGGATCTTCATCTCTTTTACTAATTGGTAAAATAATAAATTATAGAATTACTGTTTAAAATTATAAAAATTTTGCAAAAGAGATCTATGTTTAATAATTAATACAAAATTACAAATACAATTTTTTGGTAAACTTTTAACTCACATAAATAGAAATTTTAATTTTTTTATAAAACATATGTCATAAACTTAGATAATTTTGTTACTTACCTCTGAATCTCTGATACTGATTCTTGAACAATGAAGACTGCCCACTTCTTGACACTTTTACCTCTGCAAGTGCAAACTTCAAAATTATAAACTGTGACTCCACCCAACTCTCAGGCTTCAGCACTGTTTGCAACTTTGTTGTCCAGCTGCCAACACTGTCCACCTGTGACCCAACTCAACAGTGTCCATCGACTCCACCCAACTCAGCACTTTCCACTGCCACAGTGCCACTGTCAACTCCTCTCAGCTCTGTCCACTAAGCACTCACCGTTGTAGCAAGTGCAACTCCACAGTCCACTCCAAACCGCATCGAAGACTCCAAACTGCTCAGTGCTCAGTCAAAAGTTCAAAGTTAAAACAGCAAACAAAAGAAATAATAGGAAGTGGGCCGGTAGTTGTTATTTGTAGTTGGGTTGGGTAGTTAGGTTAGGGATAGGTTAGGTAGATAGGTTAGTAAAATATAAAACATAAAAAAAATAAAAAACAATGTTAAACTTTAAAAATAAAATAAATAAATAAATAAATAAAAACTGGAAGTTGCCAACCAGCCCGATCAGTTTTGAAATCGGTCGGTCAGACCAGTTAGTTACCAAACCGGACCGATTTGGTGACCAATCGGCCGGATCGGTAACTAACCGGTCACCGATCCGGCTTTCCTACCGATTTGACCCGGTTTGGTACCGAGCCGGTGAACCAGCCGGTTCCGAAACCGGTCAGACCGATTTTAAAAACTATGGGTAATACAACAGCCAGAAGAAGAAGCTAACAAGCATGCATACAAAGAAAAACCAGAAACACATCAGTCTTACCCTATGTTGCCAGGAAACATGGGTACGGGTACGGGTACGACACTTTTTGAAACATGGTACTTCGGTACGTCGGGGGTACTATATATATATTTATTAATAATATATATATAATATATATTAAAAATAAAACTGAAACATGTCACAGTCACATGACTCACATGATACATCATGATCCATACATGCATATTCAGATTTCGTCATTGATTCATTGAACAATGAACATTCACAATTCACATTGAAAATTCGAAACATTCAAACATAAATTAAAATAAGTTATAATATATTAATGTATGTCCATGACTCGAGTCCATTCAACATTGTCAAACTACATTCAAAATTTTCCTAATGGCATTTTCAGACATGAAATAGAAAGATCAAAACAGTGAAACTGAACAATGAACAAAATTGTAGATTTGGCTTCCTCAAGCCATGTCATCAACATCCTCAGCATCAATGTCATCAACATTACTAAGGTCCTCTGTCAGCAAGCTCTCTAGATAGGAATCACTCTCCACTGTCCACTACTGAAGATGGACTGTCCGCAGATGAGTGCCAATGTCCACTGTTGAAGATGGACTGTCCGCTAATACCTCCTTTATCCCACTGTTGGTCGATACCTGAAGGCTGAAACCCTAATACGTTGTTATCCCACTGCCGGTCGATAAAATATCAATAAACTGATAAATGGTATAGTTTTTGGTTTGGGGTTTAATTTTTAAACAATGCCACGAAGAGGAGGGTTCGGTGAGACCCACCACTAATTAGTAATTTATTAATTCAACATTAAACTGGTCGTACCTTAAAAAACATGGTTTAATAAATTTTAATACCGGGCTGTTAATTTTATACACCGGCCGTACCCTTAGCCGTACCCAAACTCGGGGTACGCCATACCACTTTCAACAAATGTACCCAAATTTTTTTTGCAAAGTACCCAGTACAGCAATACTGTTCACGGTACGGGAGGGTACGTCTGGGTACGTACCATGGCTGTACCCAAGTACCCGGTACGTGTACCCGGTATCGGTACGTGTACCCAACCCCTGGGTACGGTACCCATGCAACACAGGTCTTACCCCTCAAGTCAGTTGAAGGAGGAAGATGCTACGACATCTCACTTTTCAAGCAAGGGAATGCAAGCTGCTATGGCACCCACGATAGAAGAAGATGGAATCAAGGAAGAAGTTGTTGCGACTTCCAAGTGCTCCGGCCAAATAGAGTTAGCGTCTACATAAGCACTCACGTCAAAAGAAGGGACTCCTATCATAAAGGAACAAGCTAGGTCAACTCCCAAGTTCTCAGGTCAAGCAGTGTTGGGATCTACACCCTCGACAGAAGAAGTAACTGTGACTCTCAAGTTACCAAGTCGAGGAACGAGGGATTACTGTGACTCCTACGTATTCAAGTAGGGATGAATATAAAATCGCTAGTACTCCCAGGAAGGAAAGGAATCCGAAAGAAGTTGTTGCGACTTTTGAGTGCTCAGGTCGAATAGAGATGACGTTTGCATCAGCAATCACGTCAGAAGAAAGGATTCCTATCATAAAGGAACAAGCTATGTCAACTCCCAATTTCTCAGGTCAAGCAGAGTTGGGGTCTGCATCGGCACTCATGACAAAAGAAGTGTTGGGATCTACACCCTCGACAGAAGAAGTAACTATGACTCTCGAGTTACTAAGTCAAGAGGAACAAGGGACTACTGCGACCAAATATTTCAAGAACTACTAAACAGTGGCACCATTATTCGTGGCAAGAATTCCAATTGCAACACACTCACAAGAAGATTCGTGGACGAATCTTTTCAGAGCAGGATGACTTGTAATACACCTAAATAAGTATATTACTATTATTATTATTTAATTAACAATTAGGTTAATTAGTATTAATGGTCAAAGGTCACCTCTTTTGAGGATCCGACCATTCATAGGTTAGCTTCCATATATAATGTAAACCTATAAAATGTAATAAATCATAAATTCAATAATAAATAAATATATATTATCAATTATGATAATAATGTAAGGATGATACCTTACAGCTTTGGGCATTTTTCTAGAGTAGTGTTGTCACCTAAAGGCTAAAATGAATCCTGGGTAAGTAGTATAGGAATGAAAGACCTATCACCTTCTAAGCTCCTCTCACTTTGTGGTTCATGCTTGTTACCTATTCAACTCGTATCAAGTGGAAAAAGTCTCAATCCACGTATGGAACCTTGAGGTAAGCCTAGGAGAAGTAACACTATCACCTTAGTACAATTCTCCTCTCACTTTTGGCTGGTTCTCTTGATGCCAAGGGGGCTAGCTCTAAATGTTAAATGATTTAATTGAACTAAGACTATAAATGATACATTTATGAGAGCATTAGACTTCAGATATAAATCTGATTTGTGCTGACATATGATCATACATATTTATACATAGAAAATATCAAAACTTGAGCTAAATCCAAATAAAGATCATGCTTGTAAAGTAAAGTGGATTTAATACATGGATAATATGATGATGTGATGCTTCATACAAGTAAATTCCAGCATTAAAAAATTAAAGCACCCACAAATTAGATCGAATGAAAGATAATAAATTGTCAAAACCTTGGATCAACAACTCAAACATGGTTTTGTGAAAGATTAAAGGTGATTTCTAACCACTTGTCAAACCTATTTAAAGATTCAAATTAAAGAGCAAATAGGTAAATTACAAATTTGTTTCAAAGTGTAGACTCCAATCAATCTCATTATGCACGAACTCCTGTAGGTTGTTCATAAATCTTATAATCTATGCATTGTCATCAAGTACCTGCCAATGTTCAAAATTGTTCGAGACCAACGACTTAAAAATAATCTCCATCCTACTTTCTTTCAATTGAAGACTACTGATCATCTAAACACCTTCCCCTAATAATCTCAAAAACTAGTCATCTTCCTAACCTTGTTGATCATCTAAACACCTTCCCCTTCTTCCCAACACAACACCGGGAATATACCCCTTCGCTGCTAAACAATACCTCAGGTGTACTGGGAAGAAGTTCCCTTCCTTGCTACACAATACCTGAGGAACTCTTTTCCCCCTATTTGGTGTTTCTCACTGTTGGCACAAAGGTTTCAGTTCCAGATGTCAACACAGGTAAGGGAACAATTATATTTCACATGAATGCATTTTAATACTTAACCTCATCTTTGTATGCATGAGGTTTCTTTTCCCTCTCGGAATTAATCACATCACGCATTCAATCAATATAATGCATTCATTTCATATAACTAAAGAAGGAATTTCTTACCCAAATCCTTCAGTACACAATAAAAAACTCATAATATCTCTATACCTATATGGAGACCATCAACATACTTGCTGTTACTTGGGCAGCTGGCATTATTGGACAGTTTCATTTAATGGTTTCAACAACCTCTCGTTGGTTGTCATACAACAGGATTTTCGCATCTTCCGACTTCAGCCATGCATTCATTTATTCTTCCACCCATGAGCATAGCTTGGAGTCCTTCGGCTACACTATTCCGCCAATGGATTGATCTGACATTTATGTACAGGTTGTTAATTTAGGATGTGCTTATCAACATTAAACCATATTCATAAGCTACATTGTTCATTTTTAAAACATACAACTAACTAAATCAGCTAAGCTATGCTAGCTTCCATAAACAAGTTTTTAAATTTTGATTAAGCATGTCGAAGATAAGAGTAACTCCCTTCTCCTCCTCAAGCCTGAACCATGTCTCTGTTTCTGCTTGACTTGAGCTGGTGCACATGACTAGGGAATGGAGATGATTGTTGCACTGCTGTTTGGATCTGTGCAAATTCCACCTACAGACTGCCACCTAGGTTACCATTTTTTCCTATCCCACTCGAGTGCATCAGGGTGGATGGCAATGGTATGTTTCTTCCAGACCTGGAGGATCAAATGTTTAGTCACAACTCCATCATGAATACTATCCATTTGCAGTAGAGGAATTCATCACAGATCAGACAGCATGAACAGTTTAACATTCTTCCTTAAATTCTGGAAGAGTAGGATTACTGAATTGGGGTAACGTGGAAAAAAAATTGGTTGCAAACCATCCATTCCAAACTCTCCTAACATTATGTTGTTCATACTGCAGTCTAGAGCAGTCCTATTTACCTATTCCAAGTGATGACACATTTTAAAAACGAATTTGTTTTTTTTAGTAGTTTTGAAGTATGCCAATAATAAAACCTACTCTGCTTATACATTCATCCATCGATGGAAATGAAACCTACTCTGCTTATACATTCATCCATCAATGGAAATGCTTCATATGCAGCCGCAGTAGATCTTTTATTATTGTTATTATTTTTATGTTCTTCTGAAGATAAGCATCCTGGACATAATCATCATCTCATGAAAATCTGTATGCTGGAGGTTAGAGCTTTCATTTGTCAAGAGAATGTATAGTTGTTGAGGATCTAGAACAACCCAAATCTGGGTTCTAAAAATGGTGGTTTATGTCAATATTTCCAATCCCATTCAACAAGTAGGAAAATCTGGTCTTAAATCTGGATCAAAAGCTATGTTCTGAGGTCATTTGTAACAGGAATTCTTCATGCTGATTTCATCTACTATAAAATTCAGCATGAACCCTGTTTTAGCCTCCACAACAAATTGATATATGAACTAACTTCCTTGCGATAAGATATTAATCGTGAACAAGGAGTACAGATGGGCTCGAAGGGTTTGAAGCATACCAAAGACTGCTGAAATGTATGTATTTCAAAAACTTTGTTTAATGATGAAAAGTAGGCCTGCCTTCATGAACACACTCAGGGACAACACATATGCACATCATGTATGGCTTAAGAATGCCTTGGAAATGACTGCCCAGTAAAGTGATCATAGTGTTCTGAACCCAACCATCTCTGAAAGCTTCCTTTTTGCTACTGGGCTGGCTGCTTCAGTTCACAGTCTATAACATAGCCATGCCATGAGCTACTCCAACCTGTGCGATTTTTGTACAAAGAGAAGAATAGGACCTCAGACATAGATCCCTTTTAAGCTGCTAAAGAAAACATGTGTCTCACAATAGAGAAAATTATATTTAACAAAAAGACCACACACAGAAATGAACTTTTTCCCTAATGATGAACTGGTGGCGGTAACCAGTCAATGGTTGAGGGTGTTATCCACTAATTTTGCACTTAGTTGATTTTTCGGTGAGCCGCCAGAGCATTGAACAAGTACACTTGTTCATGATCAGAATTCAGAAGTCCACCAGCCTTTTCTTGGGAGTCTATTCGGAACTTTTGTAAATACATGTTCATACCCCATTGGGGAGATTGTAAAAAATGTCCTAGCATTTAATTTTTTATAAAAGCTCGGCTTCCCGGACTTGGGCATCAAGCCGACTAGCCCAGAGTGTTTTTTCCCTTGGTTATTTTTGGCTGTTGAACAAACGACCAATAATTTTTGAGTTTTTCACTCACTCCTCCAACGCTGGGGCAGTTGTCTTGTTGTTTCGGCCTTGGGAGGTTATTAGAGCCTTCGTGTCAGTTTTTTTTGTCATGCTAGGCATTCCGATTGAGTCGTATGACCATGTACTAGGTTCCTCTAGAGTTTCGTCTGATTCCGAGAAAAAATAATTTTCTTCGTTTTTTAAGCCATTTTTTAATGGTTTAAATGAGAAATTTCAAAATGTAATAAATGAATCATCTGGAGTCCGTTTTTGGCGTGGTTGGGCTCATTTTCAAGCCTGAAGCAGCATCATTACCCCAGGGTCCACTTTCACTAGGTTTCAGCCGGCTGAATCCCGAAAGTCATTATTCAGCTAATAGAGTGTCAAAGTGGCATTTTAATACTAATGGTGGACATAATGCACCAAAGTCAAAATTATAAAAAGTCAAAAAATTAATTAAAAAAAGGGGGTGAGGTGACATGGGATGATGTCACAACAACTCATATGACCCTCTTCAAAGTGACATGGCACATTAAACTTTGGGTTAAAGGAAGTTGTGAATTGTTTCATGAAAGGAGATGACGTGAAGGTGAGAGACTCACGCTAATGAGATGTGACGAGTGGGAGTGGGTATGTGTGGTCCCCTACCCATTTAAAAAATATTAAAATAATCCATGTCATGTGATGTGTATTATGGGCAATTGCAAACGATTGGTTGGTAGCAAGTTTCTCATTCACGTAACCATGCATTCGCAAATGATGGAGATTAGCATCGGTTTGGATGGAGCTCGCGCTGATATATTAGGTGGTGACGTCAACCGTTTGATGGAGTTCACTCTGATTGGAGCTCGCGTTGTTTGGTGGGCTCTTCCCTTGTTTCGTAGCCAACTCATGGGCTTGGCTCCCAATACACACAAGTCGCATTTGTTATAACTTAGCCGTATCTCCCACAGAAAGCTCACGCATACCTCTTTTGGGTGAATCATGTATACACTTGGCCACTCCATATTCGGTGAAGGAAGCCGTTTCAAGTTGGATGCCAATCTGATTGAGTGTGTTGGCAGTTCAGCCTTAGTTCAGCATTCGCTTCAGCTCAGTTCAAGCTTACTTAACTGAGCTTGATCTCTGGTTCATTAAAAGCCCATGGGGCTTGGTTTTTTGTATAAATAGAGTTGCTTGGCACTCTCTTCAAGATGGAATTTTGTAGCAGAGTTACTCTGAAAAAAGTGTATCAAGCATTTGCTTTGAATTGTTAATAAAGATTCGACTTTGGAGGTCTATGAGCCCTTGCATGTGGTAGCTTTCTAAATGGTTGAGATGATATTGTCTTTAATCCCTATTTCTTTAATACTTGCATGAGATCAATTGTTTTGTTAGCTCAAGAAGGCCATTGTTGGCACAGTAGAATAGCAATTTGTTGTTTCAATTTTGTTGTTTATGCGAAGTAGATTAGTATCTTGATGGACATGAGTAATCAGTATATACGTATTGTTGATCTTGATTAAATTTTCTTAACATACTAGCATGTTATTTTGATCTCACTTTTGTGTTGAGTTGTAGTGTGTTATCAGGCTTCACAGGTTGAAGAAGGGTGTGAGCTCAGCTGCTTCTATCCCAGGCTTCAAGCAACCAAATTTTTGTTTAACACTTTGTGATTGCAGGACCTACAGAGATCGTCTTCTTTTAGTGCAAAAAGAAAGTTGGGAGTCTCTCTCTCTATCTTGTGTTCCATCCACAAGAAGTCTTTACTTTGGTTACCGATTACTTTAGGAAGCCCTAGTCTCCATTTTTCCATCTTTTGGTTTCCCTTCTCTTGCCTTGTTTGGCTTGCTTTTCCTCTTCTCTTCTCGCTGCCCTCTTTTCCCCTTTCTTCACTCAGTTTGCAGCCCTCTTCTTGTTAGTTTGCAGCGCTTTTTTTCCTTTTGGACAGCCCTCTTTTTGCCTTTTCTCTCTCCCATTTCATAGCCTTTTCTCCTCTCCCTTTCCTCCATTTTCACTATAGAAGTTTCCCATTTTTTAAGACTTAGTTTGTAGTTTTATTTCTTTTAATTTTTTTATTAACACATAACGTTTCAAGTGTTTAAAGCTCTTACTTTCAGGAAAAAACGAGGAAAGCCCAAAGGCTAAAGGCAAGCAAAGAGCAAAAAGACAAAATATTTTCCTCTTCTTTCCCTCCCTTTCTCACCTTGTTCTTTCAGGAAAAGGCAAAAGCAAAGTCAAAGAAAGCATTGTAAAAAAGATAATAAAACGCAAGTGGGATAAAGGCTCCCACACCCCTCTTCCCCCATTTGGGGGAAGCTTTTATCGTCTCTTTATTTTCATGTTTTGCTCAATAATTTGTTAGAGTAGAATAGGAAAGAGTAGTTTCATTTTTAGAATTTTGCTTTCATAAAAGTTTGATAGAAGGTTTTTGGTTTCATTACTTAGTTACTTAAGTTTGTTTACTATCATTTGATATAATATTGCAAAACTTAAAAAGAACCAAAATCTCTTGAATCTCACCGTAAGGTGGATCAAGAATGCTCTCTATTGGAGAGTTTGTCTAATTTTTCAGTTTTTCTATGTACTTTTCTTTTTTAACTTTAATTAATTTCTAAGTCTCTTGAACTTGCCGGAATCCAAGTCAAGAGCATTCTCTGTCAGAGAGCATATTAATTTTTGCATCATCCTTGCACGTAGGTATATAGATAGATAAAACTCTTGAACTTTTGTCATAAGACAAAGTCAAGAGCCCTCTTTGTCGGAGGGTTTAATTAATTCTTTTAATAAAATCTTTCAACTCACATTCCCTCTAATTAATTTACTTCATTGATATCCTTCACCTAGTATGCTCTGTCGACTTTCAAAGTTGGGCTCGTACTCAGAACGGTGAACGAACTTGCTAAGATCGCAATAACAACACAAATAAAATTTTACCCCACAACCAACGCACCGGCATTGTAGAAATCATTCTAGTCTATTCTCAGTAAGGGCGCCCGAACTCCCCGTTGTCTTAGGGTCACGACTAGCTAGTCAATCCTCTAGGACACCAGCCCGAGATACTAGACGGGCCGACATGTCTAGAATGGAATTACTTTGAACACTTTTCCGATTGGTCTCTGATACCTTCTTCGTTTCAAAGCCATAATAAACAAAACCACTAAAATCTTTAAAACGTACCAAGAGCACTCGCATAACATATCTACTAACTTTATTTCAAGACTTGTTGTTATTTCTTTAGGCATTGCAGAGCTTCGACTCCATAAGGCACTGGTCTATTATTTTATGCATAATTATTAATCTGGATCATTTTTCCTTGGCTTATAAAAAATCTTTGTCTGTAAATGCAAGTTCTTGATATACTGTTCATCTTTTAATCCTGTGCAGCAACGTGGATTGCCTTTGTCTTGTGTTCGAATTTTCATAATTATAATCATCTTTCATCATAATAACTCATAAACAACACCCATCCGAAACATTCAAACATTAAAACTTAACTTAAACACATTGAGCCATAGAAACTCTTTGTTAGGGACTACCCGCCTTGGCTTTGTTAGGAGTTAGCCTAAATGGAGGAGCTAGGAGTAGGTGACAGTACCTGGCTCTATGTTTGCCCCCAAGGTCACACCTCTCCCACTTTCTCAAGTGAGGAGACAGCTTTCGGAAGATTTATGCTGCTGGTGTGCAATCGGCGGACAACATCTTTTGGCGTCGTTGCCGAGGACAAATCTTTTTGTTCCTGAACGCCCTTTGTTTCTTTTTAGTTTTTTACATTTTTTTTCTTTTTTGATAGATTTTTAGTCCAATCACTCTCTTGAAATTAGACTTGAATCCACCTGGTGACTTCACTGTCAGTAAACACCTCAAGGTATTTGTTGTCCGCGGATTGCACACCAACAGCAGAAATCTTCCGAAAGTTGTCTCCTCACTTAGGAAAGTGGGAGAGGTGTGACCTTGGGGGAAAGCACAGAGCTAGGTACTGTCACCTACTCCTAGCTCCTCCGTTTAAGCTAACTCCTAACGAAGCCAGGGGGGGTAGTCCCTAACAAAGAGTTTTCTAAGGCTCAATATGGTTAAAGTGTTTTAATTAGTTGCGGATGCAGATGGATGTTACTTAGGAGTTATTATGATTAGAAGTGTTTCTTTATTATGAGTATGATACTTAATCAAAAGCAATCCACGTTGCTAACAAGAGATTAACAAATAAACAATGATTCCAGACTTTAATAGTGCATTTAAAGAAAGAAATTATGATAAACCATAGACAATTGATCAAATAATATAATTATGCAAATTAAAAAAAGACTAGTGCCTTATGGAGTCAATGAAGCTAAAATGCGCCAGAGAATTAAACACAAGTCTAGAAATCAAACTAGTGAATGTTAGGTGATGCGAGTGCTCTTGGTAGGTTTTAAGGATTTTATGTGTTCTTGATTAAGGTGTCAACGAAGGTTTGTCAAACGCCGGGAGAATCTTCTAAGTTCACTCCGTTGAAGACATGTCGGGCCCGAGCAGTATCCTAGGCTGGTATCGCGAAGATTGACCAGCTAGCTAAGAAGCTTAGACAACAGGATTTCGGCGCCTCTACTAGGAAGTACTTTGGAAAATTCCCTACAACGCCGAAGCATTGGTTGCGGGGTATAAAATTATATTAAGTTATTCTGGCAGGGTTAAAGATCCAGTGTCGTTTCTGGGTATCCCAATCTGAGATCGGTCAGAGCATACTCTGGCAAGGAGAGAAGGGAGTTAATTAATTAAAGGGGTGTGTGTTACAAGTTTTATTAAACTAGTTAATTAAAACTCTTCGACAGAGAGCACTCTTGACCTTGTCTTATGACAAAGGTTCAAAAGACTTATCTAATCTAAATGCCTAATGCAAGGATGTGCAAATCTAATGAATGCTTTCCGATAGAGAGTGCTCTTGACTTGTGTTATTGCAAGTTCAAGAGTCTTACGTAATTTGTTAAACTTGAATGAAAGAAATAAAACAATAACAATCTAACTACCCAAGAGTCTCTTTCAGGCTTTTTAGGGCCCTAATCGGGAAAGCAAGGGGGTAAGTATACGAGAAGAAATATGCCACATTCAATTTAAATAATCAGAACAATATTTTTTAACTCATTTTCTATGAACAATAAATTAATCAAACATGCACTACTTGACTAAGATTATGTAATTATCCTACACTATTCTATCATTAGCAATTAAAATGAAAAGCATAAAAGTGAGACGATATAGGCTTCCCCCAAATGGGGGAAGAAGGGTGTGGGAGCCGTAATCCCACTCGTTTTTTATTAATTTTACAATTTTTTTAAGACTTGTTCTTTGCCTTTTCCTATAAGAACAGGGAAAGAAAGGGATGGAAGAAGAAGGAAAATTGTCTTTTTGTTCTTTTTGCTTGCTCTCTTGCTTTCTTTTAGCCTTTGGGCTTTTCTCGATTCCTCCTGCAACTAAAAGCTTTAAACAGTTCAAACGTTATGTATTAGTTAAAACTTTAAAGACAAACTACTAACTATAAACTCGGAAAAGAGGATAAAAACCAGCGGTAAAAAAAAAGAGGGAAGAGAGAGGACAAAGGCCAAGAAAAGGGAGAGAGAAAAGGTGAAAAAGAGGGCTGTCCAAAAGCAAAAAAGGGGCTGTAAAACAGTAGAAAAGAGGGCAGTGAACAGTCAAAAGAGGTTTGTTGTCCAAAAAGAAGAAAGATAGGGCTGTCCAAAGTGAAGAAAAGGGGCTGCAAACTAAGGTGAAAAGAGGGCAGTGAAGAAGAAGAAGGAAAGGCAAGCCAAACAAGGCAATGGGAAGGAAGCCTAAGGGTTGAAAAAAGTAAACTAGGGCTTCCTAAGTGACCGGTAACCAAAAGATCATTAACTTGTTGATGGAACCCAAGAGAGAGAGAGTTATTCCCAGCTTTCTTTTTGAAGCAAAAGATGACGAACACTGTAGGTCCTGCAATTAAAAATGTTAAATTCCAATGGTTATTTTGAAGCATGGGATAAAAGCAGCTGAGCTCACACCCTTCTACAATCTGTGAAGCTTGAATCACATCAAAACTTAAAACAAGAAGTGAGATAAAATATATGCTAGTATGTCAAGCAAATCAAATCAAGATCAACATTTTGTATTACTTTCTACTCATGTCCATCAAAATATCAATTTACTTTGCATAAATAACCAAATTGAAGCTACAAATGGCTATTCTACTGTGCCAACAATGGCCTTCTTGAGCTAGCAAAATATTTAAACACATACAAGTAAAAAGAGATGAGTTAGAGACAATATCACCTCAACCATGAGGAATCCAGCACAATCAAGAGCCCATAGACCTCCAAATCCGAATATCTTTATTAACAAAGCTAAAGCAAAATGCTTGATACAATTTTCTCAGAGTAACTTTAACCCAAAAGTTCAATCCCAATAGAGCTAAAGAAGCCTCTATTTATACAATGAAAGAAGAACCCAAAACCCTAAAACCAGAAAACCAGACCTAACCGGACTGGCACATCACTGAAAGACCAAACCTGAAGAAGGTGAGCTGGGAGTGAGGGGAGGCCTCCACCTAGGCAAGGCGCCCCCACTCCAACCCTAAGCACTGAATTCAAGCCATTAATGAGCCCACACGTGTGATGACGCCTTTGTGGAGAGAGAGGGGCGTGAACTTGAGGAGAGGGCATGAGCTTGGTAGGTGATGGCGCCTCTTAGGTATGGAGGAGCCAAATCCATTAGATCATAAAGTTATCACCAGTTATTGCCTCGATCAAATCATCAAACCAATGAGTGCTCTCCATCTCATCCAATTCAGGAGTTTAGTTGGATATGACATGTCCGTTAACTAAATATATCTTTATTGCTCACTGAATGCTGACTGAAGTTGAGTTATGATAACTCCAATCATCATAAATGCCCATTGAGATGTCATTTAGCATTTTATTTCACTGAATTTGGATTAATTTGGAGAGTTTTGGATTTTCTCCAAAATAATCATTTTTTAATAAAAACTCCATTTTTTCCCCAAAAATGATTTTTTTGAGAAAATGTGCATTATGTGTCTGATTGATGATCTGAAAGTTGGATCTGACTGGCTGGCCGATCAAGAATGATTTTTGACTTAAGGTTAGAGCCTTCAATCACTGAAAACGGGGTCTGGATGACTAACTTATTATAAACGGGATTTTTTCAATTAATTTATGGAAAATTAATAAAAAAACTTAGGGAAATAATTAAAAAAATAATTTTTTAACCCGTCCGAAAAAAAAAATTCGGAAATTTTTAAAGGTCCTAATGACTTAGGACATGACCATGCTCTATTCTAACAATTCCTAGTAGGTTTATATACACTTAGTTGGGCTCTAATAACCTCCTAAGGCCCATAATTCAAAATCGGGCATTCCAGCGTTGGAGGAAGCGGGAGAAAACCTCGTCAATTATACTCCGCTATAGGCAAAGCATAATTGTCAAGGGCAAAAAACTCCCTAGAATACCTTAGTTGAGATTCTACGTCTTAGGAGGCCGAACCACTCAAAACACCCTACTAACACATTTTATTACAAACCCCACGGGACCATGGTCAAAATTATTCAAATGAAAAACTGGCTAACTAATATGGGCTAGACATGAAAACGGATCAACTGATACACTGGAATCAAACATTGGACATGTTTGTCAACCGACGGCTCCTCAGGTAACCCAACGATAATACAAAAATGTTGGCAACATCTGGCTCCAACTGTGGGACAGGTACTTGTTTGATCTATTGATCAAAAAGAGTGCCTAAGAATCCAGGAATCTCTGGTACCTGCATGTAAACAGAAGTGTCTCAAGCCCATGTATATGATAAAAATATGCCATGATGAAATACCAGAAAATATTTTTTGTTTTTTTCGAAATAAAGTACATTAAATAAACTTTTCTTTTTAGCATGTATATAAGTGAAAATATAATACAAATGTTGATATACAAAAATAAGAAATTTATTACAACATTCTACATGGATATGATACAAAAAATAAAGTACATAAAAATACAACAAAGATAGGTTTAGAAAAGCCCTGGGATGACCCCTTGGTCATCTTGGAGGTTGTTTCGATAAAAGGGCTTTAAGTGTTGGCCATTCATGGGCAGGTTTAATATTTCTCCATCCATAGTGTTAAGGAGAAAAGAATTGGTGTCAACCGTGTCGCGGATGATAAATGGGCCTTTCCAAAGGCTGTCAAATTTTCCATGCTTCTCAGGCTTCTCCCTTCTCTTATCCCATAAGAGAACAATATCACCTATTTGGAAAGCTCTTGGCCTGGCTAACTTATCAAAAGTGCCCTTCATGCTTTCTTGATGTCTGAGTGACTGATCAAGGGCAACTCTTTGGGATTCATCCAACTTTATGATCTAATTGATCCTCTGCTCCATGCCATACTCACTTAACATCCTGAATATAGGAATATGCATGCTGACCAGAAGGGTGGCTGTGAGTCCATACGCCAGCTCAAAAAGTGACTTCCCAGTTGAGTTCTTCTTAGTGATCCTATCTGCCTACACAGCATACTTAATCTTGATATCCCATGCTCTTTTATTATCCTCAACAGTCTTCTTAAGGATAGTCATCAAATTTTTGTTAGTGGACTCAGCAAGTCCATTGCCCTATGGATAATAATCTGATGAATGGGATAGGATAATGCCATATTTAAAACATAAGTCATTCATTTTTTCGGAACTAAAAGCTTTGGCATTATCGGTTGTTATCTTAAGGGGAGTTCCGAATCTGGTGATGATTCTTTCCTCGATGAAATCTATAACAACCTTCTCAGTGGCAGTCTTAGTGGGTATAGCCTCTACCCACTTGGTGAAATAATCAGTTGCTGTGAGAATCCAGCAAAAACCGTTGCTAGAGTTATCCTTAAATTTTCCAATAAAATCAAGCCCCCACTACTAAAAAGGGGCAAGGACCACAACCGGCGTAAGGGGAAGAGCAGCCAACTTTTGCTTCCCAGTGAAAAGATGGCACTTTTGGCAACACTTGACATGCTTGTGAGCATCTAAAAAAATAGTGGGCCAATAGTAACCAACTCTCAAGATTTTGTGGGCATTTGTATTTGCTGCATAATGGCCTCCACAAAATCTTGAGTGAAACTCTGCTAAGATCTTCTTGGAATCCTACTCGTTGATGCACCTAAGTATGATACCATCTGGGTTCCTCCAACCCAGACCCTCTTGGGTAAGGCAATACCTAGCAATCTTAAGTCTCAAAGCCCTACACTTGTGACCTTTGAGGTGATCAGGGCAAGTGAGATGGAGAAGGAAGAAAATGATGTCGGAATACCGATGATTATCAAGCTCTTGAAGGGCAGGAGTCATGGTAGGCTGAGGGATATCATTTTCTGCAATCATTTCAATGGCTTCTTCATTTTTTTGAGTAAGCATTCTAGCAAGGCCTTGTCCTTTGATTAATTTAGTTGGCTTTATTTCAAGGTCATACTCCTGGATCTTGGACACCCATGTACCCCTTATTCCTAACCAATCCTTTTGAGATAGGATATCTTTAACTGCAGTATGGGGAACATATCCAATGACCTTAGAATAACCAATATAGGTCCTGAAATGTTTTAAAGATTTGACTAAGGCATAAGCCTGCTTCTCCATGATGGTATACTTTAGTTCAGAGTTCTGCAAGGCTCTACTCATGAATGCTATAGGTTGCTCGAACCCTTCGAAGTTCTTTTGGAGCAACACACCAGTAATAGTGTCTTCAGAAGCAAATGAAAAGATCATAAAACCCTTCGCGTAATCTGGGCTGACTAAGACTGGAGACCTGGTAATGGCATTCTTTATAGAATCAAAGGCTTTCCTTCCTTCACTGGTCCACTCAAACTTGGCATTTTTCTTAAGTAAGGCCTACATAGGTTTCATTAATTCGGCCAAGTTTTGAATGAATCTTCTGATAAAATTTATATGACCATTGAAGTATTGGAGGGCTTTAACATTCTTAGGGAGGGGAATCTTTCTTATGGCCTCTACTCTTTCAAGATCAATTTTGACACCGTCTTTATTGATGGTGTGTCCTAAGAGTTTTCCCTCTTCTATGCCCAAAACTAACTTAGCCGGATTCAAAGAAATACCATACTTCCTACATCGCTCGAAAATCTGCCTGAGATGACCAACATGGCTGGATCTTTCTTTCGAAAAAACAGTGAGATCATCTTGATAGATTTCAATGATTTTGCCAATCAACTCCTTGAAAGCATTATCCATGGCCATTTGGAAAGTAGCTCCTGCGTTTAAAAGGCCAAAGGGCATTCTCAGATATTCAAAAGTGCCCCAAGGAGTTGTGAAAGTGGTTTTATGCCTATCTTTCTCTTGAATGACTACTTGATTATAGCCAGAAAAACCATCTAGCATCGACATCATGCTTGATCCAGTGACCCGTTGGAGGAGGGTCTCCATGTTGGGGAGGGGGTAATTGTCCTTCTGACATGCTATGTTTAGATTTCTGAAATCTATACATATCCTTAAACTCTCGTTCTTCTTTCTAACTACGACCAAGTTAGAACACCACGTTGAATGTCTTGTAGGAGCTATTATTCCTGTTGCTAACATTTTTTCTAACTCCTTTTTAATGATTGGTGCTAACTTAGGATTTATTTGCCTAAGTTTTTGTCTGAAAGGCTTGCCTTTTTTACATTCTGGTTTCAAGGGAATAGTATGTTGAAATACATCTTCCCTATAGGCTTTGAGTTCATCATAAGTAAAGGCAAATACATCCCTATACTCTTTGACTAGATTTATGAGGTTGTTCCTTTCTTTTTTGGAAGTACCTTTTCCAATTTTTATAATTTTAGGTTCTGTTTCTATCCCAATGTTGATTTCAATGTAATCCCCCGGTTTCATCTGCTCAACATTGCTCTTTCTTCTGTCCTTCCTGTCAAAGATGTTTTCTAAGGCAACTAGACCACGTGGGACAAGATTGTTAAACTAGTCACCTTCTCCATAATATTCTTTGTTTTCTTCCTGATCATTTACTTTAAAGTTTAGGAATTCATCGACATTATGAATGAATCTTAAAATTTGCTCATCATCTTTGAAGACCTGCCAATGTTCAACATTATCAGGAACAGAAGCTCTGAAGTTAATCTCTAAAGGACAATCCCCCTCTAACATCTCATCCGATGGTTGAAGAGTTGACGCTGAAACTGCAAGCTTATCGGAGGCACTATTCTGATATCTAGGGACTGCTTCTATGTTAAGGGCATCAAAGAATTCCATTGTATCCCATATTGCATTTCTATATTTTTTAAGTCTTTGACACTTACATGCAAACTGACCCTTGACTTGTTGAACAATTAAGTCAGAGTCCCCTTTAATATTAAGCAACTTGATCCCCATGTCCTTGGCAATCTCAATGCCCAGTAGAAGTGCCTCATACTCCGCCACATTGTTAGTTGCTTCGAATTCCAATCTGGAAGCAAAGTTGAAAACCTTACCCTTTGGTGAAATAATGACAACACCAGCCCCCTTGCCCGTTCTAGAGTAAGCACCATCAAAATTCATTCTCCACAATTCACTAAGTTTTTCAGTCTTTATCTCTTCTTGGAGGGGTTCCAAGAAGGTGGAGTTGATTTGATAGGTACCATTTTCATCAGTGTGATAAGCATACTCATTCAATGGTCTTTGAGGGTTTTCAACATGGTGTCTTTTTTCCTTTTCAGAATACAACTTAACAAGTGAAAACTTCGATATTGGTACGGTGGCATAGGTCCAATCCATCTGGATTGATCCTCCTAAAGTGGCACCCCATTTCCTAGAAAGCAACATCCCCCATTTGTCTAGAACATCAATAACAAGGATGTCCATGGTGATTTGGATATCCGAATACTTGGCCAATCTAACTAACTGGTTCTCAATCATCCCTTCAACTTTAACCAGTCTAGAGTCCATGGCACATACATTCTGATATGGCCTTGTAGTTCTTAAGTCAAGCTGTTGCATGACTTTTTTGGTCATGATGTTGGAACTAGATCCCGAGTCTAACATACAACTGTGTAGAAGAAGATCACCCATCATCAATGATACGTAAAAAGGGGGATGATCTTCTTTTCTTAGGTCCCTAGTATGTAGAACTATAGGTGGATCGGCAAAGACATTATTTGAAGTTCACTCTACGGTATCAGAAAAAGTGACATTTTTAGGGGTAAGGGGCTTTACATGATTTGAAGGACTTTCTTCAGTTTGAGGATCAACATTACTTGGAGGGTCTAGGATTTTCAAAAGTCTCTCTTTGGCCAGGGATTTTACATAATTCAAGGACTGGAACAGGGACTTTTGAATTTGCTAGCCAATTACCTAAACCAAAACTTAAATCAACAATTTCTTTAGTTTTTACTTCTTTGGGAGGATTAGGAGTAGTTACCTTAGGAATATTTTGTGCAGAAGACCCCTTTCTTTGATAAGTTATTCCCTTGAAGTTTTGAGTGTTGTAGATCTGCTCGGCTGAAAGCATCTCACCATAGTACTGAGTTAAGTTGTCAACTTTCTTTTCATAACGATTGGCCTGTGGCCAATTTCCTATGGGGATGCTAGGGATGTCATCTATGTTGTTGATAAAATCAGGCTCGCTTGTCAACGTGTTAGGACCACAACCTTCAAGGTGACCATGCTCCTGAACATAGCATGCATAGTGGCAGCCAAATTCCTCATGGAAATCTCTGCATGCTCTGCAAAATGGTTTATACTGCTCAACCATGTTAGCAGCCTCTAGCTGATGAGGATGCCTTTGCTCATGGTTGGGAGGCTTTCTTTGCCAAGTTGGCTTCGCAGGAAAAGTTCTAGGAGCAGGTTGAGTTTGAGTTCTTTCCATCGTTATCACCCTATTTTGAATCTCCTTTAACTGCGCTAAGTGTTTCTGTTCTGCTTCCTCCATATTTTTCTTCATCTCTCTTTTCATTTCAATCATCTGTTTTGCATAGGCATCCTTCATAGCTGATAAAGGATCCTTGTCTTTAGGTTCATTAATTTTCAAAGGAGTTGAAGACCTTGAATAACCCTGGAGGTTAGATTCGTCAAATGACTGCATGTTCAAATCAATTTTAATTGCCATTTCCTGAGCTTGGAGCAAATTAGCAGGCTCCTTGTCTCTGATCTGGTATTGCATTTTGCCACTAAGTGCCTCAATGTAATAGCCCAGAATGGTGGGTGCAATTGGGGCATAATCAATAGGGATGGCTTTTGACAATTCAGTGAACCTAGTATTGAACTCGTCCATTGTTTCCATATCCTTCTTTTTTATGTTGGTCAGGGACACAAGTTGATGCCGAGGTTCTTTCTTTTCATCGAACTTGTTGGTGAATGAGGTTTTGAAAGCAGCTAGAGTGTCAAAAACATTATCTGACAAATTGTTATACCAGTCGTCGGCCTTTCCATCCAAAGATAAAGCAAATAACTTCATGTACACGTCATCATGTTGGCTAACAAGATCACTGACATAAGCATTGTTGCACCTAGAAAATTTCCTGAGGTGCATGGCGGAGGTAGTGGCATCAGTGACGGTTTACATCGAGAGCTTCTCGACAGCTTTGTCTGGATGATAGTGGGGTTGACCTGCTATCTAAGAAAAGTCGAGCTGAGTAAAATACTCACCCATTATGTCGGAAACAGAGGTATTAGTGTTTTCTGGAAATAAAAGGTGGATGTCTGAAATAGACTCAGATCCAAGTTTTGCAAGGATCCTACGAGAAGCTAGTTTGTTCAATCTCCTCCTATAGACTTTTTATGGGTCAAGGATGAAATCAAACAAACCTTCAGAGTTTCTTCTAGTAGAATACCTTGAGGTGTTAACTGACAATGGAGTTTCCAGGTGGACTTAAGTCTAATTTCGAAGAGTGATTGAACTAAAAAATCTACCAAAATGGAAGAAAAGGTAAAAAACTAAAAGAAACAAAGGTCATCCAGGAACAAAAAGTTTTGTCCCTGGCAACGGCGCCAAAAGATGTTGTCTGTTGATTGCACACCAGCGACAGAAATCTTCTGAAAGCTGTCTCCTCACTTAGGAAAGTGGGAGAGGTGTGACCTTGGGGGCAAGCACAGAGCTAGGTACTGTCACCTACTCCTAGCTCTTTCGTTTAGGCTAACTCCTAACGAAGCCAAGGGGGGTAGTCTCTAACAAAGAGTTTTCTAAGGCTCAATGTGGTTAAAGTGTTTTAATTAGTTGCAGATGCGGATGGGTGTTACTTGGGAGTTATTATGATTAGAAGTGTTTATTTATTATGAGTATGATACTTAATCAAAAGCAATCCACGTTGCTAACAAGAAATTAACAGATAAACAATGATTCCAGACTTTAATAGTGCATTCAGAGAAAGAAATTATGATAAACCATAGACAATTGATCAAATAATATAATTATGCAAATTAAAAAAAGACCAGTGCCTTATGGAGTCAATGAAGCTAAAATGCCCCAAAGAATTAAACACAAGTCTAGAAATCAAACTAGTGAATGTTAGGTGATGTGAGTGCTCTTGGTAGGTTTTAAGGATTTTATGTGTTCTTGATTAAGGTGTCAACGAAGGTTTGTCAAACGCCGGGAGAATCTTCTAAGTTCACTCCGTTGAAGACATGTCGGGCCTGCCTAGTATCCCAGGTTGGTATTGCGAAGATTGACCAGCTAGCTGAGAAGCTTAGACAGCAAGATTCCAGCGCCTCTACTAGGAAGTGCTTTGGAAAATTCCCTACAACGTCGGTGCGTTGATTGCGGGGTGTTAAATTTTATTAAGTTATTATGGCGGGGTTAAAGATCCAATGTCGTTTCTGGGTATTCCGATCTGAGATTAGTCAGAACATACTCCGACAATGAGGGGAGGGAGTTAATTAATTAAAGGGGTGTGTGTTGCAATCTTTATTAAACCAGTTAATTAAAACTCTCCAAGAGAAAGCGCTCTTGACCTTGTCTTGTGACAAAGGTTCAAGAGACTTATCTAATCTAAATGCCTAATGCAAGGATGTGCAAATCTAATGAATGCTCTTTGATAGAGAGTGTTTTTGACTTGTGTTACTGAAATTCAAGAGTCTTACTTAATTTGTTAAACTTGAATGAAAGAAATAAAACAATAACAATCTAACTACCCAAGAGTCTCTTTCAGGCTTTTTAGGGCCCGAATCGGGAAAGCAAGGGGGTAAGTATACTAGAAGAAATATGCCACATTCAATTTAAATAATCAGAACAATATTTCTTAACTCATTTTCTATGAACAATAAATTAATCAAACATGCACTACTTGACTAAGATTATGTAATTATCCTACACTATTCTACCGTTAGCAATTAAAATGAAAAGCATGAAAGTGAGACGATACAGGCCTCCCCCAAATGGGGGAAGAAGGGTGTGGGAGTTGTAATCCCACTAACTTTTTATTAATTTTACAATTTTTTGAAGACTTGTTCTTTGCCTTTTCTTGGAAGAACAGGGAAAGAAAGGGATGGAAGAAGAGGGAAAATTGTCTTTTTGTTATTTTTGCTTGCTCTCTTGCTTGCTTTTAGCCTTTGGGTTTTTCTCGATTCCTCCTGCAACTAAGAGATTTAAACAGTTCAAGCGTTATGCATTAGTTAAAACTTTAAAGACAAACTACTAACTATAAACTTGGAAAAGAGGGTAAAAACCAACGGTTAAAAACAAGAGGAAAGAGAGAGGAGAAAGGCCAAGAAAAGGGAGAGAAAAAAGGTGAAAAAGAGGGTTGTCTTAAAGGTGAAAAAGAGGGCTGTCCAAAAGCGAAAAGAGGGTTGTAAAACAGTAGAAAAGAGGGCAGTGAACAGTCAAAAGAGGGCTGTCCAAAACGAAGAAAGATATGGCTGTCAAAAGTGAAGAAAATGGCCAAAAACTAGGGCAAAAGAGGGCTATCCAAAGTGAAGAAAAAGGGTTGCGAACTAAGGTGAAAAGAGGGCAGTGAAGAAGAAAAAGGAAAGGCAAGCCAAACAAGGCATTGGGAAGGAAGCCTAAGAGTTGAAAAAATTAAACTAGGGCTTCCTAAGTGACCGATAACCAAAAGAACATTAACTTGTGGATGGAACACAAGAGAGAGAAAGTTATAGCCAACTTTCTTTTTGAAGCAAAAGATGACGAACACTGTAGGTCCTACAATTAAAAATGTTAAATTCCAATGGTTGTTTTGAAACATGGGATAGAAGCAGCTGAACTCACACCCTTCTACAATCTGTGAAGCCTGAATCACATCAAAACTTAAAACAAGAAGTGAGATAAAATATATGTTAGTATGTTAGGCAAATCAAATCAAGATCAACATTTTGTATTACTTACTACTCATGTCCATCAAAATATCAATTTACTTTCCATAAATAACCAAATTGAAGCTGCAAATGGTTATTCTATTGTGCCAACAATGGCCTTCTTGAGCTAGCAAAATATTTAAACACATACAAGTAAAAAGAGATGAGTTAGAGACAATATCACCTCAACCATGAGGAATCCAGCACAATCAAGAACCCATAGACCTCCAAAGTCGAAGATCTTTATTAACAAAGATAAAGAAAAATGCTTGATACAATTTTCTCAGAGTAACTTTAACCCAAAAGTTCCATCCCAATAGAGCTAAAGAAGCCTCTATTTATACAATGAAAGAAGAACCCAAAACCCTAAAACCAGAAAACCAGACCTAACTGAACCGGCACATCTCTGAAAGATGAGACCTGAAGAAGGTGAGTTAGGAGTGAGGGGAGGCCTCCACCAAGGCAAGGTGCCCCCACTCCAACCCTAAGCACTGAATTCGAGCCATTAATGAGCCCACACGTGTGATGACACCTCTGTGGAGAGAGAGGGGCATGAGCTTGAGGAGAGGGCGTGAGCTTGGTAGGTAATGGCGCCTCTTAGGTATGGTGGAGCCACATCTTAGGTATGGAGGAGCCAAATCCATTAGATCATAATGTTATCATCAGTTACTGCCTCGATCAAATCCTCAAACCAATGAGTGCTCTCCATCTCATCAATTCGGGAGTTTAGTTGGAGATGACAAGTCCGTTAATTGAATATATCTTTATTGCTCATTGAATGTTGAGTTATGATAACTCCAATCATCATAAATGCCCATTGAAATGTCATTTAACTTTTTATTTCACTGAATTTGGATTAATTTGGAGAGTTTTGGATTTTCTTCAAAATAATCATTTTTTAATAAAAACTCAATTTTTTCCCCAAAAATGACTTTTTTGGGAAAATGTGCATTATGTGTCCGATTGATGATATGAAAGTTGGATCTGACTTGTTGGCCGATCAAGAATGATTTTTGGCTTAAGGTTAGAGCCTTCAATCACTGAAAATGGGGTCTGGATGACTAACTTATTACAAACGAGATTTTTCCAATTAATTTATGGAAAAATTAATAAAAAAACTTAGCGAAATAATTAAAAAATTTTAAAAATAAATTTTTAACCCATCCGAAAAAAAAAAATTCAGAAAATTTTTAAAGGTCCTAACGACTTAGGACATGACCATGCTTTATTCTAACAATGCCTAGTAGGTTTATATACACTTAGTTGGGCTCTAATAACCCCCCAAGGCCCAGAATTCAAAATCGGGCATTCCAGCTTTGGAGGAAGCGGGAGAAAACCTCGTCAATTATACTCGGCTATAGGCAAAGCATAATTGTCAAGGGCAAAAAACTCCTTGGAATACCTTAGTTGAGATTCTACGTCTTAGAAAACCGAACCACTCAAAACACCCTACTAGCACATTTTATTACAAACCCTGCGGGACCATGATCAAAATTATTCAAATGAAAAATTGGCTAGCCAATATGGGCTAGACATGAAGACGGATCAACTGATACACTAGAATCAAACATTAGACATGTTTGTCAACCGACGGCTCCTTAGGTAACCCAACGATAGTACAAAAATGTTGGCAACGGTATTCAACTAGAAGAAACTCTGAAGGTTTGCTCATTTTCATCCTCGAGCCTGAAAAGGTTTAAAGGAAGAGACTGAACAAACTTGCTTCTTGTAGGATCCTTGAAGATCTTGGATATGAGTCTGTTTGAGACATCCACCTTTTATTTCAAGAAAACTTAGAAAATTTTCAAAACAATAACTGTTTTCCTAACACAATGGGTGAGGTTTTTACTCAGCTCAATTTCACTCAGATAGCAGGTCAGCGCCATGACATTCCCGAAAAAGCTATTGATAAGCTTGTCACATTCACAGGCATTGATGCCTCTACCTCTGCTGAGCCTCATCTCAGATGTTTTTCAAAACACTGTGGTGCCTATGTAAGGGGTACTGAAAAACATGCAGATGTATACATGATCATTTTTGCTCTATCTTTGGATGGTAAGGCTGGAAACTAGTATGACAACTTGCCGAACAACTCTTTCGCTACCATAGAAGCCTTCAAGGCTACATTCCTCGGAAAATTTGGCAGCAAAAAGGAGCCTAGACATCTAGTGGAAGCCTTGACTAGTATGAAGAAATCTGATACGAAAACCATGGATGAATTCATCGATAGGTTCACAAAGTTATCAAATTCCATTCCTGCTACTTATGCTCCTCCTGCAGCTTCCACTTTTGATTATTACATAGAATCATTAAGTGGCAAGATCCAGTACCAGATTAGAGACAAGGAGTCGACCACATTGCTTCAAGCTTAGAATTTGACCATTAAAATTGATAAGAATATGTAGTCTTCAGGAGAGTCAAACATCCAGGGTTACTCTAGATCATCAACTCCTCTGAAAATGTGGAACCTAAAGGAAAAGAGCCATCAAACAAGGCATATGAAAAGAAGCTCATGGACCTAACAGAAAAAAAATGCAAGACATAAAAATGAAGTACTTAGCACAGATTAAAGAGGTTCAGAATTGGGTCATAACTGTTGAAAGAACTCAACCTCCACCACCTCCTAGAACCTTCCCTGCAAAACCAACATGGCAAAGAAGAAATCTCAGCCATGAACAGAGGCCTCCTCATCAGTTAGAGGCTACTAACATGGTTGAAACTTACACGCCATTTTGTAGGGCATGTGAAGACCTTCATGAAAAATCTTCCTGCTATTATGCATGCTATGTTCAAGAGCATGGTTTTCCAAAGGGTTTTGGTCCTAAAACATCATCAAGCGAGCCTGAGTACATAAACTATGTAGATGACATGCATGATATTTCCGGAGAAAGTTGGAGAGAGGCAAACAATATTCAAGAGAGCCTGAGTACATTAATGCAGTTGGACAGCTCCATCCTGTCACCACATAAACTCGGGGTCAAGTCGAAGATTATAGTCAACAATTGGATAACCTCACTAAAAACTTTGATACTAATCCTACAACTGAGCATAATGATGATAGTTTGGAAGGTTTACTACCTTGTGACCTTTTTTCTGAAGAAGATGACTATGATCATGAGGAGGGATATAGCCAGGGATGTGATACAAGTGAGGGAGAATCCCTTACGTCTGAGATGGATGATAACTACGAGACTTTAATTGAAAATCCAATCTTAGAGGTTTCATGTGATGAGAGTCCTCCATGCTCTCCACCGGATGACAAATATTTGGAAAGTTGGGTCCCCTGTGATATCTTTGAAACCCATCTTTTTGAAGAAGATTGTTTCGAGTAGAATGAGGAGTGTAGACAGTGACTTGATACCAGTGATGAGACATCTTTCTTAAACACGATGCAATTTATAGACTTTGAGAATTGATCAGGGATTCTTGAATTGTGAGAAATTTTTGGTTTCTTGAGTGAAATAAACTTTATCTTTTCCTCATATTTTGTCATAGGAGACAAAACATGTGGCATGCATGCATAATAGAGAACACAATGCAAAAGTTCCACCTTCTCCATTGTCCTCACTCATAAAACTATAAAAACATACTTAAATAGTGGTATCAAGGTCGAAGTCTGGAGAACAAAGGAGAATACTTAAGATGCAACAATAACCTATCTACTCCAGTTTTTGGATCTTAGTGTTGTTCTGGAATACGAATCATATAACAGCTTAAAAGCTCATATACATGCAACTCCTTTATATTACTTGAGCCATTCAACTACACACAAGATTACTTGACCATATCTAAACAAAACTTTATTTTCTTCACCCCCCTTTTAGAATCTAGGTAATTTTCCTATTGAGGATTTATGAGATGTGTTCTAGGCTACAAACGTAGTATTTTTCTAGGTGACCATATACAAATTGCAACTCATAGATTTTCACCTTCACTTACACCTATTAACCCCATATGCATGCAAACTCAGAGAGCAATATTAAGCATGCCCATTCTACAAATCTTTTCGGTGGTTTGATGGTAATCATACATCAAGGGGATGCTATAATAGGAATACACACAAAACTTCTCAAAAAATTCAAAATGGTGCTAAAAACAAGCATAGTTTTCCTACCTAGTCACAATGTAAACACACCATTCACAAGCTAAAAGCATTACACTATTTTCCCTTGAAGCATGCAGCAATTATTTTTCTAGCTAAAGGTTGGATGAAAAACAGTACAAACACCCGTAATACTTTTCCAATCTATTCAACCCATGGGTCAGATAAGGCCTACACTATTTTCCTAATTCCTACTACAACTGGTCATGGCCAACACTTCATGCCCATTGGGCAAAGTCTGTCATGATAAGCCTCAGAAAGAGAAAATAAAAAAACCACAAACATTCAATTATATGAAATTCTCTTTGAACTATTGTCCCTCGAGCCATCTATCAGAAATGCCTAGAGTGCTACGAACAATCAATTTAGGGAAGGGAAATTTTGAATTAGCGAATTGGCAATTGAAGAAATAAATAGGGATTTCAATTTTATTTTTATTATTTTTGGCTTGATTCACAACAGACAAAACTCGAATACTTGACCAAAGTCATAAATTGAGATATTGGGAAACCCAAGTGAATACTTTGCATGACACTGTAGACACTAAATTTGTGTTGCTTTATTTAAATCTAAACTATTTATCCTGCTCAAAAGATACAATGTCCAATCTTGATAGAAACGGAACATTGAAATTTCATTGGCAAGTACACGCAAAAGTATTGTCCTCGATAGTTTGATAAGGACATGGATGACAAGTTATAGTAGATTGAACTTTTCGCAGCAGTCATGGACCATATTGAAACTTGCTCACAAGATATTTAACGGAGTGAAATTTTAGCTAATCGACAACATATCTAATTCCCATATTGCTCCATAAGATGATTGATCTATCTCAATCATGATACGATTCTAGCAAACCTCATCTCATGCAGATTGTTGCAACGTTATGCTCGACTCTTCACCACGAGGTCCAAGTGGTACAACTTTTGCTCTCATACCAATTTACCACACCTCTATGGTGTCACTGTGACTTGCAAAACAAACTAACTATACACATTACACATAAATATGCAACCATTTTAAACTTAACATCACTCTGTTACCATAAAAAACTAGTCAATCTTTTGCCATAAAAATCTTATAAGTCCTTTAAGAGGACTCATAAAAATACTTACGAGATTTCTGAGTCTATCTTAAAGCGATCATCGACCAACCAAAGCTTATTATATTCCCCATTGGGTTCATTTTGGATCAAAAATTGCGACTGTTATTTCACTAGCATGAGACAAGAACTATAGAAGAGATTCATTCTAGACAGTAGAATTTTTTCCAATGCTTGGGATCAGTTTATTTAGAAGAAACTACGTCTTAGATATCAGTTTGCTAGCTGAAAACCAAAGGGACACCAAAGAAACATCATTATAATATGTAATATTAAATTATTTTTACAAAGAAATCTGCGGCTGCAAAAACCATAACACTACTCTAAAAGCATCAACGCCTTCAATTCAGAGTTGGTTTTTATGCACATTCCTGTCACTTGATTAATTCGTGTGGGTGTTTCACGTAGAACCCATGCGGCATTAGAATCCAAACATTATTTATAAATTTTCTATTCAACCCGCAGAGTTCTGGAATTGATTCGTTGGGTAACTCAAACAACCGAGGTAACTTAACCTCTCGATTCTTACGGAATTTTAAGAGCGCCCAAAATACACTGAAACGAAATAGAGAAGAAATAATCGCATTACAAACCCCCAGCTTTCAATCGATTGCAAGGATTTTCTTCATAGACTTACCAGTTCGTTATTAGCTTAGGAAATTAAAGGAGCAAATTCTAGAATTCATAATTTTAAAAAAAAACAAGCATACAATTTTCATAGCATAAAATGTTTACTGCAGTTTTGTGAGTGATTCTAGAATTCCTAGTTGTTGTTGAATAACCATGACAATGCCAACAAAAATTGAACCAAATCCTTGAGAATTAAGAGAATAAACCACTAAGTTTGTTTAAGCCATGGTAATATAAACTTCACCCCCTCGAAAGTATAAATATAAATGGTAACCGAAGAGGTAACCGAAATAGGTTGACCATCAACTGATAAGCTACATTAAATGACAATATATCGCCTTAGGTTGATATTGTTCTTCAGTCTCTCAGCAAAACTGCCACCCCTGAGCTGAAACCTTGAACCCACCAAGCGAAAGTGTTTTTTGTATTCAAACCAAGCCTCCATTTTATCTACACAGAACATAATCCTACTCACCAGTTTTTCTCATCCCATTTACATTCCTTCCCAACTTTGTAAGCATTTGGGTGAAGGGGCATGGGCACCACGTGCCATCCCCCAATCCCCACATATCCCTTTAAAATTTCATTACAATAGTCTATTAACCAAGTTTGAAACTTAGGCTTTAATTAATTAAAATATTCATTTTAATTTAAATAGAGGTTCGCTAGGTTTTAAGAATCATGTAGTTGTGGAAATTGAACCCAGGTGTTAGAACAATTACACTCACAAAAATTGCCAATTACACATGCAAATTACACACAAAGGAGACTAAATATGGAGCAGAACACTAATCTGTATTGAATAAGTGTACAATAGCCAACCCTGTGAAGTCATAGGCTACCACAATAAATAATTACATGAGAGATTCGAATGCATAAGGATGCCATTCGAATTTGGTCAAAAGCAGGCTTACTAAATCTAAGCAAATCCCCTATAGATGCATAAAGCAGTTTCCAAATCTGTCTAGGAGCTCACGAATTGGCAAAATCAATTAGGCAAGCTAATAGATGATGAAAGGACAACTCATACATGATTTTCTTAGGAGAAAAGAGTGGAGGATGGTGAGGACAAAATGTTAAATTTGAGCATATAGATCTATAGACAAACACACAACTCACAAAGAAGATCTCACAATTTACTCAGCCATTGAAGAATGAAACAGTGCAAAAGGCTTGCAGCTGTGAATGCTTTCATTAATCAAAAAAGTAATTCAGATAATAATTACATTAATGTAAAATGGCTTTAATAGCCACAAGCAATTCGAATCCACATGAGGAAGTTTGAATTGATGACTCTACTTGACTGTAGGTAACCAAGACATTGTCTAA
>LPNX010230169.1:186912-240916 GCA_001517045.1 Pseudotsuga menziesii
GACCACATGGGAAAAAAAAAACCCTTCTAATTAAGCAGATAGAATCAGGATCAATCTGGTTCTTCTATGCACAGGTATCCTGGGGCCTGGCATGTGAACCTCTCCATCATATGTCTGGAGGAATATTCCTCTTTGGAAGAAGAATGATATGCTCAACTAAATCAGAAATATAGACAGCTGCCGGATGAAGACTGGACCCATGTAGAGCAACTGAAATCAACTGAAAAGTGAGGAAAGGTTCTTGAGAATTCAGAGAATGTGAAGAACACTCAAGAAACTGATATGTTGCAGCCATGAACAGCAAACCATGAGTGGTAAGAACAGCCCCAAGTGTTAGAAGCAGGTGTCCAGGCGGATGCAGAAAATCTTCCTCTTTACTAGTTCTGTGAGAAGATGAGCATGTGATCAATGGTAGAGAAGCACTGGGACTGTTGAGAACAAATGTTGGAGCTCCATAGTCTGATATAGCTTCTGAAATAGATAATGAATCACATAATAAAATATCAGCAACCTCATATAAGGAAACTAACACGAAATCCCCATCATCAGTTTTGAAGAGAAAGTGCGGTACTTGATTTTTCACACCGGAATTGGTGAGAGCAGCTACAAGCATGACTGAATGCTTTTGAATTTTAAAATATGAACCAAATAATATCAAATCAGAAAGTAAATCAGATCTAAACAGGTTCAAAACAGATCCAAAACTATGAAATGGAATGAAATCCCCAGCAGTAGTTTTGTAGGAGACTTGCGGTACTTGTTTCTTCACACCGTTGATGAGAACAGCTACAAGCGGTACTAAAAGATTATGAATTTGATATATTAAACCAAGCAATATCAGATCAAATCTAAATAAGATCATATCAGATCCAATAAGGTTAATATCATATTCAAATAAATGGTTAACCGAGACGGTGGATGCACGACTTTCTTCTTCTTCAAAATTCTGAATTTTGGTGCATGCAATCCTGCAGGAATTTGCTGGAAAAATTAGATCATGGGGAGCGAATGGATCACTCTGGTAATCTAATATTTCTTCCAAAATATCCAAGGTATCACATATTTGCACACCAGCAGCAACATTAGAGGAAGAAAAATCAAATTTCTCTTCACTTTCGGAAGCAATTACTGGTAAATTTTGCACAGAATTTAAAGGAAAAACACCGATGAATGTTTGCATGGAAGTGCAGCAAAAATTTTCTTCAATATCAGAGATTCGAATGTCTTCTTCTGTTTCATCAATATGAGAAGATGAGATATCAGAGATCTCATGAACTTCCGGAGCATCAGGAGAAGGAGTCACTGCATGGAGACTGTCTTCAATTCGAATTGACTGTGTAGAAGCTTCTGCTTCTTCTTCATCTTGAACAACTTCATCGGAGAGAGTGGAGGCCGAGCTTTTTGGATCAAGGATGCTTATGGTGTTGGATGTGCTCCATGTGCTTCCAAAGGTTCTGTCCAATCTTGTAACATGTTAAATTTGAGCATATAGATCTGTAGACAAACACACAACTCACAAAGAAGATCTCACAATTTACTCAGCCATTGAAGAATGAAACAGTGCAAAAGGCTTGCAGCTGTGAATGCTTTCATTAATCAAAAAAGTAATCCAGATAATAATTACAATAATGTAAAATGGCTTTAATAGCCACAAGCAATTTGAATCCACATGAGGAAGTTTGAATTGATGACTCTACTTGACTGTAGGTAACCAAGACATTGTCTAAATCACTATTGGAGGACCCAGTAGTTAATTGTCCTTGTCTAAATCATAACCGGAGTTCTAAAACACAACCAAGTGTTACATTTAGTATTAAATAATGGTTAACTGACTGTGGTAGGTGAGAAATTCGCCCCACATGTGTGCAATTAATTAAACCATTATTTAATTGAATGTAGAGGGCTAGAACTGAATGTAACTGACTCCTAACTTGGCTTGACTAGTCATTAACTGAAGTGAACTGACCTTGGTTGGTTTCGGCACTCCCAGTTGCTTCCTAAATTGTAGGGATTGATCTAGGAGACTTCTAAACTTATGCAATCAAGTGCAATAAGTGGCAGTGAGCCCCAATTAGTGTTCCCCACACTTTGGTAACTGAAACATGTGCCCCAATTAGGTCAAGTTTAACCAATGGTACTAATGACTATAAATAGACTGGATGGACTCCCGATTTAGACATGACTCCCGATTTAGACATATGACCAAATTTGGACAAGGGAGGATTAATAATCCTAACACAAAAAACAAGTTAACTTCACCTAGTCAAACTTTCCCAATTGTCTTAAAACTCAGAAAAAACAGGCTATAAAGCAGAAAAAACAGACATGCACTAGGAAGGCCAGGAATAAAGCAGATTTGATTCCAAGTGGTTTCCCAAGCGCTCCATGACTCAATTTTAGCAAGTTTGACCACTTTGGATGTGTGGAGGACAACTTGCATAAGGTGGAATATGGAAACTAGGCAAATAAGACAAAAATTGGATTAATTAATGTCTAAGGTAGCTAACTATGGTTTGATTATTCTAACACCTCCCCCTTAATCCTGACTCATGAGTAAAATATCAAAAAATTATAGGGCCTAGCAACAAGGCTTAGTCACCCTTTACATACTGTATGTCCATTTAACCAAGGAAAGAGGCAAAAACCTAGTGGGAAAAATCCTCCCTTAAACATGGACAATAAAACAAAATTTGAAAATCTTGTCATCACCCATGCTTCACAGCATGATCAGCAATCCCCAGCAATGATTTGAGATTGCTGAATGTCTTCTCACAAAAAACTTTGGTGAAGATATCTGCTACTTGTTCTAAAGATGAACAGAAGAGTAGGTGAATGGTGCCATCATGCACAAGCTGTCTGATGTAGTGCATATGGATCTCAATGTGTTTGGTTCTTTGTCTCTAAACTGGATCATTGCAGATTCGAATGGTACTCCGATTGTCACAATAGATAGTAGTTGAGTATTCTAATTCGAAGCCACACTCACCAAGTAACCTCTGCAACCATAAACATTGAGTTGTTGCATTTACAACTCCTATGTACTCTGCTTCTGTAGATGAGAGTGCAATGGCACTCTGTTTCTTGCTTGACCAGCTGATTGGTCCTTCAGCAAGCATGAACACATCCTGATGTTGACTTTCAATCTGTGTTGTCACCTGCCCAATCACTGTCAGTAAACCCAATCAAATCAAGATCAGATTTAGCTTTGTAGAAGATCTCATGAGTCCTTGTTCCCTGAACAAAGTTAAAGATCCTTTTGGCTGCTCTCCAATGGATCTCATGAGGCTAATCCATGTATCTTTAAGCCACACTTACTGCATAAGAAATATCAAGTCAAGTATGTGTAAGATACAGCAAACACCTAATCAATTGCCTATACAATGTATTATTTACCATAGGTGAAGAATCTGCTTCTTCAAGCTTAACTCCTGAAAGGAAAGGAGTCTTGTTGGGCTTGCAGTCCTTCATGTTGAATTTGTTCAGCAAATCCAAGACATACTTGGACTGATGTACTTTGATTCCATGTTTGGTTTGAGCAATCTTGAGCCCCAAGAATTGGCTCAATAAGCCCAAAACAGTCATTGAGAATGCATGGTTCATTGCATCCTTCAAGGAGGCAATTTCATCCTTCGAGCTTCCTGTAATGAGAAGGTCATCAACATACAAGACAATAATCATTAATGAACCATGAATCAGGTTCAAATAGACATTTTGATCTGACTTGCATCGAACAAAATTCAGTGATAGCAGAAAGCTATCAATCTTGGCATACCAAGCCTTGGGGGCTTGCTTAAGCCCATACAATGATTTCTTTAGCTTGCACACAAGAGATGGATTAGTAGCAAATCCTTGAGGCTGCTGCATGTGAATCTCTTCAATAAGATCTCCATTCAAGAAAGCACACTTCACATCCATGTGATGTACCTCCCACTGCTTCGAAGCTGCAATGGCTAAAGCTAGCCTGATGGAGTCCATCTTTGCCAATGGTGCAAAGGTCTCATTGTAGTCTATGCCATGTACCTGTGAGTAGCCCTTGGCTACCAATCTTGCCTTATATTTCAAAGGTGAACCATCAGCAGCAAATTTGGTTTTGTAAACCCACTTACACTGAACTAGCTTCCTCCCTGGGGGAAGATCAACTAGCTCCCAAGTGTTGTTCTTCTGGAGTGAGCTAAACTCTTATTTCATGGTTGTTTTCCATATTGGATCATGTGCTGCATCTTCATATGTCTGTGGGTCTGATTCAACCATCAAATAGCATTTCTCTGCAAACAAAGGGTCTTTCACACACAGAGCACTCTCAAACTGAGATCTAGTCCTCCTATGATCATTAGGATTTTCAGCTAGTTCTCCAGCTGCATGAATGGTCTTTGCTGCCCATTTTGGTCTTGTAGGACTGTTAGGATCTGCAATTAAATCATCATTATCAAACATATCAGAATCAACAACTTCAACTATCTCTTCACTTACATTCAATGGTTCTGGTGGTGAAGAGGATTCTCCAACTTCCACTGATGCTAAAGGCTCTTCTTAGAACTGAACACTCCTTTCAATGAAGGATTTGATTGTGCTCAAATTGATCAGCTTGTACCCTTTTGAATCTTCAGAGTACCCAACAAATAGACACTCTTGGCTTTGGGGCTGCAAAGCCTTCCTCTTTTCTGTTGGAATTCTAGCCCAAGCCCTTGAGCCAAAAATCCTGAAATGGGTCACATCTGGCTTGTGCCCACTCCATGCTTCGAAATGAGTCATACCATCAAGTTGTTTATGTGGCACCATATTCTGGATATAGGTTGCATAGTTTATAGCTTCGGCCCAAAACTTTGGTGGCAAAGTCTTAGCCTTCATCATGCAGGTTGCCATCTCTTTCAGTGATCTGTTCTTCCTCTCAGCAACACCATTTTGCTGTGGTGTGTAAGGAATAGAATGTTGCATATGAATACCTGCATCTGCACAATATTGAATGAACTCAGACTTGACATACTCACCACCATTGTCAGATCTGAGGACCTTGAGTTTCCTCCCAGACTGGTTTTCAACCAAAGCCTTAAAGACTTTGAAGAGGCCAAAAAATTCAGACTTTTGTTTCAAGAAGTAAACCCGGCAATACCTAGAAAATTCATCTATGAATGTCAATGCATATTTTTCCTGACTCATTGACATATGAGGAAATGGGCCAGCAACATCACTGTGGATCAACTCAAGAGGTGCAGAGGTTCTCTCGTGACTAGCTTTCTCAAATTTATGCTCTGGGTGTTTTCCTAAGATGCAACCTTGACAAACTCCTTTGGAAAACTTAATCTTTGGTAACCCTATGACCATTTATTTTTCACTAAGATCAGAAAGATACTTGTAATTGAGGTGGCCAAATCTTTCATGCCAAAGCTTGCTTGCCTCATTAGCATGAATCAGAAGCATTAAAGGAATTTTGGGGTCTAAAATGGGCCTCCTAAGGAAAATAATAAAATAATAGTTAAAATAATAAAATAATAGCTAAAATAATAAAATAATATTGATTAATTTTGGAGGAAGAAAGAAAAAAACTACTTTTTGTGTTCGTATTTTCGACATATCTCCTTGTGTTTTTACTCAAATTTCGATCGGAATAGCTCGTTGGATGTGGAATTTGATTCCGCATCCAACGAGTACCCACACTGCATACTTTTGACGGACCCCGCTACCCCAAAAACAAGAAATACCTGAAAAAACATGATGATGATGTCATCATCACGTTTTTTTTCAGGTATTTCTTGTTTTTGGGGTAGCACGGTCCGTCAAAAGTATGCAGTGTGGGCACTCGTTGGATGTGGAATCAAATTCTGCATCCAACGAGCTCTCCCGATCAAAATTTGAGTAAAAACACAATGAGATATGTCAAAAATACGAACAAAAAAAGTAGGTTTTTTTAATGACAAATATGTCAATTCAACCATTATGGTTGACTTATTTTATTGAATATCTATTGGTTCTTGAATTCCAACTCACAAAAACTTATTTTGGCACGTTTTCTTATAAGGCCCATTTTAGACCCCAAATTTCCTCTAATGAGTAGAGGGGTTTGAGTATGGTAGGAAGTGTGAGAACATGTATACCTTTGAAGTGTGATTTGCAACTCATTTTGCAATGACTTTACCACTTGAGATCTTTGTGATCTCAACTTCATCAGGGGAGAATATGACCTTCTTTGGAGACCCTGTGTGGGTCATCTGATGCACTGATAAGAAGTTAGAGGCAAGACCTGGAACATACAATACATTGCTGAACTTACCATGGTCAAGATCAATCCTCCCTTTGCCCAAACTTTCAGTGAGAGAGTCATCTCCCAGTACAATTGGTGGACCTTTCGACATGTCAAGTGAGGTGAATGCCTCCTTAGTCGAAACCATATGTCTTGAAGCTCCAGAATCAATGATGAAACTAGGTGAGCTTGATGTGCCAGCAACCAATGCATGTACTCTCTCTGTCTTCTGAATTTGATCCTCCTTCCCTCTTCTTTGAGCTATCAGGAAGAGAGATCCATTCTTCTCCAGGAGTTGGGTCAGCATGTCAATTTGCTTCTTCATGGAGGAGCTTTCGGAATGATTGCCCTTACTGCAGTATGCGCACTTGCTCATTTCTCCTTTGTTCTTCTTCTTTTGGGGGTTCTTCTTGGAGCTTTGAGGCTCCTCTGGAGACTTGTTCTTGTCTCTCTTTTGCTCAGGTGGCTTCTTAGCTTTCTTCTTGCCTTTTGAATCCACCCTCGAATCTCCAGCAACCAGATCTTGGTCTTTGGAAGGTTTGATGGTGCCCATCATCACCAATTTATATTGTTCTTATCTGAAAGATTCCATGAAATCTGCAAGGCTAGGCATTTTCCAGGCTCGAGCTGTCAACTTTGTGGCATGGAAGGTCGAGACAAACACTGAATAGTTAGGGCCAAGCTTCAAAAGTATGGCCAAAACCAGTTGCTCCTCCTTCTTTTCGATCCCACACTGTTTTAGCTGCAAAACATGGGCTTTGAACTTGGAAAAATAGAGTTGCAGGGATTCAAAGCTATTGGGACTCATGGAGATCAATTCATTTTCAATTTGATGTCCCCTCATCTCATCTGTCTTACCAAAAAGCTCAACAAGCTTCTCCCATACTTCATTTGGTGATGTTAATTCATCAATATGGAAAAGGAGGTCTGTGGATATGCTCAGACACAGGAGACCATAGGCATCATCCCTCTTGTTGTGCCATTTAATTTTCTCTGCAACTGCATTGGGCTCTACTTCTGTTTCCATAGTCACTCTGTAGAGGCCTTTTGCTCTCAACAGTATCTCCATCTCTGCTTTCCATTCAAAGAAGTTAAATGGAGTCAAGATGATCTTCTGAGATTGATCCATAGTTCAGAAATTGTCCCTTCAGTTAGCAGAATGCTCCCAGTCAATGATGTCGAACTTGCAATAACAAATTGGAAGGAGAGAAATCGATCTACAAAGGCTCTGATACCATGTGGAAATTGAACACAGGTGTTAGAACAATTACAGTCACAAAAATTGCCAATTACACATGCAAATTACACACAAAGGAGACTGAATATGGAGCAGAACACTAATCTGTATTGAATAAGTGTACAATAGCCAACCCTGTGAATTCATAGGCTGCCACAATAAATAATTACATGAGAGATTTGAATGCATAAGGATGCCATTCGAATTTGGTCAAAAGCAGGCTTACTAAATCTAAGCAAATCCCCCATAGGTGCATAAAGCAATTTCCAAATCTATCTAGGAGCTCACGAATTGGCAAAATCAATTAGGCAAGTTAATAGATGATGGAAGGACAACTCATACATGCTTTTCTTAGGATAAAAGAGTGGAGGATGATGAGGAAAAAAAACAAGTTAACTTCACCTAGTCAAACTTTCCCAATTGCCTTAAAACTCAGAAAAAGCAGGCAATAAAGCAGAAAAAGCAGACATGCACTAGGAAGGCCAGGAATAAAGCAGATTTGATTCCAAGTGGTTTCCCAAGTGCTCCATGACTCAATTTTAGCAAGTTTGACCACTTTGGATGTGTGGAGGACAACTTGCATAAGGTGGAATATGGAAACTAGGCAAATAAGACAAAAAATGGATTAATTAATGTCTAAGGTAGCTAACTGTGGGTTGATTACTCTAACAGTGATAACATATAATCATTCATTTTAATTTAAATAGAGGTTCCCCTATGTTTTAAGAATCATGTAGTAACATATAATTATTCATTTTAATTTAAATAGAGGTTTCCATGGGTTTTAATAATCATGTAGTAACATATAATTATTTATTTTAATTTAAATAGAGATTCTTCTAGGGTTTACAAATCATGTAGTAACATATAATTCAGTACAATCCAAAGTGTGTGTTAAATACAATCAATGCTTTCAAGGTTTTTACGAACTTTTATCATCATTTCTTTTAATGGATTTATAGTGCCCATTTCTTAGTATTTTCGTCTGTAGCTATCGATTATTTATTAATATTAAATTGTTGTTATTGCATTACACCATCATTAAGCCCTTGGCCATGATGCCATCTTAGCTTATATATCACGACGAGGAAACATGGGCGTTATAATGCAAGACACCAAATCAAGGGAAAACATAATCGAATTCTTAATTATTATTTACGAGATCTCCTTCTACAGTGTATGTACCTTTTTAACCTCAAGGAAATTTGAATGTCCAAAGTGTTATTTTTTCTCTCATCTTTTCATATAAGTAAGCCATCTACATTGATAGGGTAATAGGGCTTCTATCCTCAAATTGTTGATTCTATTCTCACACTAGGAGATGGCTTCTTGTTGTGTCTTGATAAGGCAAGATGTCCTTTATGATGACTTTAATAATCTCCAATGTATTCCAAGGACAGTCAAGGTATTGTCGTTTTCTTCTCTAATCCATAAATTGATATCTTGTTCATCATTTTCTACATTTATTTGTGCATGACCCCATTGAACTGGTTACTCAATATAAGAGGTGAAAGCTTTTAATTGCATGTCACCCACAAACATGATATGATTCCTTTTTCTGTCATTGAATAGGATGCCTGCATGTTGGTATAGTTCACAAAGCAAATTTATATCTTCTTTGTCACTTGCAGAGTATTTCATAAAATGATGGAGGGATCTTAAAATCATGTGGCCTTCCCTCTACCAAAGCCTAGAGTATAAGCAATGTGTTTTTTTTTCTTTTAAAGTAATGCGTAAGTAGTTGATGGTGGTCTACGATTGAGTACAACATGAGATATATTACTCAATTTGTTATCACTCCAGGAAACTCCTCTAGGTTGCAGCTCGAAGCCTGGTAACTTAAATGTTTTTATGGTTTTCTAAGTGGATTAAGTCAGGTGACCTATAGGACCTCACACTCTCAAGATATGCATAAAACTCAATCAGGGATAAGGCTTCTAACTACTATTGTTCAGAGGTTTGATAATATGGTGCAGAGATGGAGAACTTATCATGCTGGTAGATTCATACATAAAACAAATATATATAAATGGCTAATCATAACAAGGAAAGTACTTATAATTTGAATCATCAATATGACAATAGGATGACAGCTATCAGACATCAATTAACCTGAACAAACCTGAATAACACATCCAAGCATAAGCACAGAATAAACAAGAAATGGAAGCTGAACATATGATAGAAAAAAAGCTTATATTAGGTCATGAGCAATATGAGAAGCTTGACAATAGTAATGGTCTACAAGTCTCCGAAATTGAACATTTTCTATAACATAAGTCTTAGGCTTTATAGCCTTTACAAAAATATTCAGATCCTGAAAAATTGGATCTGTTATACTAAAAATAGATAAAATTAATGTTTTTGCAAAATTAGGTCAGAAACCCTAATTTAACTACTAGTTTAACTAACTCTAACACTTGTTCACTCTTTGAACCTTTTGATGACTGCAGTGAGTACTAGAAGAAAGTTGTAACTGATCTTCTGATTGATGAGCCACTCTTGGTTAAAATAGGTAGGTTTTTGTGACCCTCTCCTCTTCGATGTATCCCCCAAACTGGAACAGACCTCCTTTGATGGTGCACTTCAGCAACATTTAGCTTTTACAGTTCATCCCTAAGATATTTATGTTTGCCCAAAACTGGCCTTTTGTGCCAAAATTTTATTTTGTGCCTTTTCTGATTTCGGTGGGTAAGGAATCAAAATTTCGGGTCTATTAGCTGCTCAAAGCGTTGCTTTCGGTGGCTAATGAACCGCTTCAGCGTCCTCCTAAGCCACCGAAAGCCCTGTTTTTTGCAAAAAAATTTCATTCACCTCCCAACTCATCCTTTTTCAGTTTTGTTGTTGATATTCTGGTATTTCTTCAGCTTGCCCAATGTTTGGAAAGTCAACAACCTCTTGGATTGCCTTTGGATTCTGCAGGCTTACTGCTGCTTCAACTAGGGTTTCTAGTGCAAAACGAGAGCTAGGGTTTGATCTAGAATTCTTTAAATGCAGCCTCAGAAGCCTGATAATCCTGCTCTTTCCCAAGTGTTGGTGAAGTAAACTCTTCATTTTTCTGTTGTAACCTGCCCTGTTAGGTCAACTTTTGCCCTAAAAATTTGTCCAAACTGTTGAAAACTAAGGCTCAGAGATGCATTTGGTTCTCCAAATCTATGGTACTTGTGTATAAACTGAAAGAGGTTTTTGTATATTGGTTTTTTGTGAGAAAAAACCCCTCTCAGTTTCTTGAAATTTGTTTCCATGTTCCAGATATCTGTATTTCAAAAACACATGTAAAACAAGGAAATTCTGAGATCCAAAAATTAGGGCTCAAAGATGGATTCTATTCTCTCAATCTGAAATACTTGTAGGAAAACTGAGAGGTTATTGTTCTCTGACATGTTAGGAACAAAAAACTTCGAGCATTTTGCAAAATTATTCTCCAGTCGCTCAGAATCATTGTTTTCAAATGATGCATTTTCACAGTAAAACGCCAATTTCGGTGGCTTAGAGCGCCCTGAAATTTCGGTCTTAGCTGCTGAAAGTTTGCTTTCAGTGGCTTAGAGACCGCTTTGAAACCACGCTTAGCCAAAGAAACCTATGTTTTTAGTTTCTTGAGCGGGTCCTCCTCCTTGTCCCTGCAAAATTGAAATTCAAACCCTAGGGAAGGATAGGGTTTAGATTTCCATCAGTCTTTTGAGATCAATAATGACTTCTTAGCCATCAACTCATGCTTTACTGCAATTCCCCGACCTTTTAGGTGGTTAATCATGCTAAATTATGACAAGCCTCATGTAGACAACAGTTTTCACTTTTCGTCCTTTTCGGTGGTTAAGAGACTTTAGGGTTTAGTTCGATAGCTATCAAAAGTTGGGATTTCAGTGGCTAATGAAATGACAACTTGTTCGCCCAAGCCACCGAAACTTTCTTTCCAAGAGAACATGTGTAACGAGCTTTCGTTGATTTATTGTCTTTCTGGATCGCATTGTTTAGCTACCGAAAGGCGGGGCTTTCGGTGGCTAATGAACTATTTGAAAGTTCGTCCAAGCCACCGAAAGTTTCCCTTTCCAAAAACGTGTTGCATTTTCTTTCGATGGTTAATGTCCTCCTACAAACACTCGCTAAGCTGCCAAAACCAAAGCTTTTCGGTGGCTAATGAGCTGTTGGAAAACTCGCCTAAGCCACCGAAAGTATTTTTCCTAGAATTTTAATAAGAATGTGATGAGCAAGATTTCGATGGATAATCATGGTCCTGCGTTAAACTATTAGCTGCCGAAAGCTAGGCTTTTCGGTGGCTAATGAGTTATTGAAAATCTTGCCTACGCCACCGAAAGCTAAAAATTTCAAATTTATCAAATAATAGAACATCAGATAGCCCAAATTTGTTAGTCATCCCAATATCTTTCATAATATGACCTGAAACCTTCATCACTGTTCAAAAAATAAATTGTTTTGAGTGAACTTATTGAAAATTTTATTTAGGAGATAACATCTGGCTCCTACTCGAGGATGGGAACCTCCTTGTGAGGTCCCAAGAACCCCAGACCAAAATGCCTTTCCTGAAAAAGAATAATTAAATCTATCTTCTAGTGTTCTATTGGGCATGGAGTTATTTGTCTTTTATAACTTATCTTCTACAACATGTCTGTAGCCCGCTTTGCTTATTCATGAAAACAACTGAAAATGACCTAGCTGCTCATATTAAGAGCTTATTTTGCTATCTATTCCTACTCCTAATTCTAATCAGTAAAGTCTTCTTATCAAGATACATCATGCTTCCAATGAAGCCATGTCAGAAGCTGATCTGTTGAACTTATCCTTAATCTTGAACCCAAAAATAAATGAAACCCTAGCATGCAGCAATGTAGTTTCAAAGGGTGACAGAACCAGCTATCATCTGACAAAAATATTTTGATATCTATGCTGCTCATAAGTTCTAGATAGTCAGCAACTGGGTCATAAAAGCCAACAAGAAATACCTTTTTATGCTACTGATGTTTTCCTTCACTGATGTCAATGTTGAATGTGGACTGCTCAACCTTTGTCGGATCAAAATGCAAGCTCAACAGCTGATCTAAACCTTCTTGTTCTTTTATGATCAGATCTTGATCATCAATCATTAAAATTTCTTTTTGAGAATAGTGCTCACAATTAGATGATTAAACAGGGTTTACATCATATGAATAAAAATCAGTTGAAAACATATAATTGCTTATACAATCATCAGTTATCATAGGCTCATCCTGGTTTGCAAATTGATCATAAAATCCATATTCATATCTGTCTTGAGAGTACTTTGCAAACACTGAAGAATCTAATTCTAAATCTGAAAGGAGCTCACATGCTTGCTATTGTTCTGAATCTGCTTCAAACTCATAATCTTCCTGTTCAAAATCTGAATCATACTGATGTTTATCTGGCTCGGGTAGATGATGGTTTTCAAAATCAAACTGCTTTGGGATTCTCCTTGAAGCACAAATGTTTTCCTCCACCTCTAAAGCATCTTCAAACAGAATGCTTAATGATGAATATTGCCTTTCTAGCAGAAGAAGGGCAAGTTTTGAATGTAGTCCCATCACATAATATATCATGGCAGTTGTCTCTGTGGGTCGGATCTCCAAAGGCATATCATGATAAGTGTTGTAGAATCTTCGATTGAAGATAGGAAAATTTTTGTCTTCCTCTCTCTTCAAAGCATATAGATTAGCGAGATACAAATCAAGAGATTTGTTCTCACCCCAATGCTTCAAAAAGGCATCAGTGAATTCTATCCAAGAGCCAATGGAGTCAGCTCTTAAACTCTTGAACCATATAGCAGCATCTCAAATCAACGATTTAGAAAAAAATCTCATGATTAAATCCTCATGAACAATCTGAAAACAGTCAATAAAATCTTCGAAAGATTCCAAGTGCCTTTCAGTTGAAGCTTGATTCTCTCCAGAAAACCAAGGGAGATATTCATAACAGTCAAGAGGATAAGGATGAAGACGAGAGGGCAGTTTTAATGGCTTAAACATCTTCATCTTGATTTTGATTTGAAAGGCTATGGGCTGATCATGAGGGATAACAATCTGTTGACAAGGTTCAAAGGTTATGGCAACGAGTGTTGAGCTCTGCATAGGTTTTGAATCAGTTTTGGTTTCTTCAAGGTTACATGGCTGATCATATTTAGAAGGAACTGGGATACAGAGGTCATTTTTATAAATGAGTTGCAGCACAAAGACTGATTCACCTTCTACAATACAAGCAGGATGCAAATATTCTTCTACAGATGGATTTATAAAAGATGGCTGATAATCTTCAGAATATATAAAACATAGGATAATTATTTTAACATGTGAAGGGAAAAGTATAAAAGAGCTAATAAAAAATAACAACAGTTCATAGAGTAAACTGATGAACTGGTACCTGGATTTTGAATTCATCATCTTCATCTTTTATCAACCAGGTCCTCCCCAGTGGAGATTTGTTAAATTCGGATGGATCAGGGAAATAGAAGTCTTTGTAAATCTGCTCTAGCAGCAAGGCTAGGTTTTCTTCTCCCTCTACCAACAAATCTGATCTAGATGTCTTTGTTGCTCTGGAAGTTTGCTTTTGTAGAGCTCTTCCTTTTTTGATGATCTTCTCTGGGTCTGCAACAGGTGTTGATGGTAGCCTCTCTTGATTTTCTCTGGTATGAGCCCTTTGCGGAGCCACAGTTCTTCAATGGAGTCGCCAGGGATGAGATCTTCACAAGTAGCAGTGCTTGAAGATTCCTCAACCCTAAAATTTTCTGATTTACTTATGAACTTTTGAGAACTAGATGCTTCAGCATAGAAATAATAGCAGGAATATCTCTTGAAATACCTGATGTAGCTTCATTTGCAGCACTGGAGGTCTGCCTTAGTGAAGCCCTAACTCTTCTTAGAATCTCTTCTGGATCTGAAACAGGTGTTACTGGTGGCCCTTTAGGGTTTTCTCTGTAGGGTTTGCTCTGGTACTTGGTCTTCTTGAAGCCACCTTATTCCAATGGAGTCGCCAGATAGATTATTACAACTAGAATAGTGTTCAAACTTTGTCTATCATCAAAGCAAGATCTATGTCGTCTCCTAGGGAAGCTGAGCTTCAATCTCCTCTCCCCTGCAACAGCGCCAATTTGTTATCACTCCAAGAAACTCCTCTAGGTTGTAGCTCAAGGATGCCTGGTAACTTAAATGTTTTTATGGTTTTCTAAGTGGATCAAGTCAGCTGACCTACAGGACCTCAGACTCTCAAGACATGCATGAAACTCAATCAGGGATAAGGCTTCTAACTACCACCGTTCAGAGGTTTGATAATATGGTGCAGAGATGGAGAACTTATCACGTTGGCAGATTCATACATAAAACAATTATATATAAATGGCTAATCATAACAAGGAAAGTGCTTGTAATTCAAATCATCAATATGCAGATAGGATGACAGCTATCAGACATCAATTAACCTGAATAACATAGTCAAGCACAAGCACAGAATAGACAAGAAATGGAAGCTGAACATATGATAGCAAAAGAGCTTATATTAGGTCATGAGCAATATGAGAAACTTAACAATAGTAATGGTCTACAAGTCCCCAAAGTTAAACATTTTCTATAACATAAGTATTAGGCTTTATAGCCTTTACAAAAATATTCAGATCCTGAAAAATTGGATCTGTTTTACTAAAAATAGATGAAATTAATGTTTTTGCAAAATTAGGTCAAAAACCCTTATTTAACTACTAGCTTAACTAACTCTAACACTTGTTCACTCTTTGAACCTTTTGATGGCTACAGTGAGTACTGGAGGAAAGCTGTAACTGATCTTCTGATTGATGAGCCACTCTTAGTTAAAATAGGTAGGGTTTAGTGACCCTTTCCTCTTTGATGTATCCCCAAAACTGGAACAGACCTCCTTTGGTGGTGCACTTCAGCAACTTTCAGCTTTTACACTTCATCCCTGAGATATTTATGTTTGCCCAAAACTGGCCTTTTGTGCTAAAATTTGATTCTATGCTTTTTCTGCTTTCGATGGTTAAGGAATCAAAATTTCGGGTTTGTTAACTGCCGAAAGCGCTGCTTTCGGTGGCTAATGAACCGCTTCAGCATCTGCCTAAGCCATCGAAAGCCCTGTTGTTTGCAAAATTTTGTCATTCACCTCCCAACTCATCCTTTTCAGTTTTGTTGTTGATATTCTGGTATTTCTTCAGCTTGCCCAATGTTTGGAAAGTCAGCAGCCTCTTGGATTGCCTCTGGATTCTGCAGGCTTACTGTTGCTTCAGCTAGGGTTTCTAGTGCAAAACGAGAGCTAAGGTTTGATCTGGAATTCTTTAAATCCAGCCTCAGAAGCCTGATCATCGTGCTCTTTCCCAGGTTTTGGTGAAGTAAACTCTTCATTTTTCTGCTGTAACCTGCCCTGTTAGGTCAACTTTTGCCATAAAAAATTGGCCAAACTGCTGAAAACTAGGGCTCAGAGATGCATTTGGCTCTCCAAATCTGTGACACTTGTGTATAAACTGAAAGCGGTTTTTGTATATTGGTTTTTTGTGAGCAAAATCCTCTCTCAATTTCTTGAAATTCGTTTCCATTTTCCAGATATCTGTATTTCAAAAACACGTGTAAAACAAGAAAATTCTGAGATTCAAAAATTAGGGCTTATAGATGGATTTGATTCTCCCAATATGAAATACTTGTAGAAAAAATGAGAGAGGTTATTGTGCTCTGACATGTTAGGAACAAAAACCTCCGAGCGTTTTGCAAAATTATTCTCTAGTCGCTCAGATTCACCATTTTAAAACGATTCCTTTTCATAGTAAAACGCCAATTTCGGTGGCTTAGAGCGCCCTGAAATTTTGGTATTAGTTGCCGAAATTCTGCTTTCGGTGGCTTAGAGACCTCTTTGAAACCATGTTTTTCCATGGAAACCTGTGTTTTGAGTTTTTTGAGCGAGTCCTCCTCCATGTACCTGCAAAATTGAAATTCAAACCCTAGGGAAGGATAGGGTTTAGATTTCCATCAGTGTTTTGAGATCAATAACGACTTCTTAGCCATCAACTCATGCTTTACTGCAATTCCTTGACCTTTTAGGTGGTTGATCATGCTAAATTATGACAGGCCTCATGCAGACAACCGTTTTCACTTTTCGTCCTCTTCGGTGGTTAAGAGACTTTAGGGTTTAGTTCGATAGCTACCAAAAGCTGGGATTTCGGTGGCTAATGAAATGCCAACTTGTTCACCCAAGCCACCGAAACTTTCTTTCCAAAAGAATATGCGTAACGAGCTTTCGGTGATTTACTGTCTTTCCGGATCTAATTGTTTAGTTGCCGAAAGGCAGGGCTTTCAGTGGCTAATGAACTATTTGAAAGTTCGCCCAAGCCACCGAAAGTTTCCCTTTCCAAAAACGAATCTCATTTGCGTTCGGTGGTTAATGTCCTCCTGCAAACACTCGCTAAGCTACCAAAACCAAAGCTTTTCGGTGGCTAATGAGTTGTTGGAAAACTCACCTAAGCCATCAAAAGTCCTTTTCCTAGAATTTTAATAAGAACGTGATGAGCAAGCTTTCGGTGGATAATCATGGTCTTGCATTAAAATATTAGTTTCCGAAAGCTAGGATTTTCGGTGGCTAATGAGTTATTGAAAATCTCGCCTAAGCCACCGAAAGCTAAAATTTTCAAATTTATCAAATAACAGAACATCAAATACCTCAAATTTGTTAGTCATCCCAATATCTTTCATAATATGACCTGAAACCTTCATCACTGATCAAAAAATAAATTGTTCTGAGTGAACTTATGGAAAATTGTATTTAGGAGATAACACAATTGTTTATTTTCCTCTAAATCTCTCACCTTTGCTTCCAACCTAGGATCCCTTTTCCTTCTTTCTAGAGTTGTTCCAATTTGGCTTTGTCTATAGCACACAATTTTGGCCACTTTGTTCTTAGGGTGTTAGTACATTTTATATGTTTTTCCAATGGGACCACACCTTTCCCATATGCTTCTACTACATACTTCTACTTGGGTACTTTTGCCCTAAATATTTGCACTTCAAGAAAATTGACCAATTCTCCTTCTTTTGTCTCAATATCTACTGACTAGATAGTAGGTTTTGTAGCAATGGGTGGTTCAATCTAGTATGTATCCATAGGCCCAGTAATTGCTTCCGAAACAAAAGACTCTATAATAGACTTCATGGTTTTATTTACAATTTCAACAACAACTTCAACATTTGTATTATCAACATATCCAATGGAAGTCACAATAACTTTCACTATCAACTTCATCAACATTTCCAATAGTGGGTAAAATGGCAGCGACATAATAGCATTGAATCTAACTAATAGATTCAAGAACATCAACTTCATGAATAGTTTCACTAGTATCAAGGCCAACATCAACCTCAGGAACAATTTCAATAGGTGCAATAACATCAACTTCAATAGTTTATTTGCTAGAAACAACCTCATCTGCGGCTTCAATAACAAAGGGTTTATCCATTGCTTTTGTAGTGATCCTACCTTTCGCAATGTCACCTTCATATGTAGTAGAAAGTGACCAAGTGCACTCTTCAAGGGCCTGGACAACTGTATATTTCCCTACATGAGGCTTGAATTCCCTTAACTTTCTTCTAGCATGATCTAATTTTTGTCTAATCTCTTATTCTCATTCCTTAAATTTTGATTAATCTTTAAAATAACATTATAGGAAGGCCTTAAATGTAACTTACTAAGTATGAAGCTAAGGTTCTTCATATGTGATGTCCTAGTTGCTTCTGTAGTAAATTAGTTTTTGAATATTATCCTGAAAGTGTTGAGGTGGACTGTCAACACTGACTTTTGTCTAGTCAAAGGTGTCTTCAATATGCTCCTAGAGAAGAATTTATTTTGTTGCTTTATTTCGTATTGGTGGTTCTTGTGTAGCAACAACAAGGCTTTATATTGTTGGTTCTTGTGCAGCGATAGTAGGGCCTTCTGTTGTTGGTTCTTGTGTGGTAGCAACAAGCCTTTCTATTGTTATTTCTTGTGTGGAAGCAAAGATATCCTTCTTTGAATTAACTATCTCCACAACTTCTGTAGAAATAGTAGACCTAATCCTTCTTTTCCTTGGATATTTTGGGAAGGTGGTTCTGTTTCTTATCGTCTTGGTCCTTTGCCTCTTTTTTGAATCATTTGAAATATTTATTAAATTGAGGGGATTTTCTGGGAAAATTTCCCTTGTTACCCCAGCCCCACTCATGGGTGGTTCTAAGATCTTTATGTCAATGTCCTACCGGGATTCAATAGCTACTGTAGATTTTGTTTCATGTCCTGCTTCTTTAGTGGCAATTGCATGCTTTTCCTCTTGTACAATTGCATGTTCCCCTTCTTTTGCTTCTCGGAGAAGCCTCTACAAAAATACTTCTCAGATCTGGTTGGAGTATTACCAAATCGTGGTGTGTCAGACTGGTTGTAGGGTTTGTTAATGTTCTAATACTATGGGCCATCGATTGTACGAATCTTAACAAAAAGTAGGGTATATTAAGAATCCTTTGATGTCAAAGGTGAGTCAACAACTTGAAAAGTTACTTAAAAAAAGACTATGTTGTCCCTTACAAGTAAGGTACTTTTGAACAAAAGATGCTACCTTTGTCCATGGTTGTCATAAGGACATTCACATGATTCCCTTGCCTCTCATCAACAACCTCATCACCAACCAAAAAAGCAATATGTGTTGCATGAAGCACAACCTTGTAGTCAAACAATTTTTCTCTAGTCAACGGTAGACCTATAACTTTGGTTATAATGTCTTTTGTAACCTGAATGCAAAACCCCTGCACTATGGTAGTGGACAATATGAAGCTCTTAGCAAACTCTAGGGTGATTGTCATATCAAAACCCTATATAATATGAAATTACATGAGCCAACTTGCAACATGAATGATTTGAAGCACCTTAGAGTTGCTGCATAGTTGTTCCAATGTGACAGGTTCATAACAGACAGCTTGAACCACCCATTTTGCTAGCTAATAACAACAAAATAAATGATGATCTATAGCAAAAGATGGGAACAATAGCAGCAATATCAAGGAGTAACAACAAGGAACATCATAACATTGTGAAGTTGCAGCAAACAATGGTCCATAGAATTGACAAATGAGGAGTATATAAGGAATATGGTGGGTTAGAGGATGGAAAAAGACGTCTGCAGTGGTAGTAATAGTAAAGTGGATGGTAGTGTAATGGTAACCCTCCCCCCAACTAAAATGGCATCCCATCCTCAGCATGCTTACGAGGAAAATAAGGAAGGGCATAAATATTTCAAAGGATGAGATGGCATCAAATTAATACCACAAATGAAAAGAAGAAATTGTAACTTTGAACTTACCTATAGGTTTTGGCACTGATGATGGCCTCACATTATAGGATTATCTTGAGAATGGTAGGAATCGAAGCTTAATGATATGTAGAGAATGACACAACAAAGAGAGAAAGCTTGATGACCCATAACAATCGGTGGAGCAAAGTAGGAATGGATGGATCCATAGCATACGCTAAATTACCAAAATATCAATGGATGGTTATGTCGCAAAGTTTGATTTTCCAAAAGAAAAGAATTGTGAAGGATGGACTGATGGAGTTGCAACATGTGAAAAACATGGAGACTACAAAGGAAGGAATGGTGAATGCTAATGGAATTATGATAAATGCAAATGGAGGGATGGTGAAGGGAAATATAGGCATGGAAATGCAAATGGAGGTGTGATCTAGAGTGATTTGTAGCAAGAGAATTGGATCTACAAGTTGTTCCCAAAATGGTTCTGTAACAAGTGAGAATTATTAGAATACGGTTACCCCTCTTTTAGCAAGGGGTCACATGTTAATCATATGTAGTTTGTGATCACTTCATAGAAATTTGTGCATGAGATGAGATCTATGGTTTCCCCATGGATTAATGGTCAAAGGTCCTTCATCATGGTCAGATAGTTCATATGCCTTAGATGTGCCTAGCTAGAGAAAATTCCAGATGTTCTATGTGCTATGATATCTCTAAACCTTTATAGATTCTTAGAATGTTTTATTTTATGACAATATGTTTGCATGGGATGTTACATTTATGCTCGTACAGTAATTCATAACACTTAAAACAATTACTCATGTTTTAGTCTTACCTTGGCGTGTTTTTCCATAGAAGTGTGTTTGTTTGAAGGTTAATTTGTAAGTGAATTCACGCATTTTATAAGATTTTTCCTAGCAATTTTTCTTCCCACTAGATGATTCATCCATTCCCTTCACTTTGTTGTTTGTGAATGATTTATCATTAGTAACAACCTATGGTCTCATAATTGTCCCCTTGTATGAATGCCTCAATTAAGCTAAAAGAGTTTAGTACTCTAAGGTTGATGGTCATAAATGGAAATGGAAATGGAAATGGAAAACTATGGGAGATACTCCCCTTGCAAAAAGTCAATTTCCCTTATCCTAAGTTCTCAAAGCCAAATCTAAAGCAAAAGGGACTAAGCCAATGATAGGCTTATGAAATGTAAATAAATGAAATATCAAAGAAAGTAAAAGAAAAGGGATCACAAAAAATAGGTGCAAGGATGGATTACCCATAACACTTCCTTTAAAAGAACAGAAATGAAATAAACATATTAGAGCCTGACTCTTGAAAGTTAAGGGTAGACCTATCACACTCAGTTGTTATGATGGTCAATTTGCAAAGACCCCTTTCTTTCCCTAAGTCCACTCCAACTTTATTTAGACTCACTTACTTTAAGAATCTATGCTATGCAACTAAACTTAGGAGCCTCGCTTGTAATAAGGACTTTAATAAAGTCACACCAATGTTAGACTAGATGAATAAAGGATAATTAAGTCATTGAGTTATTAGAAATGTATAATTGTTACTTAATTTCATGTAATATTTTCATAGTTCAGAATATTTCCTAAGTTATATGTTGGTTTAACCTTTAGCACTAGGACATGTACTTATCTACACTTGTTATGACACTTATTGTAGCATATTATGATGATGACTAGGTGTTTCATGAGGATTGTTACCCTTGGCACACATGTGGAGGCCATTTTATGACGTTTTTTTAGGGGCGTCTTAACTTCAGGAGTAGTTATATTTTGGTAGAGTGCCCAAAATCGCGTCATATCAATGAAGTTAGATGCAAAATGGCCATGAGATTTCTGAAAAGTGGTTATAATCGAAAACCGGATAAATATTGAGAGACTTGGAAAATCCAAAACTGTCATTTAAAGTGTTGCATTGTATTTTTGTCACACGTGCCTTTTTGGACCTTTTCATGTAGAGCATTCACCATTTTTAGGAAGTTCTCCACCTTTTAGACAATTTCTAGTGGAGCGCTCCCCTTTTCTTGGGCTTATTGTTAGCTTATGAGAGTTGTTTATCATTTTTTATCATGTATAGAGCCTTCTTTGAGCCTCCCTAGGATAGATATAGGTTTTTAATACATTTACTATTATTTAATGAGAAGAAAGTTGAATTTTTATCCTATATAAGAGAGCTCACTCATTGTATCTTATTATTGTGTATTGGAGAATAAAATTATCTTTCATCTTTGGTTCTTGTTTTTTGAACGTTTATCTCATTATGGCATAGATTGTGGATCTTATTCTTGAGGTAACTTGTGAAACTTCTCTTGCACTGTAAGGTTAATTTTTCCTAGTCAGGTAAGAAGAGCAAAGAAACCTTAAAAAAAACAAATTTGTTCTATTGGATCATGTAGGGAAGACTCTCTTTGTTTGTTTTGTGCTTTAGTTTTGTATCTCACTTGTATCTGACATCCTAGGAGGGGTACAAGATTGAAAATTGCATAGGCTAGGGTATGAGGTAGAGTTTTAATTGAAAGTGTGTGCTTAGGGTATGCCTAGGTGTCCCTTCCTTAGAAGAAATTTTACAATAAATCCAAAGGCTTCGGGGAATTTGTCATGCTCTTTTGTAGGTGTTCTAGAAAAGTAATTTAAATCAAATCCCAATGATAAGTGCTCTAAAGTCTCCATTATACCCAAGGATTGAAGGAACTAATCCTGTACTCCATTTCTACAACCAAGAAACCCTAAAATTTTCTTTATCCTTTTGTTTCAAGGGTAAAACCTAAATATAAAGAACTCCAAAATATTTCAGCCTTTCACCAACTTAATCCTAGGTAATTTTATCGTGATTTTCATATTTTTAGGCTTGTTAAATCTGACTTCTATTTCTGTTTAGTTTCATTTGTTTATTGCAAAAAAGTATAGATAAAAATAAATCTAGTTGATCTTCATTTTCATATTTTGATAGAGGGTTTTATGCTAGATAGGTCACTAAAAAGTTCAGGTTAGTAATCTGATTTTTAAGTGCTGATTTTAGTGGTCTAAAGTGGATAATTCTATATTTTACTAATTCTAAAAAATATCACAGAAAACATATTTTATTTCTAGCAAGTTTCTAAGCCATCTAGCACCTTAAATTTTAGTTTTAAGGTGCTTGAATTTTCTGCATTTAATTTATGGGTTAAATCTAAAAATTTCCCTAGTTTTCTTGTTTATTTTACTAATGTTAACACCTTAGGACAACAAGCTAATAATTTTGGAATTTTGTAAGTTTGATGTTATTTTTAGTAACAGTAAGTGTCATAAAACGACAATAAACTTCAAGTGTTTTATTTTGTGAATATAGTTTTTATCTCACATTTCCTGAAGCACATTTGTTGAATAACTTCACTTCCAAATTTTGGATAAATTCTAAATAACCGCACAAGCTCCTTATGTTATTCATCATCTTATGGACTATGGATGAATGAGACAAATGGAAATTTGATTATCTTACTTGAAATATTGACACATCAACTAATAATAAGATCTAAGTTCCTCACTTGGAGAAGTGATTTTCATCACTTCAATAAGTTTGGAAACATTTCATGCTAATTAACCTTGACTGACTCCCTTTTTAAGAGATTCTTTCTCAAGGAGGTACTCTTCCAAGTGCCAAACTTCACAATCTAATAAAGACATAAACTTCATAACTTGTCTCATGTGCAATTTCACTTAAGATGTATCTATATCATGGAAATGAACCCACTTTCTTAAACACACATAATTTCAAGTCTTGTGAGTTATTGCTATCCTTTCTTTCAAAAATTGATCTTAAGAAAAATGTCCACAATTTACTTTACATCATTAAGATTTTTATTTCAAGTATTTGATCTATTGTGCTATTTCATATCACTTGCAGAGTATCTCAAAAAATGATGGAGGGATCTTAAAATCATGTGGCCTTCCCTCTACAAAAGCCCAGAGTATAAGCAATGTGTGCTTCTCATGTAAGAGTAAGGCATAAGTAGTTGATGGTGGTCTACAATTGAGTAAGACATGAGATATATTACTCAATTGTTTTTTTTACTCCAAATCTCTCCCCTCTGCTTCCAACTTATGAGACCTTTTCCTTCTTTCTAGAGTTCTTCCAATTTGGCTTTGTCTATAGCTAAAATTTTGGCCACGGTTTTCTCAGGGTGTTAATACATTTTACATGTTCTTCCAACGGGACCACACCTTTCCCATATGCTTCTACTACATACTTCCACTAGGCTACTTTTTCCCTAAATATTTGCACTTAAAGAAAATTGATTTTTTCTCCTTCTTTTGTCTCAATACCTACTGACTAGATAGTAGGTTATGTAGCAATGGGTGGTTCAGTCTAGTATGTATTCATAGGCCCATTAATTGCTTCCAAAACAAAAGGATCTATAATAGACTTCATGATTTTATTTACAAATTCAACGACTTCAACATTTGTATTATCAATATATCTCGTGGAAGTCACGATAACTTCATTAGAAACTCATCAACATTTCCAATAGTGGGTAAAATGGCAGCGACATAATAGCATCAATCTAACTAATAGAGTCAATAACATCAACTTCACGAATAGTTTCACTAGCATCAATTCCAACATCAACCTCAGAAACAATTTCAATAGGTGCAATAACATCAACTTCAATAGTTTCTTTGGTAGGAACAATCTCATCTACAAATTCCATAACAATCGGTTTATCCATTTCTTTCATAGTGATCCTATCTTTCGCAATGTCTCCTTCATGTGTAGTAGAAAGTGACCAAGTGCACTCTTCAAGGGCTTGGACAACTGTATCTTGCCCTACATGAATGATGAATCTTGAATTCCCTTAACTTTCTTCTAGCAAAATCTAATTTTTGTCTCAATCTCTTATTCTCATTCCTTAACTTTTGAGTAATCTTTAAAAGAACATTATAGGAAGGTCTTAATGTAACTTGCTAAGTATTAAGCTAATTTTCTTCATATGTGTTGTCCTAGTTGCTTATATCGTAAATTACTTTTGAATATTATCCTGAAAGTGTTGAGGTGGACTGTCAACAAGGCCTTTTTCTTGGTCAAAGGTGTCTTTGATATGCTGTTGGAGAAGAATTTATTTTGTTTCTTTATTTTGTATTGGTGGTTCTTGTGTAGAAGCAACAACGCTTTCTATTGTTGGCTCTTGTGTAGTGATAGTAGGGCCTTGTTTTGTTGGTTCTTGTGTGATACCAACAAGAATTTCTATTGTTATTTCTTGTGTGGAAACAACGATATCCTTCTTTGAATTAACTATCTCCATAACTTTCGTAGAAACAATAGACCTAATCCTTCTTTTCCTTGGATATTCTGGGAAGGTGGTTCATTTTCTTGTTGTCTTGGCCCTTTGCCTCTTTCTTGAATTATTTGAAATATTTATTAAATTGAGGGGATTTTCTTGGGAAAGTTTCCCTTGTTACCCAACCCCACTCATGGGAGGTTCTATGATCTTTATGTCAATGTCCTCCTGGGATTCAATAGCCACTGTAGATTTTGTTTCATGTCCTGCTTCTTTAGTGTCAATTGCATCCTCTTCCTCTTGTACAATTGCATGTTCTGCTTCTTTTGCTTCTTGGAGAGGCCTTTATAAAAATACTTCCCATATCTAGTTGGAGTCTAACCAAACCATGTTGTATCAGACTAGTTGTAGGGTTTGTTAATGTTCTAATACTATGGGCCATCAATTATAGGGATCTTAACCAAAATTAGGGTATAGTAAGAATCCTTTGATGTCAAAGGTGAGTCAACAACTTGAAATGATACTTAAAAAAATATTGTGTTGTCCCTTACAACTAAGGTACTTTTGAACAAAATATGCCACCTTTGGCCACGGTTGTCGTAAGGAAATTCACACGGTTTCCTTGCCTCTCATCAACAACCTCATTACCAACCAAAAAAGCAATTTTTGTTGCAAGAAGCACAACCTTGTAGTCAAACAATTTTTCTCTAGTCAAAGGTAGACCTGTAACTTTGGTTGTAATGTCTTTTCTAACCTGAATGCAAAACCCCTGCATTATGGTAGTGGATAATCTGAAGCTCTGAGAAAACTCTAGGGTGATTGTCGTGTCAAAACCCGATACAATATGAAATTACATGATCCAACTTACAACTTGAATTATTTGAAGCACCTTAGGGTTGCTTCATAGTTGTTCCAACATGACAAGTTCATAACAGACATCTTGAACCACCCATTTTGCTAGTTAATAACAACAAAATAATAGATGATATATAGCAAAAAAGGGGAACAATAGTAGCAATATTAAGGAGTAACAGCAAGGGCATCATAGCATTGTGAAGTTGCAGAAAACAATGGTCCATTGAATTAACAAATGAGGGGTATATAGACAATATGGTGGGTTAGAGGATGGAAAAAGACGTCATCAATGGTAGTAATAGTAAAGTGGATGGTAGTGTAATGGTAACCCTTCCCCCCAACTAAAATGGCATCCAATCCTCAACATGCTTACGAGGCAAATACAGAAGAGCATAAATATTTCAAAGCATGAGAAGGCATCAAATTAATACTACAAATGAAAGGAAGAAATTGTAACTTCGAACTTACCTATAGGGTTTGGCAATGATGATGGCCTCACATGACAGGATTATCTTAACAATGGTAGGAATCATAGGTTAATGGTATTTAGCGAATGACACAACAAAGAGAGAAGGTATGAGGACCCATAACAATCGGTGGAGCAAAGTAGGAATGGATGGATCCATAACATGTGATAAATTGCCAAAATATCAATGGATGGTTACGTAGAAAAGGTTAATTTGCCAAAAGAAAAGAATTGTGAAGGATGGATTGATGGAGTTGCAACATGTGAAAAACATGGAGACTACAATGGAAGGCATGGTGAATGCTAATGGAATTATGATAAATGCAAATGGAGGGATGGTGAAGGGAAATAAAGGCCTGGAAATGTGAATGGAGATGTGATCTAGAGTGATTTGTAGCAAGAGAATTGGATTTACAACTAGTTGTTCCCAAAATGGTTCTGCAACAAGTGAGAATTATTAAAATGTGTTACCCCTCTTTTAGCATGGGGTCACATGTTAATCATATGTAGTTTGTGATCAATTCACATAAATTTGTGCATGAGATGAGATCTATTGTTTCCCCATGGATCATTGGTCAAAGGTCCTTCAACATGGTCAAATAGTTCATATGTCTTAGATGTGCCTGGGTAGAGAAAATGATGGATGTTCTATGTGCTATGATATCTGTAAACCTTTATAGATTCTTAGAATGTTTTCTTTTATGAAAATATGTTTGCATGGGATGTTACATTTATTCTCGTACAATAATTCATAACACTTAAAACAATTGCTCATGTTTTAGTCTTACCTTGGCGTGTTTTTCCTTAGAAGTGTGTTTGTTTGAAAGTTAATTTGTACCCCAGTGAACTAAATTAAGTGAATTCACTTATTTCATAAAAAATTTCCTAGCCATTTTTCATCCCAATAGCTAATTCATCCATTCCCTTCACCATATTGTTTGTAAATGATCTATCATTAGTAACAACCTATGGTCTCGTAATTGTTCCCTTGTATGAATGCCTCAGTTAAGCTAAAAGAGTTTAGTACTCTAAGGTTGATGCTCATAAATGTAAATGGGAATGGAAAACTATGGGAGATACTCCCCTTGCAAAAAGTCAATTTCCCTTATCCTAAGTTATCAAAACCAAATCTAAAGCAAAAGGGACTAAGCCAATGAAAGGCCTATGAAATGTAAAGAAATGAAATATCAAATAAAGTAAAAAAGAAAGGGATCACAAAAAATAGGTGCAAGGATGGATTACCCATAATAACACTTCCTTTAAAGGAAAACATATGAAAGAAACATATTAGACCCTAACTCTTGAAGGTTAAGGGTAGACCGATCACACTCAATTGCTATAATGGTTAATTTGCAAAGACCCCTTTCTTTCCCTAAGTCCACCTCCACTTTATTTAGACTCACTTACTTTAAGATTCGAGGCTATGAAACTTAACTTAGGAGCCTCACATGTAATAAGGATTTAATTTAGAGTCACACCAAAGTTAGACTAGATGAATAAAGGCTAATTAAGTCATTGAGTTTTTAGAAATGTGTAATTGTAACTTAATTTCATGTAATATCTCATAGTTGAGAATATTTCCTAAGTTATATGTTGGTTTAACCTTTAGCATTAGACCATTTACTTATCTACACATGTTATGGTAATTCTTGTGGTATTTTATGATGATGGCTAGGTGTTTCATGAGGAATGCTACCCTTCGCACACATGTGGAGGCCATTTTTTATAGGACGTTTTTGGAAGGGTGTCTTAACTTCAAGAGCTGATATATTTGTGTAAAGTGCCCAAAATCATGTCATCTCAATTTCGTTAGATGCAAAATGGTCGTGAGATTTTTGAAAAGTGGTTATGATAGAAAGTCTTATAAATATTGAGAGAGTTGGAAAATCCATAACTGTAGTTTAAAGTGTTGCGTTGTATTTTTGTCACGCTTGCCTTTTTGGACCTTCTAATGTAGAGCATTCACCTTTTTGAGGAAGCACTCCACCTTTTGGACAATTTCTAGTGGAGCGCTCCCCTTTTGTCGAGCTTATTGTTAGCTTATGAGAGTTGTTTATCAGTTTTTATCATGTATAGAGGCTTCCTTGAGCCTCCCTAGGATAGATATAGTTTTTTAAGACATTTACTATTATTTAATGAGAAGAAAGTTGAATTTTTCTCCTTATAAGAGAGCTCACTCATTGTATATTGTTATTGAGCATTGGAGAATAAAATTATTATTCATCTTTGGTTCTTGGTTTTTGAAGGTTTATCTCATTATGGCAGAGATTGTGGATCTTATTCTTGAGATAACTTGTGAAACTTTTCTTGTATTGTGAGGTTAATTTTCCTAGTCCGGTAAGAAGAGCAAAGAAACCTTTAAAAAAAACATTTTTTTTTCTTCTGTTGGATCAAGTAGGGAAGAGTCTCTTTGTTTTTTGTGTGCTTTAGTTTTGTATCTCACTTGTATTTGACATATTATGAGGGGTACAATATTGAAAATGCCATAGGCTAGGGTATGAGCTAGAGTTTTAATTGAAAGTGTGTGCTTAGGGTATGCCTAGGTGTCTCTTCCTTTGAAGAAATTTTATAATAAACCCAAAGGCTTTGGGAAATTTGTCATGCTCTTTTGTAGGTGTTCTAGAAAAGTAATTTAAATCAAGTTCCAATGATAAGCGCTCTAAAGACTCCATTTTACCCAAGGATTGAAGGAACTAATGCTATACTTCATTTCTACAACCAAGAAACCCTAAAATTTTCTTTATCCTTTTGTTTCAAGGGTAAAACCTAAATCTAAAGAACTCCAAAAATATTCCATCCTTTCACCAACTTAATCCTGGGTAATTTTCCCTTGATTTTCATATTTTTAGGATTGTTTAATCTGACTTCTATTTCTATTTAGTTTCATTTGTTTATTGCAAAAAAGTAGAGACAAAAATAAAACTAGGTTATCTGCATTTTCATATTTTGATAGAGGGTTTTATGCTAGATAGGTCACTAAAACGTTTGGGTTACAAATCTGATTTTTAGGTGCATTCTAGGTCGCACAAAATAGAAAGGCATAGGAGATAGAGACACTAAATAGCCGAGTAGCACAAAACAAGAGGTTTCACACGACTCGGTCGCTAGGTACAGGGTCATAGGGGCAACTGGGGTCGCTTCCGAAGCTAGGATTGGTGCGATATGGCTTTGTGGGCCAAGTCACACGTATCAAGGTGAAAGTCGCGACTAGGGTCGTGCTTATCGAGGTGAAAGAGATGACTAGGTCGCGGCTTATATCCTGATAAGGGTGACTGTTCCCGAATAGGAAAAATGCAGGAAAAGAAGAGTCGACAGAGTCCGGGGGAGAAGGAACTGATGCAGAGGAGGTTCAAATCGGCCTCGTGGGGGACCGATCGATGACCGCTAAGGTAAGAAAATGGAAACAAACCTGCAAAACAGATATCGTTATGGAACAACCAGTGGAGTCTCCAAATCTATAACAGGGATCACTCCCATGTTACGTGCAAAAGCACCATCCTTACGTCAATGAGACTCTAAGGAAGAGTTCATGGAAAAACTTAAGACAACAAACAAGATTAGTAAAATGAAACAAATATATACGAGGGCTAAACTAAAGAAAAATGTAAATAAACAAAATATTATACCTTTTTCCTTGAAAGTAGGCCACCGTGGTTGTCTCGGAAGTGATCTACCTCTCCAAAGGCTAGTTCTCCAAGTGGGTACAGAGGGTGTCTCGATGTATTAAGTGGGAATGGTATGGCAACGTGGTGGTGGCAAAGAGGTTGTGAACACTTGAGAGCTAAAGATGTCCCAATGTACTCACAAAATAGCAAAAGGTTATGAAAAACTGTTTTTGGCAAGACCTCCACAATGTATTTATAGTAAAGTTTTAGGGTTTTTTTGACCTAAGGTTAACCCATGGTATTTTTTGACCCATCATATTTTTTGTTGTGGTTTTTTATTTTATCTCTTTTTTAGGGTTTTGGACCCTTTTTAGGGTTTTTAACCCTTTTTGGAAGAGAATGAGGATAAACCATAGTAAATACTAATGTTTTGGAACTTTTTTGGTGGAAATAGAGTTGTGAAGGTCAAAAGTAAGGGAAATATGGTGGAAAAATGATGTATGTATGAAGTTTAGGCCATGTAGATCTAGGTGAACAATTTTTTGTGTTAACAATTAAGGTAAAAGTGAGAACAACTAGCATATCACGTATTATGATTTTAACTAAGCAAGAATTAAACAATTTCATACAAATATTATTTCCTTAACAAATTAAAGAGAACTAATGAGAGATAGGAATCTTCATAGCTAGTTTACTTGAAGGGTAGCAAAAATTTGCTCTTCAACTTGCCTTGATTATTATAAATCTATCACCCATAAGTGTTATAAACTCATACTCCAACAATATCAATCCATAAGAGCCTCTTCATCAAAATCCAACATTAGATACTAGACCAAAAATATCCCAAAACTTACATGCACTTTCAAAAACCATTACAAGTGGATCCCCAAATACATAGAGTCTAGGATCAACAAATTCCACCATGAAATAATAATAGTTTCTATATCTAACCTAGGTAATACTAAACTAATATTATCCTCTAACTAAATAGAGAGTAGAAGTCCAACAAATAATAAAAAAGGTTGACTAGTTCCACATGTACAATCTCCAATGTGTAGCAATTTAATGAGAGAGGGACGACTCCTCAAAATGAATGTTGGAATGTGTTAAACAACCTAACAAAATCAATAAAATACTCCACTAGAAAATGGTTACAAATGTCCACCTGAGTTCACATGTGTGGGAAAGTCAACCATTATGAGGGCCACCCCTCATAATCCTCCAAGAATGAATCCAATACATTAGAGACATTTTTAGGTCTAAAATGGGGGTCTTATGGAATATAATAAAATAATAGCTATGTAATTTTTAAGGAAAAAAATAAAAAACTACTTTTTTCTCGTGTTTTTTACTTATCTACTTGAAGGTTTACTCACATTTCAAGTGTGAGTAGCAATTGTTGGATGCATAATTTAATTCTACATCCAATGATTGCTCCCACTCAAAATTTGAGTAAGCCTACAAGGAGATCACTCAAAAAAATTGTTTTGGGGGAGACCTTCACAATGTATTTATAATAAAGTTTTATGGTTTTTTTGACCCAAGGTTAACCCATGGTATTTTGTTGTGGGTTTTATCTTATCTCTTTTTTATGGTTTTGACCATTTTTTAGGGTTTTTAACCCTTTTTGGAAGAGAATGAGGGTAAACCATAGTAAATACTAATGTTTTGGACCTTTTTTGGTGGAAATACAATTGTGAAGGTCAAAAGTAAGGGAAATATGGGGGAAACATGATGTATGTATAAATTTTAGGCCATGTAGAGCTAGGTGAACAATTTTTTGTGTTAACAATTAAGGTAAAAGTGAGAACAACTAGCATATCACGTATCCCTTAAGTGGATATAGACTTTCATAAATTTATGTGGCAAGAACGAAAAAATCAAATCTTTCAAGTTAAGATTCATAATAATATTTCATTATGATTTTAACTAAGCAAGAATTAAACAATTTCATATAAGTATTATTTCCTTAACAAATTAAAGAGAACCAATGAGAGATAGGAATCTTCATAGCTAGTTTACTTGAAGGGTAGCAAAAATTTGCTCTTCAACTTGCCTTGATTATTATAAATCTATCACCCATAAGTGTTATAAACTCATACTCCCAACAATATCAATCCATAAGAGCATATTCATAAAAATCCAACATTAGATACTAGACCAAAAATATCCCAAAAGTTACATGCACTCTCAAAAACCATTACAAGTGGAGCCCCAAATACATAGAGTCTAGGATCAACAAATTCCACCATGAAATAATAATAGTTTCTATATCTAACCTGGGAATCCTAAACTAATATTATCCTCTAACTAACTAGAGATTAGAAGTCCAACAAATAATAAAAAAGGTTGACTAGTGCCACATGTACAATCTCCAATGTGTAACAATTTAATGAGAGAGGGACTCCTCCTCAAAATGAATGATCGGAATGTGTCAAACAACCTAACAAAATCAATAAAATGCTCCACTAGAAAATAGTTACAAATGTCCACAAGAGTTCATATGTGTGGGAAAGTTAACCACTATGAGGGCCACCCCTCATAATCCTCCAAGAATGAGTCCAATACATTAAAGACATTTTTAGGTCTAAAATGGGGGTCTTATGGAATATAATAAAATAATAGCTATATGAATTTTTTAAGGAAAAAAGTAAAAATATACTTTTTTTCTCTTGTGTTTTTTACTTATCTCCTTGAAGGTTTACTCACATTTCAAGTGTGAGCAATTGTTGGATGTTCTACATCCAATGATTGCTCCCACTCAAAATTTGAGTAAGCCTACAAAGAGATCACGCAAAAAAATTGTTTTTTGGAAGACCTTCACAATGTATTTATAGTAAAGTTTTAGGGTTTTTTTGACCCAAGGTTAACCCATGGTATTTTGTTGTGGGTTTTTATCTTATCTATTTTTTAGGGTTTTGACCATTTTTAGGGTTCTTGACCCTTTTTTAGGGTTTTGATCTTTTTTAGGGTTTTTAACCCTTTTTGGAAGAGAATGAGGGTAAACCATAGTAAATACTAATGTTTTGGACCCTTTTTGGTGGAAATACAGTTCTTAGGACTTGTTGCAGAATACTCTGAACAAAGGCGGCCCAATCTCAGCAGCTTGGGATGCCCCCGGTGTTTCACAGCGAGAGGTGTCAGCTCGAGGGGAATCAAGAATGATGGTATATAAATACCCAGACAAGGCGTAGATTAAGTCAAACTGTTGAGCCTTTAAGATGGCCTCCTCCTCAGATTAAGGTCGCTCAGAGGCGACATCCTTGGAAATGGGTGGGATTAAGGTTTTCAAAAACCAGTAAAGGAAGATCATATCATCCATGAGGATCTTCCACAAGCTACGTCTACGTCGCCACTCATGGATGTGATCCATGATGTGGGTAGATGTATTTTGAGGGCAGGATAAGAGGATATTCACTCCCTCGTCATATCAGACGGGTAGTTGAAAGTATTATAAGAACATGGAGGAAAGTGAAGAGAAATCAGGGTAAGTGGCATAAGGCAGTTCAATGTACCATTTGGCCGCAGCACCCATAAGTGTGCGCTAGAACAATCTCAATCTCACAGAGTCATCCACTATGTTGTTCGAGGAACACCATAAGTGGAACGTCATTATATGGTTTTGGGGGTCCTCGCCCATCTTTCCCTCAAACTTTGGGATGTCTGATCGAATTTTTGTAAGCATGGGAGGCCAGTGCGGTTGATGACTCATGGGGTCATTTGTTAATCTTGTCAAATATGGCAGGTTAATACTAGCCATGAAAGGTAATCTAGACCCAAGGTTGGATTGGGATAGACTAGCAATGGTGCCATTTTTTGCAGGAACATAGTTCCCATGCATGGCTGGGGGTATATGAGCATGACCCCCCATTGTGGGGATAGTTGGGATGGACGTGGAAGGGCCACTGCTCCCAAGTTGAACAAGTGGAATGGTGGAAACCACGGTATCTAGTGTGGGGATGCCACTAATGGGTGTCATGACAACAGCAACATGTGTAGTGGTGGTGGAACCACTAGATGGGATACCTGTGATGATGGGTGACAAAGATGTAGGGCCATTTCCAACTACCCCTCCATAGAAGGGATCTGGATGTGTGCCATCCGTGGGGCTAGACGGGGCAGTGAAAAAAGTGGGTTTGGATTGGTAGGAATCTGAATCGGACTCAGAGGTTGTGTGTGGCTCTGAGGGTGGTGATTGATGTCGAATATGGTTTCGATGGTGGCGGTTCAAGGAACCGAACTGAGGGGTGTGGCCCTTAAGCCGATAGTAATAACATGGTGGAGCAATGACAGTTGTGTTAGTAACAGGATATGAATATGGACCCTAGTTTTTAATCGGCTTCCTAATGGTTCAAAAGGAGTCACTCGACTACCAAGGCTATATGACGACTTGTGTATTGGGGTAGTACCCTGCACTCCACGGCGCAGGTAAAACTGCTAACCACTTGGCCACAAATGAAATATCTTTAGTTTTCATCACGAGTGGGGATCTATTCAATCCGGTGGGGGTCATTGACCTTTTCTCTTGGTAGGTCCTCTCAATGGCCAGCTACTTTGGGGTTCCTGTGGTACTCCTCACAATGAGATTTAGGGAAAAGCCCAAGTACTTCCCACAGTTTTGTGGATCCCACTTATGTCCCAAATCGAATGTGATTATGTTGATTGATTCTTTTTAATTGCTCTGCTCAGGATCATGACACAACAGGATTTAAGCCCAAAATCCAACAACATCCGACGTCAAGTACGTTTTTGTCGGATTGCAATGATGAAAAGCACTGTTTTATCCGATTTCTTTTTGTCGTCTGTAGAGTCGTCAGATTTTCGACTTGCATGTTCGTCGATTTTTCGTTTTTCGATTAAGCAATAATTGCTGAAAGGCATGTCATCGGATTTATGATGAATAGTGAAGGGATGGTCGTCACAATTTCGACGAACCCAAGCTATTTTTTCCCCATATTTCCAACAGTAAGTAGGTTCATATTGTCGGATATCCGACGATAGTGAAATTATAAATATAAACAATTTTAAACATTCTAACAGGTTTGCTATAGAAGTGACGGACGGTTTGTAGAAATTATTTATTCCTCGACAGGCGGTTTGAGGAATTGTTTTATTCTTCGACGGTCAGTTTGGGGAATTTCTTTTTCTTCGACGGCCAGTTTGTGGGAATTTTTGTATTCTTCGACAAACCATTGTTTAAGAAAATTGTGATGTGTGGAACTTGATGTTTTAATATTATCGATAGTATTCATTCACAAAGTTTGTGACAAAATGTCAAATAGAAATATTCCTAATCTAAATGAACAAAATCGGCAATTGCTTGCTAGACTATGGGATGCAGCGAAATGAAGGGGTGATAGGAAATCTTATTGTCCATGTAGTCAATGCAGGGGATTTAAGAGGAGAAGAATATTAATCGCAACATCGACAAAACATTGTAGGGAACATGGACACGCTGAGGGGGGGAATGAATATCGTCCATTCGTAGGTTTAGCATTATAATTTTTTTATATTTTTTGCTTTGGTAAATGTATGTATCATTTTAATATTTCCTATATTAACTTATATCTATTGATGTATTCATGTATTTATAAAGGAAATACATCCTATGGCATATCATCCAGAGGAAGTGCTTTCAGAACAAGTACTGGAGGATCATGGAACGTTTATGCTTAATGGAGAACAAGTGAATGATCATATTGAAGAAGATGATCATAGTGATAACGTAGTTGAAGATGATGGTACAAATACATTGATCAATGATTCATTTAATGTTATAATGGATGATGACGATGACGATGATAATGAAAATATTGATGACTTTGATGATGTTCACGATATACCTCTTCTCGATAAGGCATGTGAACCCCTTTATGAAGGCTCCAAAACAAATCTTCTCTCTGTTATATTTTTGATAATGAACTTGAAGGTTATGAATGGTCTTTCAAACATATCAATCACATGGATGCTAAGGTATGTAAAATAATCCATCACGTATATATGATCGTGGTAAAGTTTATTTTTATTCCTGTAATAATTGTATTGTTAATTCATAATTCAAATTAATACGGATGGTGTGTTTTGTTAATATTATTTATATATTATATTAACTCTATTTTTATTTTTATTTGATGTAGCTTGATAGCTGAATTTTTTTTACCACCATCAAATATTTTACCTTGCACATATTGAGATTTATCTTCCATCATGAAAGAGATTGGAATGCATTATGAAGCAATTTATGCATGCCTCGATGACCATGTTATATATCATAATCAGCATGAATTTGCAACATAATGTATGGAATGTCATATAAGTAGATATCGAACAGATCAAGTAACAAAAAAGGTGCCTCACAAGGTTATTCATTATATTCCCATCATTCAATGTGTGCAACGACTGTTCATGTGCAATAACATAGCGCAATTTATGGATTACCATGTCAGGAATAGAAGTCAATATGATGTTATTCAAAATCATGCAGATGGTTCTGCATTTAGAGATATGGAGGAAAAGTGGCCTCACTTTAAAGAAGAACTTCGTAATCTTAGGATTTCTTTGGCAACAGATGGTGTTAATCAATTTTCACAAATGAAATCCATTTACACGGTGTGGCCTATTTTTTTTATCAACAATAACATTCATCCATGGTTGTCAATAAAGAGGGAGCACATAATGTTGTCGATGATTATTCCAGGTATTTTGTGTCTACAACTGTTTTATTTTTAATGTAGTTGTGGTATCTCATTTTTCGTATTATGTTTCCTAATATATATATATATATTATTTTACTCTTGTGCATGGTTTATATATCTTAATGGTTCTCATAATTATATACTTTATATGTACTTCAAATCACTTAGGTAAGTTCCAAGTCAAAGATATGAATGTTTATATCGAACCTCTTATAGACGAGCTACTGAAGTTATGGAATGGAATCACTATGTATGACGTATCTAGACTAATACGACAAAGGAAATTTCAATTCCATGCAATGGTTGTATGGACAATACACGATGCCCCAAGGTTAACCCATTTTTATGGCTTGTATTTTTAAGTTCCACTTTAATTGAAATTTATTATGTGTAGTTAATATAGTTTATATAGAATTATAATTGACATAGATATTCCATTTCTACATATTGTACGTCTTCGGACAAAGGGTAAATTTGCATGTCTAGTTTGTGGTCCTAAGATCAAATCTCGTCACTCAAAAAGCTTAAGAAAGGAGGTGTTTGATGAGTATAGGCATTTCCTCTCTAATAATCATAGGTATAGAACAACCGAAAAAAATATTTTCAATGGGAAGCAAGAGACTGCATTAAAACCATGGAGAATGAAACCTCACCTTTGAAAGATGCAAGACAATAGAAATCATCAAGCTGGTACGTATGGATCATCATATATGAATTGTTATGTATTTTAATTTTTATTGTGAGTTGTTTACTATAGTGGCCATAATTGATTTGTGTAATCTATTTATAAACTAATATTCATGATGTCCTTCATGATCATGAAGGAATTAATGGGCTCTCACGAGGAATGAAAAGTTAACCTATACAATTCAGCAGGTTTCCCTACTATTAGCACCTACAAATTGCTCATATGTTTGATATAATGCATATTGGAAAGAATGTGATTGAAACATTATGGTGACTACTGGAGCTAAGGAGTGAGAAAGATAACATTGTGAAATTTTGCAAAGACATTCAAGAAGGAAACCATGCAAGGAAAGACATCATTCAATTTCACAGCAACGGAGACCAAAATAATATAAACTCAATTCCATGGATGTTTTCGGAGCAGCAAAGTAATGTTTTTAAAGAAGTAGTGCGGAAAATTAAATTTCCCATTGGATTTTGTACAAACTTGAAGAATATCATAACAAAGAAAGGTGATTTTGCGGGGGTCAAAATGCATGATTGGCACGTCTTCATCAAGGTAATTATTATTGTTATGTCCATCTATAATTTTTTTTTCATTTAATTGCATAAATTTGTTTTCTTGTTTGTATACTCTTTGTTTAAAAATGACGTGGTTTGTATATTGATACAATATGTTCTACCTCTCTCTTTCCCAAACAACTTCGACAACAATGTCAAACAAGTTATATATAATCTTGGGAAATACATGAGGTAACTAGCGATTAGTTGCATGTGCTTAGTGTTTCTTTATTTCTTCGTATAATTTTTTTTTTTTTGTGTGCACTAATTCATGTTATGTAATTTAATTTTTTTATTTGTTAATTATCGTTATTGGTTTGCATCACTTGTAGATGGTTGACATCTAAAGAAATCCATAAAGAAGATATAAAGTATTAGAGGAGATAAATTCCTCGTCTCATGTGTGAAATGCAGAAGCATCTACCTTCTGCATTTTTCAATGCACGGAAACACTACCTCATACACCAAGTTGAGGAGATTGAATTGTGTGGACCTATGCACTCAAGGTCCATGTGGATGGTTTAGAGGCACTTAAAATTTATGAAGGGTTTGGTGAGACAACGAGCACGTGTTGAGGGTTCTATGATGGAAGGATATATGGTATACCAAAACATTTTGTATGTTAGTGAATATCTTCCTAAGTTAGCATCAAAGCTCAATTTACGTCGCATTTGTGATTCAGACTCCAATAACAATTTTGAAGGGGAGTACCTGAAGGGGAAAGGTAGACCGCGGAAGGTGAAAGGTAATTATTATATAGTGGATGTTAATTATATTGTACATTTTCTAATTGCATATTCAATTTATTGCATCAATTAAGAGAATATACTTTGTTCAGAAAATTTACATATGTCTTGAATTTTAATGTTTATTGTCATCAAGCAGTTGGTCGAGAGTGGGATGCAATTCATTTATACATCGCAAAAAATATTGACTGGATGAAGGTATGGATTGAATGATGCAAACAATCGGGTCATGGAATATCATGGGAAGGAGTGGCTTCCTTGGTAAAAGTAGCACATCGCAATGGAGATACAAATCTTACAGAAAGGGAAATCGATTTAGCATATGGTTTAAAAGATAAGCAGGCAAGTATATTAATCAATCACTCTAAATCTTTTATTTTTCAAATTACATTTTGATGCACATGTTGTTATTTTCCATGTATGGCTGCATAAACATGCAGTTAATCATAAATATTGAATCGTTATGTAATTTTTTCATGTATTGCTTGTTGTAGGTAAAACACCACAAGGCTATGGTCTGCAATGGTTGTAGATATCGCATCAAAAAATTGGATGAAACAAAGAAAACATCATATTGTGGGAAATCTACAGTCTTTGAGGTGACCAATGTTTCATCTAGAAGTGACAGACATCCATAACTCTTAGAAAATCGATACTAGGGTATTTGGAAGATATTCTACAGTGCGACTTTAAATCCTTCAAGGTAGTTTCATTCATTGTCAAATGGTATAGGTTACAATTGAATCAATGTGATCCCAATAAAACTATTATTGAACATGATAATGGATTTACCATGGTAAATACAAGGATTTTTTATCCAGGAACGGAACCCTATGTTCTTCCAAGTCAATGTGAATAGGTATTTTACTCATAGGTTCTAGGTAAAGCGGGTTGGTCATTTGTTGTGAGACACGATCCAAGGGGAAGGCCGATAAAGTATAACCTAGATGAAGGTAATGAAGAGGGTACTCTGGAAGAAGAATTCAATGATGAAGAGCATGATAAACATGAGTTAGATGATCATGATGATCCAGCAGAAGATGTCCAAGAATTATTTGAATGAGATGATGTAGCAGACAATGCCCATGAATATTCTTTCGATGATGACATGATGATTGTAACTGTCTTAGATAGCGATGATGATATGGCCAGTCCTTACAATGTTGACTTTGGAACTGATGATACAAATGATGACTTGGATGATGATTTGGATGAAGAAGATGATGAAATCTATTTAAAATTAAATATTTTATTAGACCTATTATTTTATCTTTTTTTTTTAAAAGATTTACTAACATTAATGAGATCATATATTTACAGATAGGAGAACAAACGAGGCTAAAATAATCTTAATCATCATCAACATCATCATCATCATCATGTGGAATTTCATTTGTCGTATTATGTTTCGTCGCCATCATCATCATCATCACCACCATCATTTTCATCTTCATCATCGTTGTCGTGGTCGTCATCATTGTTGTGATATTCATCATCATCATCTTCATCATCATCATCATCTTCATCATCATCTACATCATCATCATCATCATGTTCATCATGAACATCATCATCATCATCATCATCATCATCTTCATCATTGTTGGCATCACCATCATCATCATCGTCATTGACATAATCATGTTCATCATCATTGTCTTCATCATCATCATCATCATCATCATTATCATCATCTTCGTCGTCGTCGTCGTCGTCGACGACACTGTCATCATCATCTTCATCTTCATCATCGTCTTCATCATCATCATCATTGACAACATCATCTTCATCATCGTCATCGTCATCATCATTGTCATCATCATCATCATCATCATCTTCATCATCGTCAAAATCATCATCATCATCATCGTCGTCGTCATATTCATCGTCGTCATCGTCGTCATCTTCATCATCATCAATATCGTCGCCATCATCATCATCATCATCATTACCATCATCATCATTGCCATCATCATCATCATCATCATCGTCATCATCATCATCACCATCGTTGTCATCGTCTTCATTGGCATCGTCATCATCATCGTCGTCGTCATCGTCATCATCATCATCATCGTCGTCATTTCCATCATCATCGTCGTCGTCGTCATCGTCGTCATCACCATCATTGTCATCGTCTTCATTCCCGTTGTCGTCGTCATCATTATCATCATCTTCATCATCGTCATTATCATCATCGTCATCATCATTGTCATCATCATCATCATCGTCGTCGTCGTCGTCGTCAATGCATCATCATCATTATCTTCCTCATCATCATATTCATCTTCATCATCAGCAACAGCATCAACATCTTCATTAGCATCATCTTCATCATCATCATTGTCCTCAACATCATCATCATCATTGTCGTCAACATCATCATCATCATCAACATCATCATATTGTTTGGCATTTTTTTTTCAAAATCTAAGTCCACCGTCTTCATCATCATCATCATGTGCTATGTGGGTCCAATGATGAATTTATTTATGTATGTGGTAGCTTAGTGTGAAATTTGGTGTGGTTAGACTAGACACATGCATTGAGGGCATGGGAGGGTTTCCAGACTAAAAAATCATCCATTTTCGTCATCGTCATCATCGTAATCATCATCATCATCATCATCATTTCATATGATATCAACATGGTCATCACCATCTTCATCATCATCATCATCGTCGTTGTCTTCATCAACATCATCATTAAAATTATTTTTAAAATTAAAAATAAACCTAGATCAAATTAATTACTTCATATCATCATCATCGTCATCATCATCTGTATTATCATCAGCAGCAACATCATTGATGTCGTCGTCATCATCATCAACATCATCATCAGCATCATCATCATCGTCGTCGTCGTCGTCATCCTCATCCTCATCATCATCATCATCATCTTCATCCTCATCGTCATCATCATCTACATCATCATAGCCATCATCATCATCATCATCAAGGACATCATCATTGTCATCGCCATCATCATCATCATCATCACAATAATCATCATCATCGCCATCATCCTCATCATCATCATCGACATCTTCATCATCATCAGCTACATCCTCATCCTCATCATCATCATTGTCATCTTATGATGATACCACTCATAATCATCATCATCATCATCATCATCATCATCATTGTCATCTTATGATGATACCACTCATAATCATCATCATCATCATCATAATCCTTATCATTATGACTTTTATTGTTTCACATGAAGATGATGATAATTATGATCATGATCATGACAATAAGAGAACTCTCATGATAATCAACATATAGAAGATCTTATGTAGAATCACAATTCTCTACATTATCTAATGTTTATCCCTGTTTCTTCATCTTTTATTTCCATTTCTTAGCTAGATATTTTGCGAATACCTCTTTCATCACATTGTTTCCTACCTTTGTTTTCCACTTAGAAATTTATTGATTCAACTATTCAATTACTTTTTCTACCTATGTTGATGTAGATCATAATGATCCCAGTTTTCCTTTGAAGGAAAAAGGTCTTACCAAAGAAATTTCTCTTCTTTGCTACTTAGAAGGAATAGTTCTATCTATTGCCAATATGTATGGTACAATGCATCATCATCATCAACAACATCATCATCAGTGTCATCATCATCTTCATCATCGTCAATGTCATCATCGTCTTCATCATCGTCAACATCATCATCATCATCATCTTCATCATCATATGAAATCGTCAACATCAACATCATCAACATCGTCATCATCATCATCAACATCATTGTCAACATCATCGTCATTTCCATCATCATCATCATCATCATCATCATCATCATCGTTGTCGTCATCATCGCCATCATCATCATCATCAACATCAACATCATCATTAAAATTTAATTTTAAAATTAAAAATAAACCTATATCAAATTAATTACTTCATATCATCATCAACATCATCATCGTCATCGTCATCGTCATCGTTATCCGTATCATTGTCGTCGTCGTCATCAGCAACAACATCGTCGTCATCATCATCGTCATCTTCATCATCGTCGACATCATCATCGTCGTCGTCGTCAACATCGCCAACATCATCATCATCGTCGTCGTCATCATCATCATCATTTCCATCATCATCATCATCTTCTTCTTCATCCTCATCATCATCATTGTCATCGCCATCATTGTCATTGTCTTCATTTTCGTCATCATCATCATCATCACTATCATCATCGTCATCGTCATCATCATCGTCATCATCATCATCATCATAAACATCATCTTAGGGTGTGGGAGGGTTTCTAGACTAAAAAAATCATCCATCATCATCGTCGTCGGCGTCGTCATAATCATCATCATCATCATCAACATCATCATCATCATCATCATTAACAACATCATCATCCATCATCATCATCATTGTCATTGTCGTCGTCGTCATCATCATCATCATCGTTGTCGTCGTCATCGTCTTCATTGTCGTCATCATCATTATCATCATCATCATCATCATCTTCATCTTCATCATCGTCGTCATCATCATCATCGTCATCGTCATCATAAACATCATCTTAGGGTGTGGGAGGGTTTCCAGACTAAAAAAGCATCCATGATCATCATCGTCGTCGTCATCGTCGTAATCATCATCAACATGATCAACATCATCATCATCGTCGTCAACATCATCATCCATCATCATTGTCATCGTCATCGTCGTTGTTGTCATCATCATCATCGTCGTCATCATCATCATCATCATTTCCATCATCGTCGTCGTCGTCGTCGTCATCACCATCATTGTCATCGTCTTCATTGTCGTCATCATCATCGTCATCGTCGTCGTCATCATCATCATAAAAATCATCTTAGGGTGTGGGAGGGTTTCTAGACTAAAAAAGCATCCATCATCATCGTCGTCATCGTCGTAATCATCATCATCGTCATCAACATCATCATCATCATCAACAACAACATCATCATCCATCATCATCATCATTAGCATCATCGTTATCGTTGTCGTCATCATCATCACAATAATCATCATCATCATCATCATCGTCGTCATCATCATCAACATCTTCATTGTCATCATCATCATCATCATAATGATAGTCATCATGGATAGCATCATGATCATCATCAACATCATCATCATCAACTACATGCTCATCCTCATCATCATCATTGTCATCTTATGATGATACCACTCATAATAATCATCATCATCATCATGACTTTTATTGTTTCACGTGAAGATGATGGTTATGATCATGATCGTGACAATAAGAGAACTCTCATGATAATCAACATCTACAAGATCTTATGTAGAATCACAATTCATTATCTAATGTTTATCCCTATTTATTCAGCTTTTATTTCCATTTCTTAGCTAGATATTTTGTGGATACCTCTTTCATCACATTGTTTCCTACCTTTGTTTTCCACTTAGAAATTTATTGATTCAACTATTCAATAACTTTTTCTACCTGTATTGATGTAGATCATAGTGATCCCACTTTCCCTTTGAAGGAAAAGGTCTTACGAAAGAAAATTCTCTTCATTGTTACTTAGAAGGAATAGTTGACTCTATTGCCAATATGTATGGTACAATGCCTCAGACGATTGCTAAGGAATAGTTGCCTCTACTGCTTGAAGTTTCCCAAAGGTAGTCTTATTAGGTGAATAAATGTGTGATCAAGGATAGGAATATGGAAAAGAGTTTAACACAGATAAGTTAGACTCGAAGGAACATGTACATTGAGTTCATGAGATGGATTAAGTTTTTTGTTTATACATAACAACGTTGTATAGAAGCCTTGATGAAAGGTTTAAACTAGTGTACAACTTCTTTAAGTATATGGTGCTAAAGTATTTCAACCAAGAAGATATTATGAACATGTTGAAGAAGGTCATTTCTAGTGGAAGTGGAGTGGCTACTTCGATGAGGATTAAGAAAAAAGAGATAATGACACCTGTAATGAAAAGCTGTTAGGTATTTTTTGTTGAGACATTGAAAAGTACTTAGAGAAAATAAACGAAGGTTCATATGAGACTAATCCCTAACCTAAAACACTTAACCCTTATAAAACCTAATACCTATCAAACCTATGCCCAAACCCCTATAAACCCTATCCCTTATCATCACCAACAATGATCACATTTAACCCTTTATTCATATGATTCTTAACCACTACAAAGTCTATGCATATAATGTCAAACACCTAATAATAATATCTCTTTATACTTATCAAAATTAAATATTTTTAAATTAAATCTTACTTGTAATTTTATATTATATTTATTTTTTAGTGTGTGTGTGTGTGTGTGTGTGTGTCTATATATATATATATAATTTTAAATACAATATATAAATAAAAAATAAATAAAACATAAAAACAAACAACCTCATCATTTGGACCTGTGAATATTAGAGTCGCTAAAGGCCAAAAAAACCTCAACCCATCTGTAATTAAAAGGTTGCTCTCTGGAATTTGGATATCCTTTTCTACATTCACCCAATAAGCTAAATACCTTACACGATAGGACTGGACACACAATTGGTCACACAAACTATCTCACCCATTGCAGCCAAGTTGACACCAGATTAGGAGAGGGTTTTCTAGTTGTTACCTTACAGCGTTTGGACCCACGATTATCAAAGTCGACTATGCTAGCGACTGGGCATTGGGAGCAACGATTTGGACCCAAGACTAAGCTAGAGAAGAATATTAGAGACTGAGCTAGCAACTAGACAATGGGAGCAAGGACAATGCATCCCAAAATTGTGAGTGCCATTCCCTAATTCATTTCGATTTTAAAAATTTTAAAAATATTTTTCAAAACTCTAGGGATTCATTAGTAATTCAATCTATTAGAGCAGCTCATTGAACGAGGTTCATTTAATCTTAGTGAGACTAGACTGATAATCTTTCCCTCACAGTCCAAGATCGTGGTAGTTTCTCCTTCCAATTTTCTCGCCCTTCTTGTCCCTTTACTATTTTTTCCATATTTCCCTAATGCCTTCCCTACAACCCTGTTCTTCCCTTTACTTTCTTTCCTGTCCTGCTCTAAATAACTTACAGGCTCAGGTTTATTAGTTGTTATACTACACTGTTATTATAGCTGAGTAATATTTCTATTGTAGTGATGACCGGGATATATTATGGGATACAAGAACAATATATTAGAGCAGGCCAATAGAGTAAAGGCAGGGGATATTAGAGGCAAATAGAGGAAAGGCATAGGCTATTAGAGCAGGTCACCCTCATTCAATACCCATGAAAACAAAGGTAATAGGGGTAAACAGAGTTTGGGGGTGTGACATCCTACCCTTGGGTGTATATTAGATGCACCCAAGTGTGAAATCTAGGAGAAGGCACACATACCCTAATCACTAGGGTTTTTACACAAAACTTTTACTATAATTCAAGATCATTATAAAAGACCTAGGTTAGAAAGCAACTCGAACCTAACCCTATATTTTCCAAATTGTAGCGACAACAGGGATTTTCCAGAAGTCTGCCAAATGTTATGGATTTCTTCTTTCAGGTTTTTTATTATAAAAACCTTATATTAGAAAGCAACTCGAACCTAAGCCAGTAATTTCCAAATTATAGTGACAACAGATATTTTCCAGAAGTTATTTTGTTTGGCTGTCAAAATATAAGAAAACACAGAAAAGAAATAGCTGGAAGATTAAGAAGATTAAATATTGGAAAGGACACAACTATCATTGAATTTTTCTCTCTGCCTGCTGCCACCTATATTGATTAATGAATATAATCCATATCAGCTTTAAATAACTCTTATGTCATGTTTTTAGGTTTGTGGCACAGTTAGTACCTTGTTGTCCCAAGTATCAAGCATCATTGTTGTGAGAAGAAAGAAGTATGTGCTCCCCTCTCAAAACAAATAAATAAAATAGAGGTTGTATGGATAGGGAATATAGACATCCTCTGATAATTGATCACCACTTGAGGTATTATGTAGGAGAAAAAGAACACAACTTTCATGAAAGACACTGAAGTAAAAAATAAACTTTGGGGCCCGCCTTTCATAAGAGATTCAATGCTTCTAAAAAGGGAGAAAATAGAGGAAGATTTGTAATCTTAGAACCTCGTGGACGCATCAATTTGATAAACTCACCAATTTTTCCAAAATAAAAATGAGAAATTGGCTAGTAGTCTATGTGAATGATAATGAAGATCAAGTGACTAGCTCATGGAAGCAACACTAGGATCTCAAAAAAATTGAATAAGGGTTTGACAAGATATAATTGTAGTATTGATGCAAGATTACATTGAGGGGTGGTTCAGATGTTCTCTAGAAAAATCTACCCAAGCCCCTCAACCACAAAGATTTGAAAGACAGTTAAAATGGTTATAGTTTACTAGCCATCAACTTTTCTATTTAAAGAATGACTTCATTAAGGAGTGGTGGTCCATCCACCATTTGCATCTTCCAAATTTGTAAGTCTAGATGTTGAATCAATTCCCTAGTTTCTTTCATCTTCCATTATGAAATTATCCATCTCTCTCATTCTATATTTTACATGTTAGGGTTAGTTTTTTATTGTCTTCCTTTCATCTTCTAGGTTTCCTCAACCTACTATATGGTCCATGAGAGCCCCATCCCAGTCTAATAGGATGAACACATTCCCTAATTTTTTGTTTAAGTATCATGGCTATTATCTAGTGTATCTTACACACATTGTATTTGATTTTGAACAACTTAATTTGTGTTAGTATTTTTTTAACTCCACAAAGTTTTATTCTAACAACTCATGACTTTTGTTCTTTCCTACTTTTATTTTCTTAAAACGTACTTTCCTCTCCATAGCATCAATATCTCACCTACGAACTTATATCTCACCATTTAAGGCATCAGAGAGATTCATCCCAAGATAGATTCAAGAGAGTAATAAGTTATTTCTATATCATGGAAGTGATCCTCATGTCTATTTCTATCATTTGAGGGAACATTCCTTCAATTAGGATACCTTTCCCTAATTTTAGGGTCCCGCACTACATGTTTGATTTGTTGGAGTGATTCTAGGGAGTTAACTACACAAATCAAGAGCTACAAGTGCCCTCCTTTACTTTTATGAGTATGTATTTCCCTCCTTGACTATTATGAAAATATTCCTCACATCCATGAGTTGATCATGCAATTGTTTCTTTCTTTTATGTGTTTAAGCCTCCACTTGTCCACTTAGGTCAGTTATGACCCTGTTAATTCATCTCTAAGAAATTACATGTCTAATTAAGGGCATTTGAGCTCTAGTTAAGCCCTAACTAGGTTTTCATGCACTGGTGAGAATTTTGAATTGCCTTCGTAAGTCATTCAAATTTCCTATATGTAAATATTGATTCATTATTTATACACACAATGAAATAATGGGTTTCTGTCAAATTAACCATGTTTAAGGGTTTCAAGGTAAATTTATAATGTGTACCCTATGTGTGAACCATTGTTGTTTCTTATGCTTTATATTATGTTTTGGTATTTCTTTTCTTACACAATTTTATAAAGGTGAATTGGAAGGACCCATGGTATATTCCGACTAGTGTCATATAGAGTTCAAGGCCCCCCTTATTAGACATTAAATACATGAGAGATGTTGCAAAGTGTAGAGGCTACTTGGAGTGACCTTTAGATAAACTATTCATCCTTTGTAGTTAGATGTTGATTGCATGGGCAGACCCGGGTTTACTATAATTAATCAACAACACCCAAAATCACTGGCCCTTTCGGTGACAGACCGCGAAGCGATCTGAAGTCTCACCCGAAGTGAATCTAATGGGTTGGCCAAGACTCAAGTGTCTTGGACCAGGTTCTGTTCATCCTACTTCTTTTCTCTTACTCCTGCGCACCACTAGATCGACTAGCTCTGCGCATCGCACGTCCCCTTCTACTCGCAGCACTTTTACCCATGCGATGCTTATCCCCGCGCAAGTCGCACGATTTCCTCTCGCGTCGCACAACTTCCGTTTACTCACAATATTCCCAACCTTACCGCATCTCTGCGCACCGCGGAACACCCATCCTCTCCTCAACGCTAAGCCCTCAGCTCGCAGTATCGCGCACCGCAGCTCCTCTGCCAATGCGATACTGCCTCTCTGCGATATCTTACCACTACGACTTTGCGCTCTCAGCGTTAACTGTGCCGATGTGCGAAACTCTACTTCTCAGAAGTATATTGTGAGTAACTGGTCATTAGAGACAGACGTAAAGGAGTCTTTAAACAGCCTACTAAAATGCTTCAACTTATCTTTATCCTCTTGCATTATCATGAGCGGAACAATACATACATTCATCTACTGCTACTATCATTACATGCATAATAACCAATAACAATAAGCAAATACAATCACATTCATACAACACATAACACGCAGATTTAACGTGGTTCACCCCCGGGATGGGAGTTACGTCCACCAAACTGTGCTTCTATTATATATCTTGAGGGAAGTTAGCACAGTCTGTTTCACTGCATATGCAGCGCGAGGTCTCTTCTAGATCTCTGGTCTATCTCTATGTTGCCTTTCTTCCAATATATCCTTCCCTCTCTGTTCTCTCTGTGGATGGTTACATACAGACTCAAATGACTCACAGACAACTAGGTGTCTGAATCGTTACAACGCAGTCTGTCTGACTGATTCCTGAGTCTACAAAACTATCAACTGACCAATTAACTAACTGACTGATTAGCTAACCCTTTACAATACAAAAATGCAAGCTTTTATAGGCAGCCCGAAGGTCATGCCATTACAACACTGTGGGCCTGTCCCAACAGTAAACCCATACCCTAAATAGTGACAGTCGGTCCTCTCTGTCCTTGAGGTAGCCGCTTCCCGTCACACCGTAGCTCTCTGCAGTCTTCCATGCTTCCCGGCACTGACCATGGGTACTATGCACCGCTTCTCTTTCTGTCCTTCATCTTCAATGCTTGAGCCTCGTTGCTCCTTCTTCTTTATGAGGGTCGTTGAGCCCTCCTGTCTTCCGCCGCTGCCTTCAATGCAGTGGTTGAGCTTTCTTCTCTCGGCCGCTCAGGTACCGTTGCCTTCTTGACTTTTATATCCCAAAAGTCATGGTTTCCGGCTCTGCTCTCCAGCTGGAAACGTGCTACGGCGTTGTAGCTCTGCCCTGTCCTTTTTCGGCCAAAACTTCTCTCTTTCCGCCAAAACTAGCAGCTTCTTCTATAGCTGCGGGATCCTGCTCCAACAGTCCCCTAACACTTACTTGTGGCTCGCCCCCGAGCCACTACCAGCAGGTGTCTCCTGTTGTAGCTTCTCCTTCGCCTCCTGCGAAGTTTTCTGCAACTTACCCCGAAGTTCTGCAACTTCATTCTTCATTACCTCGGCACGCTTTCGTGCCGAGTCAAGCAAGGTTTGATTGATATGGGAGTCCTCTGTTTGGTCAGCTTGCTCACGGACAGTAGTGAACTCCTTCACCTTTTTCTCCACTGCGTCGACTAATTCGGTGATTTGCTCCTGGAAGGGTTGAAGCAGGTCGGTGATGTGCAGCGCCTTTGTTCTCAACTGCTGGGCTTCCTGCTGTAATTGGTTCATCTCCTTTGTCTTTTTCATCCTCTGAAGGGCTGCTAAGCTCTTAATCTCTTCTTTCATTTCCATCGTAGTTTTCTCTATCACCTGGATGTTCCGCTGGATATCCAATCGCTGAGGTGGCTCATCTAGCTCAGACCATGCGCTCATCGCATCAGTCAGTACTGATGTTGCTTCGTTGATGCGGGACTATATCTGTGCAGCGGTGAGTCTAAAAGCCTCGATTCTCGCTCTCTGGTCTTCCTGGGAGGTATCCCGTGCGTGAGCCTCAAGCTCGGCGATATGCGCATCGTGATCTGCCTTCATCTTAGCCACTTCTTCGTCCATTCTAACGACGGTATCCTCCAGAGCTTTTGCTCTGTCGGCTACTTTTCTTAGCTTTTGGGGAGTATCTTCCGCGAACTGAATGTTACACCTGGGTAGTTCTAAAGCAATGTTCTGCAGCAGCTGAGAGAGTGCCTGATCCCTTTCCTGATATGCTTCTAGCTCACCAACCTTCTTCTGATAGCTGGTAGCCAGTGCTGCATTCTTTTGCTTTAGCTGCGCATTCTGCTTATAAGTCGCGAGCTCTCGGGTCTGGAGTTCTGCGCTTATCTGCTGTTCAATCATCTGCAACTGCTCAGTATGGAATTCCACCAGGTTGACCTCAATAGGTTGGTCAAACTGCACTGGTGGATCCTTCATCGTCGCAGGGAATCGGATGCTCCCTGGTGGAATCAACACAGTATTGAGTCGATCTTTTGCTAGAATTTCCTCGCGGGATGTCGACGGTGTCGATGCGTCTTTGGCAGTTGCCTTAGTCGATGGGATGTGCACCGCGGCAGTCTTCTCTGTAATTAATTTTAAGTCTTGCTGTTGCTTTTCTCCTGCGCTCTGTATTTTCTCCTGCTGTTCCCTCATCGCATCCAATATGTCCTTCAGTACGTCAGATGTCCTTGTTGCAATGAGTTCGTAATCCTCATCTATTAATGTGGCCTGGGAAGCTGGCTTTGTGGCCTTGTGTTTTTTCTTCTTCTTTGTAGTGGCCACCTCTGTTGGCCCTCCTGTTGGTTCTTTCCTCTTTACTCCTGGTAGCGGTGCTTCCGCCGTTCCTGCTGCTTGGGTGTCCATTTTGTCTTTGCCTTTTTCAATTGGGTCTGTCTCCGCAGAACCTGTTGGCAGTGGTGTGGTGTCTTCATACTCTTGCTGCCATTGGTTATCAAAGCCTCTTATGACACTCTCAACATCCTGTGCTGTCATCCTGAACCAGCCAGGAGCCCAATCATCCCTTATTGTCCTTTTCGGCCGTAGATAGACTCTATGGCTGTCTGCCATAAAATTGAGCCGTCTATCATACAGGTCCACGGTCTCTATGCTGAGCCGTGGTAATTCCTCGATAGTTGTCTTCAGCATTGCATAGTATTCATGGAATACCATCGAATTGACGTGTTTCCTTGCTGGGTTGTTGGTGTCCCATAAGCTAGCATAGCGCAAACCCCTAGGCGCTCCTCCTGGAATCTGCGGAAATTGTGTATTGGGGGACTCCTTCCAGCCCACGAATGCACATAGAATAATTAACCAAGAAAAGTGGAAAGCGTGGTTTGCCTGATCTTGGGCTGCCAAACAATCTTCCTGAAGCATATTTAATAGAAATAAGGACCAGTTAAATTTTTCTCCCTCTGTAACCTGTACAGCCAGGCTAATCACAGATCCTGTAACTTCCTTCGGTCGGACCTTGGTTAGCAATCTTCCCGCCAGCAGGCTGGCTGTAAATCTGAGTGTCTCGTTCTCGATACTGGTGATATCATAAGCCCTGCCTCCTCTCTGTAACTTGTATTTTTTTACTAAGGCCGGTGGTAACTTCGAATCCTTGGTCTTCCCTGATATCTGTAAGTCGTGGATTTTACCAGTTTTAGACAGCCCGGTGATGCGGTGGATCAAGTCGATGTTAAGGTCGACCTTACGGCCTAGCCAGAGATAACCCCCGTGTAGACACGAGAGTAGGACACGTACCACGGCATTGACCTCTGCACTACGTCCAAAGTGGGGTAGCCTCAACAGATTGAGCAGACCGGTGGGCTCAAGAATCTGGACATGTGGCATGGGAACCAATTCCTCTTTTGCTGTCCTCGGGTTCTTCTCATGTCTAAGATACTGGTCTGATTTGAAGTGAGGGTATGTCTTACCATCTGCTAGGTTGTAATCTACGAATTTAACAGTAGCAGCATACCCCACAAGATCGCCATTTTCCTTAACTCGAGGGTCTATTGGCGGGATAGGGACAGCAAGCTTACTAGTCTTGGAGAGTTTGACCTCTGGAGCGCCTTTGACTCGAGGGAAGAGGTAGTCTGCTTCATTCACTATGTCTTCGTCCTGCCCCAAACTGGACTCCTCTGGGAGCTGAGACTGGCTCCTCGTCTGTGGTGGTGGTTTGGTCTGTGAAGAACCCGGTTGAATGTTCCTAACTGGTGTTGTCATGGGAGCTACCAGGCCAGTACGCTTGAATCTTTTCAGCAGCGCGTCTAGTGGTTCATTCTCGGCCAGGAACCAGTCGGTGTGAGGCGGCGGGTATGCAATGGCTGTAATATCTTGAAAACTCTTTAGCTTGTAATGGGATGGGCTCTGTACGAGGAAGAATGAGTTTGCACACTACAATTTTTGGCTCTGTGAAAATGTAGTCCTTCCAATGACTAATGTCTGCTTTTTATGTCATGGATGATAGTCCCGGACGCAACGGTCATCTAGACTGAGCTCGTTGGTCATATTAATTGCATGGACAAGACCACACCGGTTACCCGATCCTTAATAAATGCAAAAAATCCGATCAAATTTCCCTCAAAGTGTGTGTACCGGCGCCAGTCTCGTCGAAGATTTTGTCAAATATAGAAACTTAATGAGGCCTGCCGCCAAATCTACGGTAAGGGATACCGGTCATTTCCTCATTAACTGCCTGTCAGACCGTGACTTGACGGTCCACTGTTAATTTCGAAACTGGACACGTGGAACGGTGACACATCGCATTGCTGCGATGTAATCTCCTCGTCACCTGTGCCACCAAACGATGTCAAATTTTTTTATTTTTATTTTTTTTGAATCGCGCTGGTGCGATTCCTCCTGACTAGGTTGTCTGCCGGTGTAGACTAGTTCCCGGTGCGATGCCTCCTTTCAACTACACTGGGCATCTGCACCTCTATAAACTGTTCATGCTAGGACGGAGAGGTGGGGAGGTTGTCACTATAGAGCTTAAGCCTACTGCCATTAATCCATGTGGGAAGAAGCTCCCCGTTCAACTGACTGAGTTGAACAGCACCTCCTTCTGGGACTTGCTGTATCTGATATGGCCCCAGCCAATGTGTTTTGAACTTCCCTGGAAACTTCAGGAATTTGCTGTCATATAGGAGCACTAGGTCTCCGATCTGGAAAGTCTTATTCTTAATATGTCTATCATGCCAGGCTTTTTCTCGTGCTTTCTGCACTGTCTGATGGAATCCAGCGATGAATCTGTCTTCTTCCAAGGTAAGCAGTTGTGCTAACCGTTCCTCTATCGTGGCTATATCAGTCATCCCGGTAATCTGAGCGACTCTTAAACTAGGAATAATATACTCCATAGGCATAACAGCCTCCTGTCCATATACCAAGCTGAAAGGTGTGTGTCCCGTAAGTTTCTTGCATGTGGTTCTATATGCCCACAGCACAGTGTTAACTCTGAGATCCTAGTCATTCCTTTGGTTATTGCAGATCTTCGTAAGAGCATTTTCTAAAATCTTATTGAAGGCCTCGACCGTACCATTAGCTTGTGGATGGTAGGGAGTGC
>LPNX010230194.1:0-92475 GCA_001517045.1 Pseudotsuga menziesii
GGTTTTAATACCTCGACCGAGGGTTAAGAAATACCTCGACCGAGGGCTGAAAAGAACCTCGGTCGAGGGCTTCAAAAAACCTCGGTCGAGGTATTAATACCTCGATCGAGGGCTTAACAAGCCCTCGACCGAGGTACGTTTTTTTTATTTTGGCAAAATGCGCTTGCCAAAAAGTGTTACCCAGGTCCATGGATTCACCCATAGAGAAGAACATAAACTGGAGTACATTCAAGAAATACTTCAAAAAGAAATTTTTATCTGAACAGTACTATGAAGAAAGGGCTAAAGAATTCTATGAGCTAAAACTAGGTACAATGAATATGAAAGAATTGAATAGTAAGTTTCTAAGTCTACTTAGGTATGTGCCATACATTGTCGATAAGAAACTGAAGGTACAACAGTTTCTCAGTTGTTTACCTTATCACATAAAGGATAGGATTGAGTATGACAATCCAAAAACCCTGGAAGAAGCCACAAGGAAAGCGAATTTCTGTTATAAACAGAATCGCAAAAAGGAGAGTATGGCCAACTAGAAGGCCAAAAGGAATAATAATTTTGATCAAAAGAAGAAAGATTTTGTGCCTAATCGGAATTCTAAAGATAATAACACAAGAAATTTTTCTAATAAGAATTTCCAGGGGAATAGAATAATTCACAGAACAATCAGAACAATCAAAAGAATAAAGAGTCTACTAACAATCACAATAATTACACAAAGAACTTTGAACGAAAAGAACCCATAAAGTGTTGGGAATGCAATGGTCCACATTATGCCTCAGTCTGTCCCAATCGAAAAAAGACTGTCATCAATATCCACACAATACAAGAGAAGATGACTGTTGGTGATTTAGCGAGGACTAAGCCCAGGATCAATGCAGCTTTGGAGAATCGACAAGCAGACTATCAAGCTTCCATGGTGGAAGTAGAAGGTAAGATAAATCAAACACCCATATCTATTTTAATTGATCCATGAGCTAGTTTAAGCTATATTTCTCCTAACTTGGTAGAAAAGTGTAAACTCCCAGTTGAAAAGTTTGCAAGTTCTTGGTTATTTCAGTTAGCTACTGGTGCAAAGAGAAAGGTAATTAACTTTGTAAAGAATTGTGCAGTAACTATGGATCAATTTGAAACTTTTGTTAAGCTCAATGTATTACCTTTGGGTTCATATGACATATTAATTGGTATGGATTGGTTAGAGCAGCATAGGGTGGTCTTGAATTGCTTTGATAAAACCTTTACTTGTATAAATAATGATGGAAAATTAATAAGTGTAAAGGGAATCCCTAGGAAAACAACCATAAGGAAGATTTTTGCTCTGCAGCTTAAGAGAGTTGTTAGGAAAGGTTGTAAAGCTTATGCAGTAACAATAACCAATTAAGAAAATCTAAACAACCGTAGATAAATTAAAATTGGAGGATATACCAGTTCTAAAGGAGTATGCAGATGTATTTCCGAAAGAAATTCTGGGACTGCCTCCGAAGAGAGAATTAGATTTTACCATTGAGTTGGTACCTGGTGCAGTGCCCAGCTCAAAGGCCCCTTATCAGATGAATATACTCGAAATAAATGAACTTAGGTCACAATTAAAATAACTTATTGACAAGAATTATATTCGACCTAGTGTGTCTCCCTAGGGGGCACCTGTCATCTTTGTTAAGAAAAATGATGGAACTCTATGACTATGCATAGATTATTGTCAATTAAATAAGATGACTATCAAGAACAGATACCCGTTACCTCACATAGATGATCTGTTTGATCAACTACATGGAGCCACGGTATTTTCGAAAATTGACTTACGGTCTGGATATCACCAAGTCAGAATTAAAGATGAAGACGTCTTTAAAACAGCTTTTAGGACTCGATATGGCCATTACGAGTTTGTCGTCATGCCATTCGGGCTTACTAACGCTCCAACTGGAAGGCCAAAAGGAGAGTATGGCCAACTGGAAGGCCAAAAGGAATAATAATTTTGATCAAAAGAAGAAAGAGTTTGTGCCTAATCGGAATTCTAGAGATAATAACACCAGAAATTTTTCTAATAAAAATTTCCAGGGGAATAAGAATAATTCACAGAACAATCAGAACAATCAAAAGCCTATAAAGAGTCTGCTAACAATCACATTAATTACACAAAGAACTTTGAACGAAAAGAACCCATAAAGTGTTGGGAATGCAATGGTCCACATTATGCCTCAGTCTGTCCCAATCGAAAAAATACTGTCAGCAATATCCACACAATACAGGAGGAGATGACTGTTGGTGATTTAGCGAGGACTATGCCCAGGATCAATGCAGCTTTGGAGAATCGACAAGCAGACTATCAAGCTTCCATGGTGGAAGTAGAAGTAAGATAAATCAAACACCCATATCTATTTTAATTGATCCATGAGCTAGTTTAAGCTATATTTCTCCTAACTTGGTAGAAAAGTGTAAACTCCCAGTTGAAAAGTTTGCAAGTTCTTGGTTATTTCAGTTATCTACTGGTGCAAAGAGAAAGGTAATTAACTTTGTAAATAATTGTGCAGTAACTATGGATCAATTTGAAACTTTTGTTAAGCTCAATGTATTACCTTTAGGTTCATATGACATATTAATTGGTATGGATTGGTTAGAGCAGCATAGGGTGGTCTTGAATTGCTTTGATAAAACCTTTACTTGTATAAATAATGATGGAAAATTAATAAGCGTAAAGGGAATCCCTAGGAAAACAACCATAAGGCAGATTTATGCTCTGCAGCTTAAGAGAATTGTTAGGAAAGGTTGTAAGGCTTATGCAGTAACAGTAACCAATGAAGAAAATTTAAACAACATAGATACATTAAAATTGGAGGATATACTAGTTCTAAAGGAGTATGCAGATGTATTTTCGGAAGAAATTCTGGGACTGCCTCCGAAGAGGGAATTAGATTTTACCATTGAGCTGGTACCTGGTGCAGTGCCCAGCTCAAAGGCCCCTTATCAGATGAATATACTCGAAAAAAATGAACTTAGGTCACAATTAAAAGAACTTATTGACAAGAATTATATTCGACCCAGTGTGTCTCCCTAGGGGGCACCTGTCATCTTTGTTAAGAAAAAGGACGGAACTCTATGACTATGCATAGATTATCATCAATTAAATAGGATGACTATCAAGAACAGATACCTGTTACCTCACATAGATGATCTGTTTGATCAACTACATGGAGCCACGGTATTTTCGAAAATTGACTTACGGTCTCAATATCACCAAGTCAGAATTAAAGATGAAGACATCTTTAAAACAGCTTTTAGGACTCGATATGGCCATTACGAGTTTGTCGTCATGCCATTCGGGCTTACTAATGCTCCAACTATTTTTATGTGTTTAATGAATAATGTAATGCATAAATATCTAGATAAATTTGTGGTTGTGTTAATCGACGACATATTAATTTATTCGAAATTTGAAGAAGAACATAAAGAACATTTAAAAATTGTTTTGCAAGAGTTGCGAGAACATCAACTCTTTGCGAAGTTTAGTAAATGCGACTTTTTTAAGGATAAAATCCAGTACTTAGGTCATGTGGTGACTAAAGAATGAATTTCGATGGATCCCGAAAAGATAAAGGCAATCGAAGATTGGCCAGTTCCTAAAGACGTAACTGATGTCCGGTCATTCATGGGGATTACCGGTTATTACCGAAGATTCATCGAAGGGTTTTCGAGAATCGCAAATCCGATAACCTCCTTGCAGAAAAAAGTAAAGAAATTTGATTGGAATCAAAAGTGTGAAGATAGTTTTAAAAAGTTAAAAACCTTATTAACCAGCGCACCAATTTTAAGAATAACTGATCCAAATAAAGATTTTATAGTATGTACTGACGCCTGCAATGATAGTTTAGGTGGAGTATTGACTCAGGAAGGACATGACATTGCTTACGAGTCTAGGAAATTGAAGATTCATGAAAAGAATTATGCAACCTATGACTTGGAATTAGTTGTTGTCATACATGCTTTAAAAATGTCGCGTCATCATCTAATCGGAAGAAAATTTATCTTAATGATGGATAATAAGGGATTAAAATATCTGTTAGATCAACCTAACCTGAATGCTAGACAAGCTAGGTGGCTACCTTTTCTAAGTGAATATGATTTCAAAATTCAACACATTAAAGGGAAAGAAAATAAAGTTGCTGATGCATTAAGTAGAACTATAAAACTTAATTTTACAGCAGCAATCAACACTTATACAATAGATTTGGAAGAACATCTTAAAGCAGGGATAGAACAATATGAAAATTACATAAAGTTACAAGCAAAAGCAAAAGAAAATCCAATAGAAAGTCTAAGTACAGGGTACAGCTTGAATGAAAAAGGATTTTTACTGTATAAAGACAAAATATATGTACCTAATGTACCTAAGATTAAGTTATTAATTGTAGATGAAATCCATAAAACTCCTTACTCATGCCATCCGGGTTATCAGAAAATTGTAACCATGTTAAGAAAAGAGTGTTTTTGGCTAAACATGAAGACTGAACTGGCAGAATTTATTGCTAGATGCTTTGAATTTCAACAAGTAAAAACTGAACATCAACATCCAGCTGGATTACTTCAGCCTTTGCCCATTCCTAGCTGGAAATGGGAGATAATTAGTCTTGATTTTGTTACTGGACTGCCTAAAAATCAGAACTTAAATGACTCCATAATGGTAGTGGTTGACAAATTGAGTAAAGCGACCCATTTTATACCTGTAAAAACTACTTATAAAGCTGCAAATATAGCTGATATCTTTTTAAAGCAAATTTTCTGACTGCATGGGATACCGAAGGTCATAATTTCAGACCGAGACCCTAAAATTTTACAGGTAACTTTTGGAGATCTTTGTTTAAAGGATTAAATACCATGTTAAATTTCAGTACCTTCTTCCATCCTCAAAACGATGGACAGACTGAAAGAGTAAATCCGGTACTGAAAGATCTACTAAGAATGTATGTAAAGGAACAGCCAAGTAAATAGGAATATTATTTACACCTTGTAGAATTTGCTTATAATAATAATTATCAAGCTTCAGCTAGATATAGTCCTTTCGAAACTTTGTATGGAAGGAAATGTAACACTCCCATATCTTGGATTAATCCGATGGATAGATTAGTATTAGGACCTGAATTATTGAAAGAAATGGAAGTAATTGTAAAGCAGGTACAAAGTAATCTGAAAATTGCGCAAGATCGACAAAAAAGTCAAGCAGACCTTAAAATAACTCCAAAAGAGTTCCAGGTAAGTGAACATGTTTTCATTAAGGTGAGGCCCAAAAAGAGTTCTCTGAGGTTGGGTAGTTGTGCTAAGCTAGCACCTCGTTATTGTGGTCCTTTTGAAATATTGTCCAAGATCGGACAGGTAGCCTATCAGTTAGCTTTACCACCGAATTTAAGAGTTCACAATGTTTTTCACATTTATGTATTAAATAAATATGTGCATGATGCTACTCATGTTATTAACTAGAATGATGTACAGGTGGAACCCGAAGGAGATTTTCTAGTGGAACCGAACTGTATCCTCGAGCGGAGGGAGATCACACTTCGGAACCGCACCATTGGTCAAGTGAAGGTGCAATGGAAGCACCTTAGTCCAAACGAAGCCACCTGAGAATTGGAAAGTCATATGCAGGATGCATATCCAATTCTATTTCAGGGGAACTCTGAGGACGAGGAATAAATAACATTGAGGACGATGTTATAATTTAAGGAGGTGTGTATGTCACATGCCCCAATTTGCAAAAACAATTTTATAATATTTGAGGAACATTGTGTTAAACTTTATGCTAAGTTGTAATTGGTGACCCAGTGGGGTCAAGAATATTTAATGTAAATTCAGAATATTTTATTTATAAATAAATAAATGAGGAGACAACACCTTAGGGAAGCTGTTAAAAGAGTGTTTACTGGTCAATTGATGGAAGACATTGGGTGGAGAGCAAACTGACATGTGGCAACATCCTCAAACCACTTCCAACTGTTGCAGGTGGCAACTTCCCTATATTTGTGGTCATGATTCCCCAAGAAAGTGGAGTCAGAGCAGGTGGCTCATTTAATAAAAACTGACCCAGAAGACCTAGGCATCTCTATAAAATTTCCCATTGAAGAGAGCTGAGGCTACTCATTCTAAAGAGGTGATCATTCAGTGTGAATGAATTTACTCAAGAGAAATTCAATGGAGAGGAGTCTGGAGTGTGTTTGAGGGGATAACTGCTGAGATTGATCTAGTTGCAGCTTGTAAGCTGAAGATCATACTACTGAGAGCATATTTTTATTACTGAGGTAATTGAACCAGTCAGGTGACAGAGGTTATATAGCTGCATTCTCTACCCAGTTCTCAGCCAAGAAGACCAGGAACAAGCTCGGAGGTCCTGAGGAAGCGTTATTTGAGCGTTCTCCAGGATTTTGGTGGGGAGGAACAGCCTACTTAAGCTATTGTTGTCTTGTCCTCAACAGGTTCTATTTTATTTTACTGTCTTCAGTTAAATAATTTTTAGTTTATCTATTATAGGCATGCTAGTGTTTAGGGTTAATAAATGAAAAGTAACTGTGTATTGTTAAGTTCAGTAAAATTATAGATTATAGTAGAAACGGAAATGATCATGTAAATAAGTGAAATAGATAGAAAATAAATTTCCAGGCTGTGTTTTTCCACACCTGAACTCAAGTCGTACTCTAGCACGATTGGATTGTTTTAAGTAAATGAAATGATTCTTTTATTGGAATGTAAACAATAGATATGATTATTTATTTAAATGTAATTAGTAGATAAACTTTACTTCAATGTTTGTGAAATTCACTGAATAGCAGTGTTGTGTTTTGTCTGCACTTATTTACTTCATCCAACCAAATAGAAACATAGGTGTAAAACAAAAATAGTAAATATTATTATTTCCAGTATTAGTATACAGATAACATATAAGATATTATAATTAACAGTAGTAAATTAAACAACTAAATATTTGAGAAAACATGTAAAAAGAAAATAAATAAACAGTTTATAAACAATAAACTACAGACCAGAGTGTGTCTTATCCAGGGTCTAAGGATTCTTTATAATCCTCTAATTTACAAAAAAGAATTCTGAAAATCAATATTACCCTAGTTTCGAGTATGCTGCATTAAAAACCTAAGCTTTTTCTTAACGAAAAACTATAAGCAAAATTGTTTAGAATCTTTTCATTTCATATAGATTTAGCATCATATTTATAACTGTAAGTCAAATAATCTTTCATTATTCTATTTCTCAAAAATAGAGTCAAGAATACTATAATCAGAAACAAGAATTTCATAAATTGTAGGGTTTACAGTATTTCTTTTAACCCTTAAAAGCTGAGTTCTAGAATTTAACCATATCTTCTAAATAGTGCTTAAAAATAGTTATAATTTACAGAGTAGTAATAAATAAAATACATATGTAAATAACGAACAAAGTAAACCAAGAATCATTAACCATTTGCAATATAAATCTCAAATCAAGGTAGGCTTATAGCCTATAGAAACGATGGGTTGAAACCCTAGCCTGCTAAATAATCCAATACACATAAATATTTTATATTAACAGTAAGTTAAATACATTACTGACAGGATGAGTAAACCCAGTCCAAAGTCTTCTTTCTTCAAGTTCAAAGGTAAAAGAGAAACTGAAGCGAACGAGACAGAGGTCTTTTAAAAACTCTGAGCTGAAAGAAGTTTTTCCTTATAATCTTAAACAAACAGTATTACATCATTAAGCCATAAGGCTGAAACTGTTTCACCAAAACCACATATACATCACAGCTTCAAAAGCTTGTGCTACCCAGCGAAGTATCGCAAGGGTTTCAAATTAAAATTGGATAATAAACAAACAAACTAAACATCTTAACCAACAGAGAATTCGAAGCCATTTTCCCAACCACAGGAACCTTCAACCAACAACCCATTTCTCAAGCAGGGAGAACCCATGATAAGACCGGGGCTTACCCGTTTGAAAGCCCACAAAGTTAACTGATGCATGAGTGGCATTTCCTTTCAAGTCTAGAGCTATTGGTGGTAGCCTGCAAGTTTAAATACCAAACAATATTCAAAACTCTGTTCATAATTTATTAAAACCCTAACTAGTAAATAAATTGACAAAAGGAATGAGAGCAGAGTAAAAGTGTTTACCTGTGAGTGAGAGGTAATTGGAGCCGAGAAGGAACAATCACCAGCTCGAGTGAACTAAACCAAGAAGCAAGCAAACCCTCATGCCAACCCTGTGACAGAGGTAGCAAGGATACAACACTCAAGCTCCACGATGCCAAGGAAAAGAATGAACAGACACAAGGGTAAAATCCTTTTACAGGCTTCGAGCCAAGTGAAGAAGTTAAAAGCATGCACGCTGTGTTTTCTCAACTCACAAAAGAAAGTGAAAACACAAATCACAAACCCTTAAACCATTATGCACAACAATGCAGGCTGCAGTGCCAAGGTTTAAGAAAGAGCAGGCCTCTCATGGATGCAATGGCCTCTCATGGCCGCAAGGATTCTCATAGCGCGGCCTGTAGGAAGACAACCCTCAAAACAAAAATGCCAAGGAGTAGGGTTTCAATTTTCATTATAAGTCAATCAATGCATGGAGGAGGATGGACCACGTGCCCTTCCAAAAATTTAAGCAAGCGTGGATCAATTCCTAATGTCAATGTTGCACATCCGATGATGAACTATATCATTGCCAATAATGAACACAATGAAATCGACTATATTATAAAGACTTATATCATAGCCAATAAGGAAATCTATGACATCGATCTTTTAACTAGTTCTTATGATTACATAATGTCAATCATGCTATGGTTAAAATCATGTTTTGGAACTAGTATTGTTTTTATATAAGGAACAAAAACTTATAATATATAATGCCAATAGTGTCGACTACAACATAGTAGTTACTAGGTAGTAAAAGTACCTTAGGATACAAGTAGTATTGTTTGTTGTAACTTTATAAATCAATATAGTAATGTAATATTATGATAACACTTGTATCATGATTATAATCTAGAGATCAAGAATACATCTTGTCTACTAGCGGTGTAAGATGATAATCATAATTGCAACAAATCAAATAAGTTGGTATTGTTACATGACTAGTAAAGGATAGTTAGAGTATTAATATAATAACATTATGATTTATTTCATAAACTGAAGAGTTCTAAACTTCTCAACCAAAAGACTTGATGCTGATAAAGGAAGGAGTCTTCCAGAAGACTGAAGATTAACCTTTGGAAAGAGTTTCTCTTAAGTAACTAATCCTTCATTGTAAACTTTACCTTTGAAAAACATAGGATTATGTTCATACATAAAGAGCAGTGCACTTGAGTTTTAAACATGACAATTGCAGTAAGATCATGATACAGTAGAAGTAATTTTCTGACAATATCATGAGCTCTATGCTCACTGTACAAATCTATAATAGACTAGGTACTATAAACTTTACGACAGAAAGAAACCTTGGAAGAATCCATTCTTGTAAATAGCAGTAATTATGTTAAGGTTAAAAGTCATAATGGCTTAAATATAAATACTGTCATAGATCCAAAACAACGAAGGAATTTACTTTACCTCATCGGATTCTTGCATCATATTAATCAATTTATATACTAGCATTTTATCATGCTAAAGAAATACTTCTCGACATAATTCAAAATAAGCTCCTACTTGATCATACGCTTACCTGTTGAACCTGTAAGAACCAGTAGTCCATTTGAGTTAGTAGAATGCTAAGTAAGCCCTGAATTCAAACATGGTTTCTCACCTACTTGACAAAAGTAAAACATCAATATAGCTAGCAGCAATTAAATGCAAGTCCTCTTCTATGACTTATAAAAATTAAAGTCGTATTAGTGTTTTTGTATTTGAAACTAATCCTTAAAAATTTGTTAAATTGTTTCATTTTCCTCTAACCACTAGCAGTTACTAAACCGCGATCTAAGACATTTTATGTCACTTTAAAAATTTTAATTTTTATGAAATTTTGGGTTATTACAGATTCAGTTAGATACAGTGTTATCCACTTGGAGGATTCTAATTCATTACTCATGTATTCAAATTATACCTATTTGTAATCTATTGCACACCGGATATGATTATGATGAATATACTATATATTCCTGAGCAATACTTGTATGTTTCCTGTGTGGTTTGTTTTGATTAGTTTGTATGTTCATTCTCCATTCAATTGCTGCAACATAATCAGAACTCTTTGCTTGAAAATATTAATGGCATTCAAATTATAATATGGTATCAGAGCCTTCTCAGGCAAGTTTTATGCTTGTTTCTCCTCATCGAACATCAGAAGCAGTTGGGTTTCCACAGAAGTCCCCTATGAAAATTTGCTAGCTCTGGATTCATTCAGAGCAACGAAGAGGGTGCAACGGACCCTGAAAACATGTTCATGTCTGGAGGAAAAGCATGATTCTAACATTTCATATGTTTTAGTGTTATTTGCAGTGAAATTGACAGGTTCTACGTAGCTTGAGAGAAGCATTTGTAGTCTTCCAGCCAGAGCAATTATGAGTTCTCAAACTCCTGAGCCACGGATCCTCACAACTTCCAATTACCTTGATTGAAGGATTGATATGCAATTGGCCTTGTGCAAGCATGGCTAGCATAGGATCATACATGGATGGGAGGCTCAGGCTCATCAGCCGGTTGAGCAGAACAAGTTTATGAACCATTGTGATGAAGCATTCGGGTACTTATGCACTTATATTTCGAGAGATCTCCTCTTCCATATGGAAGGATTAGGGACTCCCAAAGAATCCTGGGAGAAGCTCGATAGTTTGTTTAACAAACAATATGAGCTTCGGGGACACATTCTAGAGAATGAGTTGGTATCTTTACATCCCAACAATTTCGAGACTATTGAGCAATTCTTCTCCAAATTCAAGTCTCTAGTGCTACAATGCAGATGGTGTGGGATAGAGTGGAAGGATGAGAAAAATGTCCTTTCTATACTCAACAAACTAGGCCCTGAGTACTCTGTCTATGTCTCTATGTTTCATTCCACGCGGGAAATCTTTCCTAATTGGAAACTACCTTCTCTATTCATTCTTCGAGTCCTTAATCAAAGAACAAGTCAAATTGATTCGAATGGGAGTCATCTAGACTTCCAAATATCAAGTTGTATTGGTTACTGGCTCTTCCAAAGCACAAGTAAAGGGGAAATCAAAGAAGAAGGATCCAAAGGCAGTTGATTCGAAGCCTAAATCAAAGCAGCAATCTTCCGAAGGGGCCTCCAGCTCTAAGAAGAAGAAATTTGAAAAGAATTAATGTCTGTGTTGTGAAAAGGGATACCATATTGAAGAACATTGTATGAGGAAGCAACTTGATGAGATGTTCACTCTTCTCAAGCAGCACAACATTGCTCCTCCAAGAGCAAAGAAGCCTGATGAAGAAGCACCAACAGAAGATGTCGAAAGGTGCCATGCTTTGAAAGCAACTATCTCTCCATCCTCAGCATACATTATAGATTCTAGAGCCTCCAACCACATGGTTGCCTCCAAAGAATCCTTCTCTACACTTTCGCTATCAAAGGGGCCTAATATTCACATGGGAGATGATTCTGAGATTCCAGCAAAAGGAAGGGGCTCAGTCAGAGCGAAGCATGGTGAGTTCAAGAATGTCTTATATGTGCCCTCCCTTGCTGCTAACATGTTATCTATTTACCAGATGACACATACAGGCTCTCCCAAGAGGGTCACATTCAATTCAGACTCAGTTGAGATTACAGAAAAAAGCCACCGGAAAGCTTGTAGCAAAAGGTATTGCAAATCACTCTACCAAAGCTTATGAGTTTTCACATTTCTTGCATGTTTCTCCTCTTACAGCTTTATTGTCTCATGCTAACAACACCATCAAGATTTGGCATGAGATATTTGGCCATCTCAATTTCAAATATCTGAAGTAGCTCCACAATGATAACATGGTTGAAGGTTTGCCCCCCATCCAAACTTCCGATGGAGTATGTGTTGGGTGCTTGGTAGGTAAGCATCCAGAAAAGAAGTATGATGTTGGGAAGGCTCATAGAGCTGTCTCTACACTTGATTTGATACACAGTGATGTAGCTGAACCTATGCCCACAAACTCAATTAATGGTTGCAAGTATTTTCTGACCTTTATTGATGATTGTTCTAGGTATTGCTGGATCCACTTCATAAAGCTAAAATCAGAAGTTTTGAGACTTTTAAAATTTTTAAAGCTATGGTTGAGAACATCTTCAATAAGAAGATCAAGTCAATAAGATCCGATGGAGGAGGATAATATGTCAAAATATATTTCTAGAATTTATGTGAATCAGAGGGGATTTGAATGGAACACTCAGTTCCATACACACCACAGCAAAATGGTGTGGCTGAGAGGAAGAATAGATCACTGAAAGAGATGGCAACATACCTTCTTCATGGCAAGCATCTACCTCCTTCTCTTTGGTCTGAAACAGTAAATTGTGCTTCGTATTTGGAGAATAGGGTGCCCCACAAGTCAGTGGTTAGGGTGACTCCATTCGAAGCAATGCATGGGTATAATCCCAATGTCTCTCATATGAGAGTTTTTGGTTCCAAAGCTTGGGTCGGGATACCACTTGACAATAGAAAGGCCTTCCAATCCCAAAGTAGCAAATGCATTCTACTGGGATATGTAGATGATGCAAAAGCTTACAAACTGATGGAGGTTGCTACCAGAAGATGCTTCATTGAAAGAAGTGTCCAGTTCGAAGAAGATCAACTGCATGATACTCCTCCAATAGCATAGGAAGGTATAACTATTTCTCCTCCTATTTTTTATGATAATGATGATGTGCTACAGGTTTCATATTCAAATGAAGAAGATCACATATAGCATGATCCTGTTATTGAGACTGAATCTCAAGAGATTCTAGATCCAGATCCAGTACCCATTCCAAATCAAAAGCCTAAACCCAGATAGGCTCAAAAGCTTCTTGATGCATCTGGAAGTGGTGTTGGAGTTCCAGAAGACAAAAGAAGAACTAGGTCCTAGTATCAAAATGAGCATGTTGCACTATCTCTCACAGAATGGTGCAGCAAAGTTCCATGTCGGCGATACTTGATGATGGCGAATGATCAGCTACATGGCCCATAGAAGCAGAGATTTGATCATTCCCTACCTTCACCATCCACCAAAACCAAACAGAGTCATCAATTCAGAAGTACATTGAAAGGTCCACTGATGGACCATGCTACTGCATAGAGCTGCAATTTTTTGCAGCAATGTTTTTGCTCAAGTTATTTTTCTAAGGAGGAAGCTTCTTTCTTCTAAAGATAGCTTGCATATTGCTATTTTCCTGCTTTTTTTTTTGGGGGGGGGGGGGTTCCCATGAGGTTTTCCCCTATTTCCTCAGTTGTACTAAGCAACATTTTTTATTATCTTCTAGATTGTATTTGGGTGACCTATGGTCTTGTTACCAGGGCCCACAGTTGTCCAAGTTAGGATTCAGGGGGGGTGTTAGGATTATTAATCCTCCCTTGGTCAAATGTCTATTAGATTAATTATTGCCTAACTTAGGAACCTTAAATTAATTAAATGAGTCCACTAGTGCAATTGGGTCCACATGGCCCAATGGGGCCACATGTACCAGTCATTGAAGTGTAGGGGACAATGCTAGAGGTTAACTTCCACTTACTGCATGTGCATGCATCAGCAGGGCGCCTCCTAGACCAATACCTACATTTTAGGAGCCACTGGGAGTCTTGGAACCAACCTACTTTAGTTAGTTGGAGTTAGCACTAGTTAGTGTCAGTTAGCCTTCAGTTACCTTCAGATGACTCACTATCAGTTAGCTAGTGCATGCTTTGCATTGATAATGCATGCATGCATGTGGAGGAGCGCTTGTGTTCACCTACCACACTCATTTGCACTGAGTTAACTAGTTGTTACTGCTTGTTGGAGTTATTGGTCATCAGAGAGTTGATTTGATGGACTCTGATATTGATTGGGAGACCTTGAGTTATAGACTCAGTTAGATACAGTCTTATCCACTTGGGGATTCAAATTCATTACTTGTGCATTCGAATTCTACCTATTTGTAATCTATTGTACACTGGATATTATGATGATGAATATACTGTAAATTCCTGAGCAATACTTGTTTGTTTCCTGTGTGGTTTGTTTTGTTTAGTTTGTATGTCAATTCTCCATTCAATTGCTGCAACATAATCAGAACTCTCTTCTTGAAGATCTTAATGGCATTCAAATTCTAATAAGGATTATGCTCTGTAATTGTGGGTTTTATCCTGATCATATTGCATTAGAAACTCAAGACCTATAGTTAGGCCTAAGACTCTATATTTACATGGGAGTTTGCTCTATCATTGCACCTAGTGTGATCAAATGATATTATAAACCTATATGGACATGTATAAATTATTTCGAATTAATAAAATACTTCTCTCTGTTAGAATTTTGTCCATTGTATTTCTTTGAAAATATATGTCATACAAATAGTAACCTCAAATAAACTATAAATATATCTCAAGATATTATACGAGGGTTGGGTGTCGATGTGTAAGACCTCCTTTGTTTAGAAGGTAGCTTTTGTGAGAGGTTGAATGTAGGCATGAAGGACCCTGGGAGTAGTTGCGAGATAATAAAAGAACTGTGTCTAGGATGGTTACATGTAGGCATTCTCATTGGCAAGCCGAGCTTTAGGTTTACTATAATCTTTTAGCAACCATTTCCAAAGTGGGTATTAGAGCCTGGTTTGAGCCACTGTTGAAGTTGAGTCAAGTTTTGATTGGAATAAACTCTCTATTATTGGTAATACAATTTCCTATTCATTGGCCTTCAATTTCTTCTTCCCATCCCCAAGTCCGAAAATGGAATAACCGTAGGGGTTACATCCTCTCTTAAATGTCCTGATTTCCAGTCTATATTGCCTCTATAGCCTTATTAGAGTTATGACACCCATCATGGTGAATATTCCCAAAATAAATATCATGACCAACATTTTACCATTGTCCATCTTGCACATTTTGTACATAATCCATTCCTACATACTTCAAACCTTCCTATGAAATCCAAAGTTCTCCAGCATCCAGATTGTTCAACATCCACTGAAAATAGTCAATCTTATCAAAACAAGCCAAAAACACCTAACAATGTAAAATTTCCACATGAACAATCTTACTATTGTGTTGTCAAAAGCTCGTATTATCAAAATCCTTTGAAATAAAAATCCCTTGCAACACCTAAATCTTGGGAGAAATCCTCCTAAGAAAGTCAAGCTTAGCTTAAAATCCATATGCCAAGATTTGATAAGTCTGGATTAAGATATAGAAAACCTACTATTATCGAACAATAGAACCAAGTTGAATTAGAACATTCGAGGAAACAAAGCAAAAAATTCAGGCAGTTGGAAGAAAGTTTGATATCCCTACCTCTAGGTTCACAGAAATCCCTACAGAAGTCTACAAGCCCACACTACAAGAAATTGCAAACTTCTTGCATATGTGCAAAGGTTATTCTCCATATAACACTCAACACCAGTTCATGAAAATATGATAAATTGAGGTTTCTTTACTAATGAAGACTCAAAACAATTCAGAGAATCCCAGTCAATAGAATGAAAGAAGATCCTAGCTAAAGAATGGAAAGAGAATATGGTTACACAAAACCAATGGATATAATTCTATGAATGGTGTAGATTTACTCAAGACATCCATAGATTCAAAATTGAATATGGTCAAAAGTGAAAAAACTCAGTCTCCATAATAAAGACAGCTTAAAAAAGGAAAGAAGAAGGCCATGGGTGGGAGTTGGCCAAAGGAGGAGAAACACACACTACAACACCTTTTCCTCCAATCAAGCCCATTATTCTCAAGAGAGAAGAAGGGCCGAAGAACCAATTCTTGTTGTACCTTTTTTAGTAAAAAGGAGAAAACATAGAAGATTATCTACAAGGAAATTAGACAAATTATGCACTCAGAGGATTAACATCACAAATTAATTATGCTAGATATGCCACAATGTCGCAAATTGAGTATATTACAAATCTGATAAACATGTTAGATACCATGGTGAAAACTAGAAGAAATTCCAACAAAGTCTTGATTTGTTAAAATTGGCAATCACATGAGAAGATCATCAAGAATAATCACTAGAATACCTACTACATACTCATGATAGGGATGTAGAAGAAGCCCTTATAGAAGTAATGATAGAAATCAAACAAGTCTTGACCATCACTAGTAAAATCAATAAAGGACTAAAAATATTTGGGTAAAGCAAAACCCAAAGAAAAAATTAGATACATCTAAGCTACTTCTAAATTTAAGATCTCGGGAAATGTTCCCCAAGCTCCTTTCATTAGAACAACAACAACCAAAAAGGAAGGAAAAGAATAGGAGTAATATTGAAGTCTAACTATATCCAAACTCACCCCCAGAAGCCTGGGCAATGGTAGTTCAATTAGTCCTTCCCGCAAATAATGATAAGAAAGCTCAAGTAATGACAACCCATGAAAGGACTCCATATCATATGCACAAACCTCCAACTCCAGATTTCGAAGATGGGATGAATATTGACCAGATGTCATGGTCACCAGAAGTCCTATATGAATGGAACTTAAATGGATCTAACACTCATCAAATAGAATAGATGATACACAGGATGTTCATTATCTATTGAGCTTATGCAGCCAATGGTAAAGATCCTACTTGTTCCTGTAGAATGATAATATCAGGATTTACAGGAGCCCTGCAAAAATGGTGGCAAAGAAAATTGACAATGGGAATAGGCAAAGATAATAATAAAAATGCAGAAGGACTAGAAGAGTTAAACATAATAGGCTGCGTGACTACAAAAATAATAAAATATTGGGGAGGAATCATAGAAAATTTAAAGGATAAAAACACCCAATTCTTGTTGAATATGAAATGTTGTAGCCTCCTAAATTTTGAACAATTTTAGTGAGACTAGGTGATTACAATATAGGATGTAGAAAATAGTGATAGTGAAGTATGGAAATAAAAATACATCTCTACATTGCCAAATAATTTCCAAGGATTTTTCACAAGTGATTTAACAAAAGAATTCTTGACTGAGTTTAGTTTGGGAAAATTCTATGACATCATACTCAATTGTATAGGAGATATATGCACTATAAGAACAACCACTAAAGCAACCCGAGAATATATTCCAGGAACAACATCAATGTGTAGACAATACAGAATGTACGAACCTTAGTACCCCAAAGAAAACAGAGAACAAAACAAAAGGCTAGGAAAAAAGGAAAAGTTGAAATACTACAAGTATGTTTATCCTAAAACATACAGAAAATACAAGGAGCAAAAGGAATTAGAAAGGTACCATAGAAGAAGGAAGAAACCGAGTTGGAGACTAGGGTAAAAAGGTAGTAGATGCAGGATGATACGAACAAGCAAGTATACCTTAGGATGTATGCCCTAATGTGTCTAAAACCCTAATATTTAACCTAAGTCATTTAAGTGACTTTATTACATAAGTAGTCTTATATCTTAACACACACCCATAAGGCATACATTACTGAAAGATAACAAACTGGAATCAAATACATACACTTGAATGAAAACACATAAACTTAAAGCTAAACATTAGAAAACATATGCTGGAAGCTTCTTCTTTGAACATAGTTCATGGACCATGTTGATCCCCATCAAGCTACCTTGTACCCCTCTGAAAGACATAGTTCCTGATTTGAATTCCCAAGTTCTCAGATTCCACCTCCCCAAACTCCCAAATCACATATCTACGAAACTCAATTAGACAGTAATCCACATGCATGTCACATAACCTCATTGTAGATTGCAATCCACATGTATGTATCAACCAATGAGGGATCATTCCCTATATCCACAACTATCCATATTGAGTTGTAACTACTCCCTTGCATGTCTTCAAAGTAATGGCATCCTAAAATGCATAGAAACATAGTTTTATTCAGCGAGGGCATCAACAATACCAATGTTTAGTGGTTCTTATTTGATAAACCTGACACCATGAGATGTGTGCCCATTTTCTTGCATGGTAGTCTCAAAACTAAAATCTCACAACCATTTGCAAAACCAAATTCTAGGATGTGATCTCTAGTAAAAATCTCACCACCATTTGCAAAACAAAATTCTAGGATGTGATCTCCTAGTCTGATGCAACTAGAGACCCATACATCATAGCAAGCTTGAACTAGAGACCCATACATCATAGCAAGCTTGGAAAGGAATTTATTACGTGGTTTTGACATAATCTGCAATATCGAGTCCTCTCCACCCAATATCTTGAAATTACAATAACAATAAGTAACTCAACTAAATGTGTTACAAACATATTTTGTTTCTCTTAATATGAAGTGTTTCCGCTGAAATCAAAATGATTGAAACACTTGAGAAGCATTAATGATATTAACATTAGGCATCAAAAATGTGCAAACTCTTAAATCTTAGTATTTTGTGTACATGTTGTACAATAGAGGAAGTCTGTATTTCTCAGGCTAAGTGACTCCACAAGTTGCATGTTTACGCCGAAGGAGTTGTTTAAGGGGACGGTTCCTCTGGCGGCTTCGTCGTCTGTCTACGGCCTATGCGGAGCCGCCCCTTGTCACGTCAAGATGTAGTTTTCAAAGTAGTGATGAGTCATAACAAAGGAAAAACTAGCAGTAGTTCCCGGTCAGATAGCAGGTCCTCGTTGAGATAGCGGGTCTAGCAGCAGACAGATCCGGTGAAACAATATTATCTTTACACGGACATAACAATCAGAACTAGAGTGGCCAGAGAGAGTAGTTCCATCTGTTGATTCTTTATGGACAGTGATACGCTAGGGAGCAGAGGCAAAGGAAAGGAACTTAGTCCAGCATAATCGAGACCGATATAGCATATATAATACTGATATGATTGAATGAAATATGGTTTCTAAGGGGTGTCATAGTCCGAGAGAGATCCCTTCTTAGAAGGCATAGCATCCCACTATCGTCATGCTGCAAAAATAATTATTTACTGGTCCACTGGTTCACCGATATGGAGCTGTGCCTGCTAGAAGGGAGATGTTCCTGCATCATACAACCTAGGTAAATGAAAAAAGCATGATCTCGTGCCGAGACTTCATGCCACCACCAAACCTCATTGTTGCTCCCTTTATGCTCATGCCATTCTGGTGTGTACACAACAGTAACATGTTCCTCTTATGAGTCAAGGCGAATGATGAACGAGCATAGTATTTTCAATATCTCGACCTCCGAAGTATGTCGTCCCACCGAATGGGAAGAACGTGCAGAGTAACGTCCATAGTAATGAGATCCTCGGTAGCAGTGATCCTCTTTTGCGGCTCGAAAAAAACCGGGATGCAGCCTGCAAGCATGGAGTCGAAAATAGAACGCTGTGTGAACGAATCCCCTTGGGGTTGTAGGCAGAACATAGACTTGGTGAATATTCTCATCACTTCATCCGGCTCGTTACAGATGCTCCGGCCTTTCTGACATTTAAGCAATTCACAACGCGGAGACGACGATCATTTCTCCAAGATGTGGCCTCTGATTGACGCCTGATCGAGTCTTGGTTGTGGCGCGCCTGCGAAGGAGAAGAGGATCTGTGTCTTCTTAGATCTCATTCTCTTCTACCACCATTCTATCTCTAACCAATTTAGAGGATGGAAATAAGAAGGATAAGGGATACCATGCTGGTTCTTGTTCCAAGGGTGAGCCTCGATCAAAAGACTCGACATGTTTTTCATCTCCGGGAGAAGAAAAACCATGCTTATTTCCCTGAGCCCTAGATCCACTACACCAGGGGGCGCACGAGAAACCATGCTTCTCATAGAAGACGTGGGCAATGCATAAGAGTGCCAACACAAACCTGAGCGTTTGCCACAAATCTGACCACATGACGCTTGTGGATGAGAGCGTTAGCCACCATGTATGGATATCAAGTCTATTAAATGCATACAATGATATGGTTTATATGCAATCCACATACAGTGTATAGTAACTGATTCTCTGCTTCAAACTTCAAGGTGCAAAACCAAACATTTAACCAACCCAACAACTAAATATAGTCAACAATTTTTGAGGTGCAAATCCAAGTGGTGAAATTCGCAAAGCCAAGTAGTTTAATCGTCAAAAGGTTAAATGCTTGAAGTTATTAAATAAAAGGAGTCTTTGGGTGGATATATTTAAATTTATTAAATGCTTGAAATTGATGGTCCGCATAATGTGGATATTGTAAAGAGACTTTTTATATGGGAAAAGTGATTGTTTATGTTATTAAATAATGAGTTTTATATATTCATGTATTATGTTTTATAAGGAAATTAATTTTGATGCGATAAAATAAATCATGATGTGAAGCCTTTTCTGATATCAAATTGATTTTAAATTTGTCTTATTATTATACGATTCTAAATAAACGGTTTTTGATAAACTAAAAGAAAAAAGTATTAACAAAACAAGTAATCAACACTATCACAAAAATGGCAATACTACACTAATACCCACGTAAATCCATTTCAAAATGAAAATTTCATACCTAATAAAAAGTACATCATATTTTAGTAATATATGGCAATTGGTAGGATAAAAGGAGAAATGGAAAATTAATCAAAATTAGAAATTTCCTTACCCTTCCTTTGGTTGATCAATCAATATACCTTGCCCTCAACCAACAAACAATTTTATTTTTTTCAAATATAAATTTCTCTAGAAAATTAATATTTTTTTCAAATATAAATTTGTCTAGAAAATTAATAGCTTTACTTATTCTTGTTTTAAAAATATGTTAATATTTTCTCTTAATATATTGAAAATTAAGGCTATTAAATAATTTAAGAATGATTTTTATTTAAAAAATTATTAATTTTTTTAAATTAGCAAAAATTAATAATTTAATTGTTTCAAAATCAAAATATATTCAAACAAATCATATTTATCTAATAAAAAAATATATTAATTTTTATGGGCTCTTAACTCATTGGCTTGAGAGTTGGATTCATAATGGTCTTTAGAATAAGACTCTAACTAACTAATTAACCTATCATAACTTATTATCAACTATATATTAAATACTTATATCTCTACAAAATATATTAAGTGTTTCCTTTTTATATTGAATTTATTGAAAAATATATTAATATAACGTTCAATTCATTCCATCAATGAGATCAATTAGATATAAGTTTATTCATATAAGATGTTTTTATCAAATACAATTAAAATGGTTTTATCTTAAATACTTTATAAATTCAATATTATATTTATATACATTTCTTTATTTTTATTTTTTTTATGGTATATATTTAAATTGTTATGTTTGGTTTTATATAGTTTATAAATTTAATATTATTTTATTTTAAATTAACGCAACAATATATCTTGTAATAAAATCATTTGATTAACTTATTTCATCAATTTTTATAAATTATTTTGTTTTTAAAAAATTAATATATAAGTTTTTAAGATTACATTTTATACACAAGTTTTTTAATACATAAATGTTTCATTAAGATTTATATCATAAAAACAATTTTAAGTATGTTAGGAGCAATTTTTTTTTAAAAATATGTGGAAAGTTAGTAATGGACATTTTTTGAAAACTAGCATACTCACATTGCAACCAATACACTATGATGTTAGTAGGGAGCACCACTCTCTTGTTATTGCCCTCATTTGTTTAATGATTATGGTATTTTAGGTCTTATATGTTTTTGTGTACCACTTCTACCAACAAATATAAGATATTTATTTTGTATAGAGAGATATTTTATGTCATAAAAACAATTCCAAGAAACTAATATTTGACATGTTAAAGGGGAATATGTAATATAGTAAATGAGAACATTTCCAACAATACTCAAATATAAATCTCAAACTAAAATACAAAATGTATAATTTCAATGAAATATTTAAGGAAGAAGGCTAATTCTTATTATGCACTTTTTACTAAAATTGTAATTCTTGGTTGTTGAGGTTGATTTTGGCATTTCCTTGTTTTCCATTATTGGAATCGGATTTGCAACGAACAATCTTGCAAACAATCATAACAAAAACATGCTCCAAGCATTGTCTGGTTTAGATGTACAACAAGAATATGATGGGATTTCTATGTCTAGGGAAGCGAGCAATATTATCCTACAATTTATGGGTCCAATCATGATTAGTAAATTGTGGTTGCTCTTCCAATCATTACACAATTTTTTTTATTATTTGATGGTTAGGTTGATCAATTTGGAGTAAGCTAAACTCTAGACCATTTGTACTTAGAATGGAACAAGTTTTCTCGCCAAAATCTGGCGGAAATTGTTTAAATGATAGTTTTCAATGGTTGGAATTGCATAATCCAGGTGTTTCATGGGTAATCAAGGGCGTTAAATCCATTTCTGCAATTAAAATTGCAATTTCAACATTGAAAATCTCATTTTCAGCAACAAATCGTGTAGACAGATTCCAGCCAAACTTGCTAAGAAAGGTGCAAATGGTCCAGAGTTTAGCCAACTCCACTAAATTCTATTGTAAATGTATGAAATCGTGGCTATACAAACTTATTTTCTACCAAAACTAAAAATTAAGAATGCATCAATCATGGGTATCACAACACCCTCTAATTTTCTTAATTTTGACTTTTGATCAACTTTGCTTTGATACCATGTTTAGAGAATCAATAAACAAGAAACCCTAAATAGAATTACTTCACCAAACACATAAGAATTTAATAACACAAAACACAATATTATTATGAAATGGTACCACAATACATTGAAGATCCTCACTCTTATAAAAACTTTGAGCGACCAAAATCCTAATGCAACTAAAACTAAAACTGTATCATTTAACCTAAATCACTTAAATAACTTTATTACATGTGTAACCTTATATATTAACATTGAGGATCTCCCTTCATTGGGCAAAGAACTATGGTATATATTGAGCAAAGCAATAGTAAAATCATTGCCAAAAACTATAGAAAAGAAACCAATGCATTAAATGCAGTTTACAATCAATTTTTGCATTAAATGCATATTAAAATCAATGCATGCAAGTGAACTAAAATCAATGCATATTCTCCCAAGTTATCTTTCCATTACTTAAAATTTCACGTTGAACTTTCCCACAATGTCTGTTTATTAATTTGATTTGAGAAACCATACTCTTTACACTGCGGAAGGTTTCAATTTCTCAAAAATACCAATAATTGCATTGGAGCAATGTTGTTAATATCTCAAAAAAAACCATCCATTAAGTAATAATTAATTATTTGATATAGTTATGTAATAGTAACTATATGGAATCAAATTACTATAATATGTTGGATCTATAATACTTGATCTTGGGTTATTTAAGCTCTGAGATATGTAATTATTTCAAGATTTTTATCGAGTAACTATTTATGAATTTGATATGGAGTTTGCATGTATAACTATGGATATGTAATTATTTTGTTCTAAATCTGAGTTGTAGTTACTTTGCATCTAGATATATAATTCTATATATTGATTTAAGGATTTCCAAATGTTGGGCTATTGATGTCTTAACCCATCATATTGATAATTACTATGCAATAACACATTGATATCATTACTATGTAATAGATAGATCCCCTTGATTAGATATCTCACTCTTGCACACTTTCCACCATATGATCCCTCAATGCATAATCATTGAGCGATTAATGGATTATATAACATATTTCTTTGGACTACTAAAGGGAGCTCCCCAATTGAAACATTAAGAATCTAATAAAATTGTAGCTTGTGTTGTAAGCATAGATATCACATATAGGTATAGAATTCAAAACAAATACTAATTCCATACCTGCAAATTCTTTTAAACTTGGGCATATTGCAAATACTCTTAAGTAGATGATAGCTTATACCGTGGGTAGATATTCGAGATCAGCTATGCAATATGTGTTCATCATTCAAAATTATTTTTATTAAAATGATATATGTGTTTCTCTTTGGTTCTACATTTTAATTAGAGTCGATATTGTATTTTTTAAGTTAATATTTTATTTTTATTTTTAAAGTGACATATGTCAATTGTATGTTGAGCATGGAAAGAATTAAACATCCTCCATATTGGACTATAGAAAGCACCTCTCAACACAAAGATACTGGAGTCGACACTCTTCTTTATTTTCTTAGCAGTGAACTTCAAATGATCATTCCTTATATTATGCCGTAATTTATGGTTGAAATAGCATTTTGCCATCATCTTCTTCCTCTTGTATATCTTGTCACGTCCCTACCCTTCTACCAGAGACAGGATGCGACGAATGTTGCTAGCAATCCGAGCAAACTAGCCCCATGAACATGATATAAAATGCATTGAACTTAAAAACATACACAGATGCATAAATCAATAATGTACCGCGGAAGCAAAACACATTCCATTCAAGCATTCAAAATGTTCGTATTATTTCATAAAAAAATGCATTTGCAAAGATAAAATACAAGAATACTTATCTTGAGGAGAAGCTTAATTGCATATTTACATGATGTAGAAATTATATTGTGCCGTCGGCTAGCACGATGACCATCGACATCGATTTTCATTGTCGAAACGTAGAAGGATAAATCCATGGCGGGGCCTTTGCCTCGAGCTCCACACCATGATTTACTAACGCTATTTACATCATTTATAATTTAATGCAATTGGGGTTGAAACCGGGGTATTACATATATCCTTTGGAAAAATTGATTTTCATTGATTACAGTGTCCTTTATTCCTAAATTATGAGATGAAAATAAAGTTGACATCCCATTTAGGTTTATCGTTCTTCTAACATCTTTTTCGAGATGTTAAGAGTGTTCTTTAAGTTCAATCTAGATTTATCACTATTAGAGAATGCTTTATCAAAGGTTAACTTAACTTTATCCATAGTATGAACGGTATACCTTCGTACCAATATTGTTGCAAAATTAATACAATATGCATAAATAATGAGAACACCTCGATTTAGGATTTTTCAATCAATTTTGTTGAACATGCTATTTTTAGATATTTTGACATATAAAATTTTCAAAATTGTAAAGACCCAATGTTTCCATAAAATAATAAAATGAGATGTAAAACAATAAATTTTCAATCATTATAATTTTATGTTGTTTAAATTCTTGACATAAGAAATACAACTTGAAAAATTTAATGTTACACAAAACAATACTTCTTCAAGAAAATAGAAGTTGCACCCATGATAGGTGCCCTTACCTCAAGAGGCGCACTTCTTAAGTCCTACAGGGGAGAACAGAAAGAGGTCTTCCCTCCTACCATGACAAATGGCTCCCAAAGCATGCAAGCATTCAAATGTTGGTAGGTTTATTATGGCAGTTGATCGCAGATCCTTTCCCTCTCGTCAAATGTATTGTAGCCTAACTTCCTCCCTGATGGCTTCATCTTCATTTGTGAGAGCTTCGCTATCCACCACCTCAAAGGTACTCTAGTTTAGAGCCTGCATTTGGGGCATAAACATGGCAAGGCTTAACACTCTTTCCTTTGGTAGGTGGGTTAAAATAGGAAGGCATAACATGATGATGAAATTGACTGAGCACTGGCATATTCTTGGAAGGATATCCCCCTATCTATGAATTGTATCTTGCATCATTCGCATAGCTCCATCTGTCTTCTTTAAATGGTTTGCATGAAGAGGACAACTTGGAGAACTCAAACTAGGCCCAAAAGATCCCATATGCCCAGAGATCTAGAGGATCAAAGAAGAGATAAGGTTGCCTTCTATGGCATAGTTAAGTCACCAACACAGACACACATCCAGCATATGGAAGAAACAATTGGAAGACAATGTGAGATTCGACCACCTGAGAAGTTGAAAGAGGACTTGGGATGAATGGACGATGACCCATAAAACACCCACACTAAAGAGATGAGATATAAAAATACTTTGGCCCTTACTAAAATGCTTTGATGTTGCGTCATTACTGATAGCACCCATGGTTTACTTGGGGAGGAGAAATATGGCCTCAGTCTCTCAAATTTGATTGAGCAATTGGAGAAATTCTCTCAAGAAATCATAAAAATCCAACAGGACTATTTCAACACATTGTCCCTCCATCTCAATCGAGGCTCCTTTACAGTAGGCAGTCAATCACAAAGCACACCAATGAAACACCTACGAATGTTGAGGAGGTTGAATCGAAGGTATCTCCAATAATTACCATTCTGGATGAGTCCTAAGTTTCATTTTTAACTATTGCTCCAAGGTCCTAGGCCTAAGTCTGGTTAGTCAGTTTATGATATGAACACAATTGCTTGTTATTTTTTTTATCAAAAGTCCCAGCCTGTTGTTGGGTATTATGTCTTTTATTTCTGGTACCAAGTCCTTTAAACACAATGGTAAATTTCCAATCTATATTATTATAACTCTTTCTTTTCTTAGTAGTAACGGTCATAATTGGAAGCTAATTTCTGAATTTTTCAAAGGTGACTTTTTTAGCCTTCCATCTAGTAGACCAATCACCCAAGAAACAATAACTCTCATTTAATACTCTCTTGGTTGTGCCTTACAAAAATAAATAAAAAACAAAAACCAAAGTGTACAATAATTAAAAGTCAATTATCGAAAAATAATATTCTCTTACGTTGCTTGCATGACACACGAAACTAATTTCTAATTTATAAAAAATACATCTAAGGACAAATAACATTTAATTATCAACGTTATATAATTTTCACTTATCAAATTTTTATTTTTATTTTACATTTTTCACAGTAGAAACTTAATTTCGAAAAGGTTATTATCAAGAGTTTAAAATTTTGTTTTGAATGATAAATAATTGCTAAAGAAGTAATTTGCTAATGAGTTTAGTTTGGATTTCATGGAAAACAACACTGTAACATCTTAAACTCTACCATCTCAATGTTCCTTCCTCCACCCTCTCCACCAATGACCATTTATGCACACTACAATCTCCACCACTCGTAATAAGATTTTCCATGCTAGGGGAATTTAGTGTTCCCCAACATTGTCCATGCTAAGTAGTCATAATAAATATGGTTACTCTAAGCTCCTCAACAATATGATCCAAATATATTTTACAATTTGATAAAATTGCTAAAACATTACCCAATGCATGCTTAACCAAAAAAATGCTTGTATTTTATATGCAAAATCAAACTCGAGTTAAACCATTCCTCCCAAAGAGGGAGGCATATATAGTGCTCCCCATGCTATAAGAACTTAGGTGATTTATATCACCCCATACCCTCTCTCTTTTTTCCAAATAAAACCTCATGGAAAACCATGTGATTTCTTCTCCATGATCCAAGGATGGTAAACAAGGTAAACCATTAACCCTCATTACATAGCCTAACCTCAAGGGAACCAAGAGAGTTGAAATCATGAAATCAAGGGAGATATCTAACATCTATTGCATGACCACATGAGTTAACCCTTGAGGTCATTGCCCCAACCCATCTAACGACACTGACTCACGAACTACCTAACCATCTAATTGACTAACATATTGATGTATAACAGTTAGGGTGAGGAACCATGCAACCATGTTAGTTGAAAATAGTTTGGGCAATTATTTTTTATTCCCAAACAAATTTTCTCACCTTCCATGTCATTGGCTTTGTCATCTACACACATAATAATTCCACATCATTGGCACCACTTTTCCACCTCATTCCCTCCACATGACCTTGAGGAAGTGATAAAAAGTCAAAAAATGAAAATCAAACCGTAAACGAACCACCCTAAATTGAGATCGCACTTGTTTCACAAAAGCAATAAACTAAGTTGCACCTTTTCTTTGAAATATGTGACCCAAGTCGCACAGATTCCTCAATAAGTGCAACCGAGTCTCGAACTTGGTTTTCGACTGGTTCCACCTTATTCATAATGAGAAGGAGGAAAAATTGGCACAAACTCTAATGTGTCCCAAGTTAGGTAATAGATATAGGGCTCAAAAAATAAAGCCTAGAACCTTATCGTTACCATTAGTGTGCCTACAAAAATCCCTCAAGGTACCTCATCCATCACACAAGTCTCCATCTTTTCACTTAAGTCGTCACAATGTCTGTTGAAATTCTCTTTGAGTTCAGAGTTAGTGGTACTCTCTTCTACTTCACCTACAAGAGATCCTCACTGTGACACCTGGATGAAAGATTGTGAGATCACAAGGAGACCAATGGACCTTCCCTAAAACAATTGCAACGACCTCTTCATCTTTGTTACTTCGAGATCATTATTAATATGTTGTATCATTTCCTTTGGAATATAAAAGCATAATTTTGTTCTTTATACAATAGCCTTGCATGCTTGATATCGATTGAAGAATGTCTCCATCTTTTTAGTATAGATCTACTTCATTTTATATATTTTATTGTTTTGTTTTTCTTGTTTATTTGATCTCTATTAAGGTTACAAAACCCCTCAATAGGTTCCCTTTGTCACATGTGTGCACCAATTTGCACATAACAGATTTTGGTGACCATATTACGAAGGATCTGTAATCCTTCTTTGGTTGTGTCAAATCTAGTTTTCCAACCCTTTTTTTAATGATTCGATGCTTAGTTTATATATATTTATTGTTTATTTGTTGTTACTTGAATCACTATTATGTTCCCAAGCCCAAAACACACCTGATCAGTCGTAGCCGAAAGTTATTTTCTATTTTTTGAACTCTTTGTTCCGGGTTGTCCATATTTGGCTCAACCCAGTGACCTAAGTTGCACTTTTCTGGCCCAAACCTGTGACCTCCGTTTGCTCTTATTCCTTTGATAAGTGCGACCAATACAAAAAACTTGGTTTTCTCAATAGTTTGTAGTTTATTTTGCTTGTTTCTTTGCCCAGACTATTTCGGTTTTTAATTTTGAGTTTGTTCACATTTTCTTGCTTACTATTTGTAGCCTCTTTTCCTACTGTAGTAGTCATTTTCTCTTCCTTTTAGACTCTGTAGTGAAATAAAAGTCCCTTGATATTAGTACTTGTCGCTTTGAAGGTTCCTTTTGGATCTATATGGAGCTACATTTTCCTTCTATTTGAGCAAGTTTTATAACCAAGCTTACTTGATAGTTAATTTTTTTATTTGTTTAAAGCATGTTGGTTTACTAGATTAGAGCCTTTCTCTTGTCTTTACAAATTCACACCTTTTAGCTATATTGTTTACTTGTATGTTTGGATTTGTGAGTAACCCGATCATAACCATTTGTATTTGAGATAGATCTATTTCAAGAAAAGTTATTTAGCTTAGTATTGAAGTTATTTTGTTTATCTCTTTCAAGAATTTACATTTCCTAGTTACTTTCAGTTGATAGTTGTACACACCTCCTATGCACACACTTTCACACCCTAAATCAAATTATCACTTGGTTCAGGACTCCAAGTGGAGCCTAAAATCAACCCTAATCTAAACAAATTAAATCCTCACTTGATGACCAAAAATGATTTTGTAGCTAAGGACTTTGGGGGCATCCAAATAATTCCCCCTAGTCACTATACATCAGAGACATAGTAGATGAATTTCTAGGGAACCAAAATCTTCTAGTATTATTGAACATGGTTTAGGGCAATTTGTGGGTGGGACCATCCTTTCAGGGTGGTACATGGAAATACTAGAACCGAATGGTTGAGTGGTGCACCTTCCCCATTCAATACTAACGATCGTCCAAATCTATTACTTCAAGCTGAAGATATAGGTAACTAATCTGACGTGATTCCTACAATTGGGGATTCCTGGAACAAGATATCTTAGAACTAGGTAACTTAGAACAATATATCTTATTATCTTTCTATTTAGGTATATTACCCAAACGTGATTCCCTACAGTGGGGAATTCCTAGAGCATATAGTATTCAACTTCAACCCACTCTATAATTGTTTTTTTTTTATCTTCACTCATTTTGACCATGTAGGATTGATTCCCCTATTTTGTGTCTCGTGATTAGAAGACCTAACTCACCTTTCTACTTCTTTTGTCGGATGGGTGTGATGTCTCCTTCTGAGGAAATATTTGAGAAAGAATTATTTTGTGTAGATCTCTCATAGGGATAGTGGGTATTTTCTTTTATTAGGGTGTTCTTTTCATTTTTTTTAGTATTTTCTAGATTATATCACTTGTTGCACATGTTATTTTATTTTGTACAATTTACATAGTTCAAATTACATTATTCAAACAATGTCAATATAAGTTGTGTTAGACCCTCATTATTGGACTTATCATCTCAAATCCTGTAATTATAGTTTGCCCAAGGTACTCTTGTAGGATTTGGGACCAACCCACTTTATATGGTTTCTTAGACCACACTATTGGCTCCACAAGCCACATCCCAGTTCAAAACCTAACATGATCACCAAAGCACTCCTCACAGTCACTCGGTTCCTACTCCTTACTGTCCAAATCACCTTTACCTCCCATATTCGCCTCCATGGCTAGTATTATTCCCACCTTTATGGGCATTCCTACTTCCAGCATCCTCACTTCTAGTGGCGAAAGTACCCCCCTTTTTGGTGGAGGAATCATTGATAGTAATTCCACTAGTGGAGCTACAGCCAACACCATTATTGACCCCTCTACCTCATATCCTACTACGAGTATTTTGTTCATGGCTAGTCTCAACATTCTGGATTTGGAGAGACTAACCAATGATCCCATTTTTCATGATCTTGCATGGCCTCCCATTGTTATCAAACTCCCCTCGGACATGCCTAAGTTTGAAGGGAAGGTAGGAGAGGACCCCTAGAACCATATCATGTCCTTCCATGTATGGTACCCCTCCAATAGTATCGTAGATGATTCCATTTGGTCACTTTTATTTCATAGGACCTTGAATTGTGTCACTACTAAGTGGTATATTGACCAATCCCATGGGACACATCCCAACTTTGTGTCCTTAGCTTCCACTTTCCTAACATTCTTCCAATTACCTGTTCTTTATGACGAGGGAGTAGAATTCCTATTATCGTGTTGTTAGAACTCTTCCACCCATATCATAGATCATATCCGTGAGTGGAATTGACGTAGAACTCTTTGTAAGATCAAGCTCGATGATCGTATCTTTCTAGAATATTTCCTTAAGTCTATCCCCCCCACTATAGTTGAAGACATGGCCTCTAAGCACTCAAAAACTAAAGAATAATACATTCTCAAGGCTCGATAGTATGAACTTATTTATGCACAGTCCAATTATCTATATACGATCATTCTCGATGCCCCTTGAGGTTCCCCCTCTCGAAAGGGTCCTCTAGGGGCATCCTATGATGTGAATGGAATTATTGGTGTTGTTGTGTCCTGACCAAATCCATATTCACTTTACCATCCCCCTTTGAGTGGTTAAGCATATGGTAATCTCCCTAGAATTCAGCATAATCATTAGGGACCTGCCATTCCACCATGTTACCCCCTTTATTCATCTCGCTCTTCCTCATATATGAAAACGCGTACCCCCTATCCATCTCCTCTTGTGGTCCCCCATGTTTATGGAACCTCGTGTAGTGGAACCATGTGTGGTAGTGTTTCTACCAGTTACATGGATTCTCTATCCATTAAACCATATTATTATTTTCCTAGCCCTCCTCTAGCCCCTTTAGTGCAACCACACCCTGCGGCTCCCCCTTTTCCTTGTGGAAAAGTATACGCACAACAGAATATGCCTTCCCAACCTACACCCAATAACCAACAAGTATATACCAAAACTAAGAACAAGGGGGAGCAAAAAGGAAATAACCAACAACAAGAAGGTGGAGGCCAACCACCTAACCCTCTTGACAATACTGGACTTAGTCCGAACTCTGCAAATTAGAATCCAAATAAACCTCCTAAGCAAGGTAAGAACCCTCAATTATGGACTAACCATCTATGTTCTTTTTGTAGTGTCTATAGACATTTCACCCACCATATCCCCCACCTAAATAAGGCTCACAAATTGTGGAAAAGGTTAACCAACGAGACACAACTACTTCCCACAAGGGTAACCCAATTTACCTCCACCTCATTTGACCCATTTGGAACCAATGGTTTTTCAAAACCCCTTCCCAATGCAAGGGTTAGTCATAGAACAACCTATGTCACATTATACACCTCCATCATCATCTTCTAGTCATCCTCATGACACTTGTGTCTAATATCTCATCATGATGTTCTCTAACATCAACTTCCAGACTAGACATCACCAATACAGTTCAATTATTGATACCTCTCCTACTAATAAAGGGAAAGACTCCACACAAGTAGAATAACCTTTGCACCCACCACGTTCAAGAGAAGATGGGATTCCCAAAGTACCTAAATTTCCATTCTATCGCAAAGCGAATAACCCCAATTCCCGAGCCACTCCTAACTATAGCATTGTGGGTGACTTAGCACAGTCTCCCGCTGTCATGTCTATATTAGAGGTTCTTTGAAACTATATTACACATTGAGCCACATTATTTGCTTTAGGTGCAATCAATATTTCTGTTTCCCACTTGATGACGTTTGATATAGATCAAGTGAAATATCAGATTCCCTATTTAGTAGCTTTTCATATTCTTGTAACCATAAAAAACTTTGTTATTCATTGGTGCATCATCAATGAATATTCCTCCACCTGTATCATGTCTACCCATGTTTGGTATAATTTTGGTTCCCCCCAACTTGTACCATCCCTTATGATATTGTGCACCTAAAATGGTCATGTTTCTCAACCACGAGGTCTCTTTTAGATCATCCCTATCGAGTTAGATGAGAAAATAGTCTTAATTGGCATCGAGGTTGTGAACGCCTAGTTATATTACAACCTCATCCTTGGGCATAGCTACATGTATGCTATGAAGGAATTTGTCTCTATGATATTCAGGCGTATGATGTTCCCTCATGAAGGGAATATTGTAAAATTTGATCAACAAACTTATGCGATCCCAGGGGTCTAGCTTTAGCATATCACGTCCTACCTATGGTTGACAGTCTGGTCATATTTTTATATGCTTCCATGATAGGTCTTTTCAAGCCTTACATACCCCACCTCTAAAGGTGGATATATAAGAGTTGTGCATGATCTTCTCTTGAAACTTAACCACCCAACCCCAACCTATGCCCCCTCCCAACCATTTACCTGGGAACATTTGGGGAGCTACACCTATTCATCAAATCATGTTTCTATTTCCACCTTCTAGAATAGTGAGCTCGCTTGTGATGGATATGCTCAACCTTTTTAGTTTGATGTTAGTACCTTACTCCACCACGGATCATCTTAAAACCTATGCAACCAATCACTACTTCCAATAATCCTACTCCGTAAGTCATAAAGGAAACCTTGTCCACCACTCAAACTCCTCCGAAGGAGAAGGTTGTGGGGGGGACCAAAAAATGCAACAACGTAAGCTACTCAAAAACAGGATCTCATTTTTTCCCCCTTGGTTTTCCCTCCTAACTTTATGAAGGATTTCATCCTTTACATTTTAGCATCCAACTATGTCGTTGTTGGAGTTCTCTTCCAATAATATTGTGCTCGTCAAGAGCATAGCATATATTATGTGAGTTAGAACTTGTCTCGTCCTCCCCTCTCCTACCCTCGTGAGGAGAAGTTAGCCTTAGTCATTGTTTTTTTTTTTGCTTCAGAAGCTTCACCATTACATACTCCTAAGTTGAATCAAAGTCGTTGCAAACTCAAACCCCATGTTGTATCACTTGAATCGCCGCCTCATACAAGGTAAAGTTGTCGAATGGATTGTTATCCTACAAGAGTATGATATTGAATTTGTAACCCCCAAGAGCACCAAGGATCTATATTTGGAAGAATTTATCGCTAACTTATCATCTACTTATGTATCATCCGCCATCACTAATCACCATCTAGATGAACATGTATTCACCATATTTTCCAACAAAATTTGGAATGGGAACATCCTCATGTATCTATGCACCCAAATGTTCTGGCTTCACCTCAACCGCTATGATAGACATTATATTCACCACCAATCCCCCTGATACCTTATTATTGTCAATTTTCTATATTAATGAGGCATTAACACCATCTTGCGACGATTTCTTACGCATGATGAGGCCAGACAAATTTTAAATGCCTACCACATTGGAGCCTATGGCAGTCATCTTTAGGAGATGACTACTACCCAAAAGGTGAACTATGTCGGTTCCTTACGTCCAACCCTTTTTATATTGTATTGTGATAGTCAAACACTATCATAATTTCCAACTTTTCACTCCCAAAGCAAGAACCCCTCCTATGTTGTTACATTTGATCGTCATTATTAGTCCCTCCTGCAAGTGGGCCATCGATTACATTGAATGCAATCTCGCGTCAATCGGTGGCCGTAAGTAGATTAACATGGTTGTCACTAATTAGAGAAATTTTGAGGTCTAAAATGGGCATCCTAAGGAAAATAATAAAATAATATTTATTAATTTTGGAGGAAAAAAGAAAAAAACTACTTTTTGTGTTCGTATTTTCGACATATCTCCCTGTGTTTTTACTCAAATTTCGATCAAGAGAGCTCATTGGATGCAAAATTTGATTCCACATCCAAAGAGTACCCACACTGCATACTTTTGTTAGACCCCACTACCCCAAAAATAAGAAATACCTGAAAAAACGTGATGATGATGTCATCATCACGTTTTTTAGGTATTTCTTGTTTTTGGGGTAGCAGGGTCCGTCAAAAGTATGCAGTGTGGGTACTCGTTGGATGTGGAATCAAATTACGCATCCAACGATCTCTCCCGATTGAAATTTGAGTGAAATCACAGGGAGATATGTCGAAAATACAAACAAAAAAGTAGTTTTTTATGACAAATATGTCAATTCAACCATTATGGTTGACTCATTTTATTGGAATTCTATTGGTTCTTGAATTCCAACTCACAAGAACTTATTGTTGGCACGTTTTATTATAAGGCCCATTTTAGACCCCAAATTTCCTCTAATTGACTATATCACCAAATGGATCAAAGCCATGCCAACCTTTAACTGTACTAGGGCCATTATGGCGGATTTATTTTTTAATCACATCATCACTTGATTTGGTGTCCCTTGCCAATTTTTGTCTAATTATGGTTCTCACTTTGAAGAAACCATCTAAAAGGAACTCATGCATATTTTGAATTTGAGCACCAATTTTCCTCCACCCATTACCCTCAAGGCAATGGCCAAGTTGAGGTCATTAAAAAAACCTCAAAACCATGCCCCAATGCATGGTGGATAAGCACAAATATAATTGGCACCATATGCTCTTTCCAACCCTATGGGAATATCGAACATCAACCACAACTGCAACAGATTTTACCCCATTACATCTTGTGCATGGAGTGGAATTTGTTCTCCCTATTGAGTGTTAAATGCCTTCCCTGTACATTATCATCAACATTTTACCAAAGACCATCACTTTGGAATAACACTTGATCACCCTAGAATAAGTGAATGAGGATCATCATGTGGTTCTCCAAATGATTGAAGCTAGCAAGTAGCAGTCGAAAGAACATTACGAAACCCATGTCTACCCAAACATGTTCCAAGAAGATGACCTTGTCCTTTCCCATGACCAAGCCCATGATAAACTTGGAAAAGGAAATTTTGAGTCCATGTGGCAAGGACCATATGTTGTGAAACACTACCTCGACAAGGGGGAATACCTATTTATCGGTCCAAACGGTCAACTCTTGAAAAACCCTTGGAATGGGTTGTACCTCAAGAGATTTTATGCTTAATCTGACCAAACCATTGTTTGTTGTTTCATAGCTTTTTATTTCATTGTATTTTCCCCATTCGTGAATAGAGCCTCATGGTTTGTTTCCTTGGTATTATCAGATGGATCCTTTTCCTGTTGTCTATTTTGGTTATGTTGATGACGTAAGTAGATATTGTTTGAATCACGTCTCAGTTGCGTGGGTACTGTATTTCTCGTCAAATTATTTGATCCATATTTGTGGCATGTATTGGTACAACCAGCAATAACCAGGTGGAATATGATGTCATGCTTGACTTCCTATTCGATTCCCTCCACATGTGAAATCGTCACCTTCATGTTTATCTAGATTCCCAGTTTCTTGTCACATAGTCAAATAACTATTATCAAGTACACGATACTTACCTTTTTAGAAAGTTCTTGTGCACTAAACAATTGGTCAAACTTTTTGAATCCATTACATTCCTACATGTTCATAAATGTTTAAATAGTGTAGCAGACCAAATGGTTAATGATATTGTAGATCAACATATCAATCATCAATAACAAGGTAGTAAATCATCTGCATGCATTCATATCATTTTACATCCATATATACATAAAATCATTGTATAAACCACATCATCATCACAATAAAAAGCTCATAAAAAGTAAAAGGTCTGCATCCACTTGCATTTGTATATATAAGCATATGTCCAAAGTATAGCATTGTTTATAGTAAGGATCCCCAACAACTCTGTAAAATTAATACATCAGTCAAGAAAACACATGCTCATAGCATGGGGGGTGATCTCTACATGATATTAACCAATCATCAGAATACTCAAAGGATTCCTTAGTCTCCTAGTCATCACTACCAATCCATATGTGGGGTAGGTCTCCTTGCATTAGGTTTTGAATTCCTTGAGACACCTCTATAATACAACACATGGTCGAGAACCACTTAAGGGGTTCCTTGTAGCACACCGCAATCAAATGGTCATCCAAATGTTGCTAGTCCTCGTCAAATACCCCCTCAATAAGCCAATCAATATCATGACGTAATCCCTCAAGGAATTTATAATGTCCCCTGGGGATATCAATGGGACTAAGGGAAATATCATTATCTCTCTAAGGGTAATTAAATAATTTTAGCACAACAGATTAGTTGAACAAATATTAAAAATCATTTTTCAAGATTAAATTATGAAAAAGTCCCTTTACTTACCAATAAATTAAAATAAATTCAATAATTATTCCAATGTCAGGGCTGGGAATGATTACTAACACCTTCTAGAAACATAACATCACATATCCATTCCAATCCAATTCAAACATAAATTCCACCTCTAAAGGCCATTTACTCTTAATCATGATTAACTAGTAATTAGTGTTCTGATTGTGATACTTAACGACACTTAGCGCACAATTGATGGTACTTATTATAATTTCATTTGTTTATTTTATCAAGTTCAATGGCTAATTAACACCTAATAACATGTAAATCAAGACTAATTGCCATTTTCCAATTAATTAAACACAGTAATTATGAAAATGATTCCACAAGAACTAGTTAGCTAGGCATTCAATACTAACAACTAGTCTTACACAAATTCGACATGCAACCATGCCAATGAACCAAAAGTGAACCTATAACAATTATACACATATTTAAGCATGCATGTACAACAAAATAAAGTACTTTTGCATATATGATCCAAGTACATAAACAAAGGTGTTGTTGCTGCAACCGCTTCCCAAAAATTTTATAATTTTAGGGCCCCTCCTTAGAATTTTGGTTTTAAGCATTCTTTAGAATTGTTTCTACTCTTTGAATTTTTCATTATGTAACTTAGTTTTTCTTTGAACAAGCTAGAAAATATTTTTTTCACTAAGTTAGAAAACTCATATTTTTCTTCCGACGTGTCAGAAGAACTTAGCAAGTTAAGCCGACACATCAAAAGAACTCAACTTTTATGCCCATCGCTCTTGAGCCGATTTTGTTTTGTTTGACGAGTTTTATCGATTGACGAGTTTCTGCTGACAGTTTCAGCGAAACTCGGGATTTCGAGCCGACACTATCAGCGAAAACATACCTATTCTTGTTGACGGTCTTTATCAAATGAGTTTCTTGTGTTCATCAGAAGATATCATCGAGTTTTGCTGACAATGTCAGTGGAACTCAGTGTTTGCAGCCGACATATTGTCATCAGAACACTTTTGCGAGTTGTGCCGACGAGGATTTTTTGGAAGAGTTTGTTGATTTTCCGCCAACAGTGTCGCCGAAACTCAACCTGTGGAGCCGACACTCTCACGAACAACTCAGAATTTGATGCTGACACATCGACAAACTTGGGGAGCGCTTTCAATGGAGTTTTAAGTTGGATGTTGAAACAACGTTTTCAACCTCGCGACATTTATTATCCTAACCACTGCATTAATTGTCGTTTCAATGTTTTCTATATATAAACGTGGTAAGATTTTGTGGATTGTTGCCACAATTCTATTTTGGATGCATCCAGTCATCGCTAGACACTTGGAGCTCACGCATTGTTACACCAAGCATCATACCCGTAACAGCAGTTTCCAGTTAGGCCCTCAAACTGATCCTTTGTCCTACTTTCTTCAAAAGGGGTTAAAAGATTGTATGTTGTCAACAAGGGTTTAGGGTTTTAAAAGGAACCTAGGTTGGGTTTTTTCTATTTTACTTTGCATGCCATCCTCCCCAGCATAACCATTCGCAACACGTAGATTTTTCCAGTAGGATAACTGTTAGATCCACCTAGAGTGTGTTGGAGGAAACCGTAGCCACACGAGTTATTTGTATGCCCCAAAGTACCTCACACTTGTCAGCCTAGCCGTTATGGAGCCTTTTCTATCTTTTTCCAAGCAGTTTGGTCTGGTTTTTCAAGCCACCAGTATAGATTTTTTGAAACCTAGAAACACTATGACAGTGTTACCCCGGGCTATATGTTTCAACATCCGCGTATTATTTAGATTGAAACCCTCGGCAGATGTTGACTTCAAGTACCACTGCATTTTAAATCTTAGGCTCAGGGTTTCGTTGCGATTGGAATTTCTCTCCTTAAGGCTGACTCTGTCGAGTAAGGGGTGTTTTGTGGGATTTAAGTTCAAACAATGGTTTCAAGGTTCCCCAAAATACCCTTGGTTTCAAGACACAGAACCTTTGATGCATTTTTATTTCATCTTTGGGGAAGATCTGTCTTGATGCTTTATAAAAAGGGATGAAATAAGATTGGTAAACTTTGACATAATGCAGATAATATTAATTATTCAGTGAAAGAAACTAATCAGCTTTCAGAGTATTGACTTTTTCAGTAACATAAAATGAATGTATTATAACAAATATCTCACTCCCAAAGAAACACTTATACCTGTGTTGTTTAGTTTCATTTAAACTTATGCCAAACATATACCTTTGTTGCGAGTGTAAAATGAAGGGACAACCTTTGGGAGTAATTTCTCTACCTTACAAAGTTACTTTTGAAGGGATAATGATGAAGTGGTAAATATATCTTTGTTCTCCTCTATCATAATAAACATTGACTGCAATCTTACTCTTTGAAAGAAATAGTGATTTTTTAACATTGATATCTTAGCTTCTCATTTCAGTATTTCCTATTGATATAAATGCATGTTGTTTCAATCACATTGTCACTAAGACATCTCTTGATGTGATCATGCTACAGTTTTAGTCCTCACCTCACACCATGCCAAAGAAGAGCAGAAAGAAATACGATAAGGCCGCTGAGGGTGATTTAGACGTGGAAATTATATCAAGGATGGAAATCATTTATGAAGACACCAAGGTTGTCACAGGGGCTGAGCAGGATTTTAAGTGGGGTGAAATATATCATATGATCAAAGACCAAAATGTACCTGATGTGGGCCTGGAAGACATGCCTTTATATGAAAATATAGGAAAATCGGGTCTCATGAAGGCAGCCATGCACCCAGAACTCTTCCCATGTGTTGAAGTAATCGGATGGATCCTACCTCGAGCAGACCCAGCCACCATGATTGTTTCCAACACATGAGGGCAATCCTTTGCCTGCTTCACTCTGACATATATAACCAAAGCTTGCAAACTACCCACCCTGCAGGTTATGATGACGGTTGACTGGGTAAAAAGTGTGAATTTAGACATTTTTGAATGTGCTAAATAGATGATGGTAGTAGGAAAGCAACTATGCCAAAAATCCACCGGTGACTATGAGACTATAATTTTACGCCCTCCTTATAGGGTCATAGCCCTAATGCTAAATTGGATCTTTGGCAGGGCAAATGGGAAAATGTACAAGTTAAGTTGGATCCCCTTAATATACCATGTGACCTTGGGAGGCACCATTTTTAACTAGGTGGATATTGTATCAAGCAACTTATCATCATGTATAGTTGTTGCACAGGGAGGCCTGACTCAGAGAAAGTCAGAGTTCTACATGGGCTTTTACTTGATCGGTTGCATTTTATGCCTACACCCATTCCTGAAGCTCAATTGTACTTGGGATTACACCAAGACCCCCATCTATGTTGCTTATCAAATTGTTTAGGTGCACAAGTAATCAAGCTTCTACAATCTCATATGCGAAGAAATTCTAATGCCTCTGCATGAGCTAATTTTTCTCAAAGAGCGAAATTGTATGTCTGAAGGTGTCATGGAAATCATATGTGAATATGGAGATTATTATTTCTCTAAGGAAGGTACTTACGTAAGGATGTATGGAGGATATAGAGCCTCATCTCTTATGCCTAGGTATTCCACAGAATAGCATAGTCCACAAAGAAACAGTTTGACAGTTATTTCTTGTTCGACATGAAGAAGGTAGTTTTTCCACCATTGCCTTTATGCATAGGCAGTTATAAATTCACGAGGGTAAAGAATGCATCGAAATTTGTGAAAGATCTAGAAAATTTCCACTTTGGGGAAACGAGTTTCCACAGGAATGACTCCTTTGACAAGGTCGCAAACCGTTGTGCATCTGTAGGAGTTCATTTTGAATACTCTCGTCATTTTGATAAAGATGAGGCAACAGATAGGAATTCCTGCAACATGACTTCTCTAAGTAATCAGCTCAAAAAGAAGATTAGCACCAGTGGAGACAAAGGTAGTAGTAGCACAATAGAACAGCAGAAGCAGCAAGAAGAGGCTACAAGGAAACAAGAATAGGATGCTCAAAGGTTGCTAGAAGAAACTGAGAAGCAACTTGCCAAAGAGGCACAAAGGAAAAAAGGAGGAAGAAGGATTACAAAAAGAATAAAAAGAGAGAGCGCGAGAAGAAGCTGAGAAAGCAACTGAAGAATTGAGAAAGAAAGAACAAGAGGATAAAGACAGAGATGATTTGGACCAAGACACTGCTCAAGACAATCCAACGGATCCTCCTTCTTCATCAAGTGGCACAATCTCAGGTGGCCACGTTCCTCTTGCTGAACTTGGATTAGTTCCTTTCACTCCATCCAAGCATCATGCAGTGGCATGCTTGGACACTATATTTTTTGACAAGTCCAAGAAAACTATTGTTAGGAGTTCGGAAAAAAGGTTAAATATCAGCACACAACCTGACATAATCATAGTGACCGAGAAAACTATTGTTGAAAAAACCAATCAAGTCCCCAAATTCCTAGCATCAATCAGTGTAGCAGCCGCTCAAGCAAATGCTGATAATGTTGGAAAATTGATGGTAGATGTAGATCATTATAAAGAAAAGATTATTAAAATGAAAGACACTCTAATCAAAGAAATAGGAGAATGTTGGGAACTTAAAAGGAAACATGAGGCGACTCTTTCAGAATTTGAAAGGCTCCAAAAGGCTTATCAAGATTTAGAATTGGAAAAGGATGCACTCGAACTTTCGGTTACATTCATGGAAGGAGAGTAAAAAGATCTCGAAGACAAGATTTTCGATTAGAAGCACATAAATCTGCAACAAATAGACAAACAAGGGACCTAATAACATGGGTAGAATAGATCACTATAGACTTGACTTAAGACAGCCAATGAAAGGCAGCCTGATATCACTCCCTTCCATGATCAAGCTTGCCTTATCCGAAGGAACATTCATCAAGTTCAATTGAGTCTCGCAGAGGAGATTTATAAGGTCGCAGGCAGAGACAAGGTTGAATGAAATAGCAGAGAAATCACTTAGTTTCAGGGAAGGACTACTAGAAGTCAGCAAGAAGTTCAAATCCAACTGACTTGGGTAGAATCCAATTCAACTTTTCTCGAGCACTTGCCTCAAAAGACAATTGGAGGCTTATAGATAGAATTGGTGCTCTTGGAATTTCAGAGGAAATCTTCTATAAGATTGAGAAATGGAATTATGAAGACTCTGGAAAAATGTATAGAGTTCTACAAAAAAATGCGCTTGGTTCATAATAAATGCCAAATTCCTTCAGCAGCAAAGATCAAAGACTTCCCAAATAAAGATCAACATCTGAAGTTCCTACAAGATAGGTTGCTTGAAGACGAGCAATACATTCTGAAGATGGAAATCATAAAGGAAGAAGATGTTAAAACTTGGATTGAACAAGCCTCCGTCAGCAATCATCTCTTGGAAGATCTATACAAGTTGACTCCACCAAAAGTGACAGAAGTGGAGTCACAGCTGGATGTACATGAAGTAACTGTGAGGTTGCTGGAGACAATAGATTATCGAACCATTTCAGAAGAAGCTAATGCATGGGATGGTTACATTTCCAGACCAGCTGAGCCTACTTGATATTTTTGTTTTTTTCTGTATTTTGTCACTTTATGTAATTTATTATTATTTTCTTTTCCAAGTGCAAGACACTAAAGGACAAAATTTTGGAAGTCCTAAGGTTAGGGAAGTTCTAAAGTCAAGGGAGTCAAGAAGTCATCTGAAATTGTATTATAAATAGATGTGAAAGGTACAATAGAAGGACTTTCCACTAGCGTAATAATGCTGAGTTAATTTGTAAGAAGAACTACTTTTTCTACAAATAAAGAAGAAGAAATTTTGTTGGGAGAGGACTACACAGGATTTTACATAGATTGTGTGGAATGAAAATGTGGAATTACTTCCTTTTTATCTTCTGTGCAACTGTGAGATCATTATGACCTTATGAATTATTTCTTTAATGATGAATGATTTTGTTGTTTATTTGAAATCTTGTTTATATGTTGAGTAATGAATGCTTTACTATAGCAAAGCTATATTTGTTAATCTTTCTGTTGTAATTATGTGTATGGAATTAGAACAACTATCTGTAGAAATCAATATGGATCATTACAGTACATTACTCACTTTCTTTTAAATTTGCTCCCTAAGGGGATATGATATATTAGTTTAGAATAGGCTAGAATACATTAGATTTGATTAATTTAGAAGTGGTTGAGGAATAATATTTACGTAAGGCGAGAGGTAAGAACCTGTGCAGCTCTTCAGAGGTTCTTGTTTATCAGTCACTTGCATTAATCTTAGGCATATGCATTTCATTCTTAAAACAATAAAATCACATAAACGGTGGACTGGGCCACAACCGATAAAAGACTTAAACAAACTTTAATTCTACGGTAGTCGGGTGGCTAACTGAATGGGTTCCCCACACCAAATGGTGAACGATCTAGTTGGGATCACTTACTGGGGATAATCCCTACTATCGATACCCAGGAATTTCCCAGGCATCAACAAAAGGATATTTCAAGTTCAATCAGTACAACTAGTTAATAAACACTGCCAAGAATTCAATCAAACCAATCGTACCGAGTTTCGAGGCACACAGAGGTGAGGGTACAGATCTGGAAAATAGAATTATACAGCACAAGTAAAGCACCAGTAATAGAGAATATGGTTGTACATTCATCTTTACCAAAAATAGAGATTCAAATACAAAAACTATTTTCCAATTTCACTACAATGTAGCTAGTTTCCAATTTCACTGCAATGTAGCTAGTTTCCAATTGAAATTTCCAAATTCCAAATAAAGAGAAATATATGAATATTGTAGCTGATGGAAAGAATATCAGGGATCACTTACATTCATTTGTTTGTATCTTTCCACCCATATACATTCCATTAAACAATCCACAAAACAAGTTAATTCTACTCATCTGAATTGACTAGTAATTCTAGGAATCACGAGAATAATTAAATCCACGGCTCATAGAATATTTCAAATCCAATTCCAACTCTAAATAACATGTTTTATCACTCATATTATAGGTATATCTTATTCTAACATTTTTTCAAACACTTCATATGCAAAGTCACAAATCTACTCAAAGCAATTCCATTGAAGGAGCTAAAAAGTGAAATTGATCTAGAATTTCGGTGGACATTTCCCCAAAACTACCAATAATATTTCTCCCCGCATTCTCACACAAATTTAAATATTATTTATCATACATAAGCATAAAACTAATACTCAGGAATTTTTACAAACACTTCATGTGATAATTCTCCAAACTATGCCATGCAGTCCAATCAAAGAACTAGTTTTCGAATAAAAGGTAGAAGCATCAAAGGGAAGTGGCTTAAACCATTCTGAGGACACTATACCATCAAAATACACAATATATAATGAACAGGGGCAAAAATATAATTTATGTGGCAGAGGTACCAAATAATTATTTCCCCAAACAATTTGTGCACAAAATCCCAAAAACTAGTTTCCAATTCCTTCACAAAATTTACTTGCATAAATAGATTGAATTCTATGAGAAATTTCTTCCACAAATAGACCATACATTTCATGTGAATCCATAAATAAATAATATTAGAGCCAAGTAAATTAACTAAACATGAGATAAATTACTTATCTTATCAATGCGCAACTTGCATCATCCGGACCACATTCCACCCAGCCTTTGGCACTGCCAAGCCAGATCTCACTTTGACAGGCCACCCTCGAGCTAAGGCCACAAATCCTCAATAGAGGTGCACTGAAGAATAAATCAAGTATCAGCTTGAAAATCCAAAACTCTATTCCTCACCACATGCTTCCTCTTCCAGCCCCCTACCAGGTGCAATGGTAATCAAGACCCCCTAGGCCATCGAGATATCGCCATTCACCATAAGGATTTATGTGTAGGTCCAGGACAAATCCAAGTAGTGGAAACAAAAGAAAATCAAAGGTATGGACAACCATAATCAACAACCATCCAAAAGAACCAAAACAAACAAGCCCAAACCAAGGATATAAAACATGTATTTATAGAACAAACAAGGTAATTCTAACTCAATGGGGTCAAATCAAACCACGGTAAGCCAACTTCAGTGAATTCAAGGGGGGTAATTCAACCACAAGAGGATAACTCTAATACAACCCAAGAAATTTAAATTCCAAGGAGAATGAATTCAAGCCACTCCACCCAACTCAAATTCATGTGTGGAAACATCGTCCATGAAGAGGAATCGAAATTAGTGAGGTGAGGTGTCACACAAGCCAAGAAATCTTCCCAAAATAGAAAAGGGGGGTTACACAAGGATTTACACAAGAGTTACACATACACAAGGAGTGACATAAGTATTTACACAAGGAGTTACATAAGTATTTACGCAACTCTTGAGGTGTTAACACTAAAAATAGCTAGTGAGGAAACACTTGTGCGAATGGGAGTTACAAAATCAAGTGTAACCTCCACAAAGGAGTTACAAAACAAACAAAGGGGATCAATCAACAAGTGGCACCCACCCAAACACCAAGGAGGCCCACTAAATCATGAATTGGGCTCAATAATACCAACATAGGCTAAAATAATCAAAAGTTGGGTCTATTGTACAATGTTTGGGTGATCATCAACTAATAAATCCACAAAAACAGAAATATGGACCAATATCAACCAAATACGTTCTAAAGTGATAGGAATGTCCCCATTCCCCCTCACATTGTGGCTATAGGCCTCCCATACTCTTTTAGCGGTCCCCAATGTGCCAGTTGTTTTTATTAGTTAATTACTTACAAAATAATAATAATGTCTCTAGGTCCTTAAAGACCCTTTTTCGGCACCCTATGCCACAATAATAAACAATTACAAATTAAATATGGATGGGGCTTAACACATGGGATATTACATCCCCTTCCCCTTAAACCATGCATTGTCCTCGATGCATAATACATACATGCTTTTACAACTTTTAAAAAGATCGCTACCTTCAGTTTTCAAGTAGTCTTTCTCATAACTCCTCTTCCAAGAAACCACAATACTTCCCATTACTATTTTCCTATCTGTCTCCACTACCTATGGGATGTGACTCCCTTCACCTAACTCATTCCTCAAGATATCACCATCCCATTTCTTGGCTTCCTATGCGAGAACCAAGACTAGTAGCAAGGGTGAATCTTCAATTCCCATTACAAGTTCTTCAAATATCAACAAAGATACATTCACCTAAAAAATCATATTTCAGTCAACCATATGATTAACATCAGGTATAAAAATATACGATACATGATATAAGAGTATTCTTTAACAACTAAACCATGAACATAAAGATAGCATGAATTAGTCACCATGGAACCTATACAAAATACAACAACATGAATAGCACATGAGAGAATACTCATCTCAAATCTGGGGAACTAGCTTCAACGGGACTGTATCTTCCTCCCACAAAAACAACACAATCATTTTAGAAACTCTCAGAACTACCTCTTCTGAGAACCATAATGCTTCCCACTACTACTTTCATGTCTGTCTCCACTACATATGGGGTCACCATCCCATTTCTTAGCTTCATGTGCGGGAATTTGGACTAGTAGAGTGATATGATGGATGAAAAGGGGTGAAAATCCACAAGACTACCTCTTTGGAAAATGGATACTAGACTGCTTGTTATCACATATATAGTATTCGGGCTACCATATTCTATTTTTCAGATTCAGTACATTTTTTCAACCAGATCTCCTACATATGAGATGCTGAGATGAGCAGTTTTGATGGATCATTATGTTATCAGTGGACTATAGTATTCTCCCATGTCAGGACTGAGCCTCAGGAGACTCAGATTTGAGGACTCATGCAGTCATTTAGTCATTTGCAGAGCAGTTAGTGATGCCCATATTTGTATTGGTGTTTCTCATTGGACATATGATGGTTCAATATTTGCATGGTTATGACTCAATTTATTATATGGTATTATGGTTATCATTGCTCTTATACTCCATTTTGTGACATGTATTATCATTTAGTGTCATGATCTAGCAGTCATATAAATATGTGAAATTGGATGTATCTATATTATGTATTGATGTCCCTACTCAGACTTGGAAATTCTTGATCTATACTCATTGGTTTTACCCTCCTTAGGGAGAATAGAGGTAAGCATTCCCACCATATTTTGGCTTGCTAGTGTTGGTTTCATCTTTCACTGTCTCTACCCATCCATTACCTTCCAATTATGTTTTAACCCAACCTACTGCTTGACTTATGGCATGGAGGACCTTTTTCCTCGCTAGATCCTTTGTTGGACAAACCTCCTTGTTTGTTTGTGTCTCAGCTCTGAGTTACCTAGGATGTGTTTCTACCATCAATACAATGTATATGGAAATGAAATGAATATCTTGAAAAAATCTCATTCATGAAAAGTAGTGTTTTTCAACATACATGAATGCAAATCCTAAAATAATAAAAGTCCCCATAAAAATGTGTAGACCAAGGCTATGGAAAATCAAAGGCCCAAAAAGTAATGGTTCCTAAAGTTCTATCTAAATATTGTTGGCCTTACTTGTATTGAGTTGGATTGTGAGCATTTGTCAAGGTGAGTAGGCTCCTCTAAAGTAGTTCACCCATTTGTGAGGCACTGACATCCCCTTTGTTATTGTTTTTCTAACATATGGCTAGAGTGAGTATTCCTTTTCCATATCCAAAGTGTCATGATGTTAAGTTGGTAGTCATCCTTTGTCCTAGCCTTGTCAATTTTATCCTTCACCCTCCACTAGCAAACTAACTACAACTATGAAGTGAGTATAGTCTTGAAGGTCTGATCTGAGTTATGATTAATAAAACCCTATATATATGTGTGTGTGCGTATTTGGTTGATCTACCACCAGTGATGTGACTACTATTTGTTATTATTGTTACTTAAATGATTTGTAGAGCATGTCCTAGCCTTGTAACACTTACGACAGATGGATGATAGTCCGAGTTATATTATTGGTATCTAGTCATTTACAGGTGATTATATTGTCTATTGGATATTGTTGATGATCAGGCAAAGACCTGGAAAGGGTATGAATATGCACCCTAGATGGATTTGGACTCTTCGAGTCTAGTGAGATAGCTTATTTTCAGTTCCGGGCACTTGCAGAGATGATCAAGCTCATTTTACCCTTATGATGCAGTTTTGCTTCACTAGATGATGTGTCTAAGCAGGGAGATGTTTTTATTGGATATCCTAGGGCGTTGTATGGGGAATAGGGTGTGAATCCACTTGATTGTACCATATTACCCCCATTCCATAAATCTTGGTGGGCTCAGTTTGACAACGTAGGCACCCTAAGAGGCTGTTTTGGCAGGTTCACGTTTCTCGAGGCAGATCAAAAAACGATTAAATGGCTATTTAAGAAATCGATTTGGGATAATAAGACAAGGAAATGACATGGGATGAGTCATGATGATGATTTTGATGTCCTTAGCACCTTCTCCAGTGATTTCAGCACTTAATTGGGCCCACGCCTATTTTTGGGCATTTTTATATCATTTTTTCTGGAGCTTTTGAGAGGCTCAAGATTTCCTCAAGGAGGCACAAAGTCAAAAAATTAAAATATTATTTTATTTTATTGTGCCATGGGGCACCCAGAGGGATTTAGTTAACACTACATGGACCCACCATGTGCTTCATTTATTTCTTGTTGAGTGGAGTACCCTCTTTATGGGTGATCTAGTCCATTTCAGTATTTTATGGTTATATTGATCCATGTATTGTATGTTGAGCTCATCTCAACCATTTATTAGAACACTTATATCTTTTAATCTTAGCCACTCATTTTGAAAGTGGTTATGATTTTGATTCTCTCATTTCTATTTAAAGGAGAGAGCTTCTCATTTGTAAGGGGTCTTTGGCTCTTGGATCTAGATAATAGAAAACTTTTCTTGTGGATATTTTCTTGGATCTCCTTTGCATCTGATGTTCTTAGATGGTGATAGGAAAGTATTTTTCTTCCTAGCATTTGGGAAATTTTTATGAGATCTATATTTTTTGGGATCATTGTCTTGTCTACAGGAGGACGACTTCAGCTTAGGGGTTTTTGCAGGGGGACCTCAACTCACTTGGATTGTCTTCATTTTTTATCAGGGAGTTTTCATTAGTGTTGTGGTGACCTCTAATTTATTCTTGCTATTTTTCTGTAGCATATAGCTTCTTTCTCATGTCACAACAAATCTGATATGGTTGACGTTTGTTGTGCGGGAGAGAGGGCGCATTGACTTCCTCGAGCAAACACTGGACATAGAACTCATTTCAGGCTTCTCAAATTAATCGGGATGGTAGGGATCATCATCATCAAGGAATATACAAAGTTTTTCCAGGTAATATCTACAAGTTGGTTCTTATCTTCCATGATCTCAATCCATTGTACATGATTTTCTTCAATTTACTGAAAATTCCAAAATATTTAATCAGGGAACCGTTCGATCTTTGAACAAACCACTGTTGGGTTTTGTATATCAGGAATCCCTCTCACCAATTCATCCTCAAATTTATCCAAAAAGTGGTTGGTTTTCCCTAGATCTAAAAACCTGACTGTTTAAACCCCAACGCCCCCACTAAAATTTTGACTTTTCAAGATCTGATTTTTTCTGAAAAATAATCACTTGGGTTGGTAGATTGGGTCCTCCTCATTCCAAAACACCTCCAACTCTGAGCTAGTTTCTTCCAGGTGGCCCTAGATCTCATAAACTGACTTTCAGCACTCCTAGTCATTTTCTGACTTTTCCAGATCTGATTTTTTCTGCATTTTTCAACTTGGGTTTGTAGATCAAGTCATCCCCATCCCATTTCCCCTCCAACACTGAGCTGATGGTCTCTGAATTTTCCTAGATCTGAGGATCCGCCTCTCCAAACCCTAGCGCTAGCCACCTCACTGTTGGTTTCCCCTGTAGACTAAATTTTCCAGCTAAATAATCTTCTGGATCCATAGATCAGGGCATTTCCCAGGTGGGTCCACTCCAACATTGGGCAGACACTGACTCTGTTATCCTAAGTTCAACAGGCACTGATCTCCAACCCTAGCGCTAGCCCTTCTTTGGCCTCTTTTCCTTGTAATCTGATCTTTCCCTAATGACTCGGGAACTTTGATACTGTCACATCTATCATCGAGTCTATCTATTGGTACTATATAGCCCCAATCTCGTCCTTGACCTCCCCGCATTGGTCACATTTCCCAAGGCAGTAGATATCCTCACTTGTTGTTAGTACCTCAACCCCAGATCTAGTTTTCACCTTATAGATCATATATGTCCCACTTTGGATCAAACCTCATACTTCCTAAGCACTGATCCAAATGCGTGGCCCACCTCGTGACATCATCCATAAATCTAGAGTTCCCTTTACCTTACACCTTACGTACCTCAAAGTCCATTTGATCTTATCTGATGTCTAGGTTTGATCTCTCCTGTCAGGAGTAGATCCGGGTCTCCCCCTTTGTTGTCTTGGGCTAAGACACATAAAGTGAAGGCTGCCTTGATTGGCATGACAACCATCCATTTGGGAGTCTAGATAGTCTTGGTTCCACCTCCTTAGTTGCTTGTCCCTCTATCGTCCATCCTGGATCCACCTCACATAAGCAACTACAAGGTTGGTCATAACACTGCTCTCTGAGGGAATCCAGGAACTCGGTCCTGGTAGCTAAACCATATTCTTCAACAAATATACTTGAAATAGAGATTCTTCTTTAACAAGGATGCTTTTTCGCATTCCCAACATACACATGGTTAGCAATAAACATATATATTGTTCATCAAGATTCTTAAAATACATCTTTCAAAAAAAAATATAATTACTTACATGAAATACTTCAGTATATGCAAGGTACTCGAGATATAGATACTTCTTCAACAAAATACTTGAAATGCATCTAACTGAATCTTATTTTAATCAATTTCAATCATATGAAATGCATCTAATATACATGAAATGTGTTCAGATAAGTCAATCACATGATATGCATTACCAAGATGCTTTTGCATGATTTATCACTCAAATAATTTTCCTACAAGGATGCATGAAGTGTCACCAAGATATTTTTCCAACAATATGCGTGAACTATCACCATGATATTTTACAAATATGCATTTCAACAAAATTATTTGATATACTACAAGGATACCCAAGCAAGATACTTTCAGTAAAGATCACAAGTATATATTTTCTTTCAACAAGATCCCTGGATAGTTTCCTAACAAAAATACTAGTACCACATTCTACACAATTAGTATTGAATATATAAGGATCAATGAATTTCATCTTCAATAAGGTACTTGTATCATACTTAATCTGTTACATGGTTAGTACCTACTCTTCAACAAAGATATACAAAATACCACCAAGTTATTACTAGTATACCTTTCAATAATGACACAAGATACTTTTCTAATGAAGATCACCTAAATACTTTTGCATTTTATTGTAGCAAGCAAAGCAAAGTTATATGCAATAGTTCTAATCTAACTAAGAACCAAAAAGGGCCATAACAACATATTACTTTTCATCTCAACACAAAGCATAATTCTTCTTAGAGATCATTCAAAACGTCAGTATTCATCAACTAATATCAATCATACAATGACCCTCATGCATACATCATCCATACATACATTTATCATCAATTCATAATATATAAACCTATATCAATCATATATCGATCATGCAATATCAACCTAGGACAACCATACATGCATGAACTAACCATATGAGCATCAATCATAGTACATCAATCAAAACACATCAACCCTCATACATCAATTAGAATACATTAATAAAAATACATCAATTAGAATACACAATCAAAATACATTAACCAAGATTCATCAAGAAAAATACAATGATCATAATACATCAACCAACATACATCAATTGGAATAGATTAATCAAAATACACAATCAGAATACATCAAAAAAGATTCATCAAGCATAAGATAATAATCATATTACATCGATAAGAAGAATACATCATCCATAATACATCAACCAAAATGTATCATTCATACACGCAACAACCATAACAACCAAGGACAACCAATAATAACCATACATACAACGATGACAATGTCATACAAGTATCAACCATTTATCATCAAATGTTAAGCAATAACATCCAAATAGCAACCAATAATATCAAACAACATACATCAACTATAGAAATCATAAAGTTACTATTTATCATAACATTACATAGAATTATTAGCACGTGAAGATATATATAACAATACAATACATTACTAATTATTTACACGTAGCACACTACTTATCAATCAAAGTAAATACATAGTCACCTTAAACAACCAAACATCCTACCACCAAAATATTCTAATATTTTACAATAAAATAATTACTAGCTATACAACACATTATCATACACTCATACCATATACCATATTTACTATTACTATGTATTATATACATACATCCATTTTGTTTACATACATATTATAATTCTTCAATCATATATAATGTTATTATTAATCATATACACGACATCTTAGTCATATAACCTATATATTCCATATTTAATATACTCATAGAATTAGTATGTTATACCATAATATCAATACAATTATAGCAATAATTGCATAACCCAATACTATCATATTAGATACATATTATAACATATATATTAACATAACACTCTTGATCACACTATACTTCTTAATATTTCCAAACTCCAAAATACCTCCAAGCACTTTCAAATATTCCCAAATACTTCCAAACACTTCCAAATACTTCCATATACTTCCAAACACTTCCAAATACCTCCAAACACTAAAACACTTCCAAACACCTCCAAATTTTACACTTACATCATTACATACGTTCACCTCTATACATATAGTATATTCAAAATATTACATACATGTAATACTAATAAATATTACATATAATAAAATACATATTATAGTATATATAAGCATACAAGCATTCATATATATAATAATGCATCTAGCCTTATATATAATTTCTAGAACTATACATATCACCCATATCATATTATACATATTTATGTCGATGTCATATATATATAATATTATCTTACACTATAATACTACTTCCTTATACACAAAATAAAATCAATAATATTAAGAGAATATAAGTCATCAAAGACGACTGGCTCATGAATATGAATCATTAGAGACAAGTGGCTCATTCTCCTCCAAAATAGATAAGGAGTTACATTTCCATGAGCAAAATAAATCAAATAAAAGAGAATATGAACCATTAGGGGACAAGTGGCTCATTTTCTCCACTCAATAAATAAATTAGTAAGATAGCTAGGATAATGATTATGTTGTTCTTCATGCTTACGCTGGGAAGTATTAAAATAATGTGGAATCTGTGTTTAAAAAAAAATTGTTTGAAGCTCAAAGTTTCGAGCCACTTGTTTGGCTCATCATAAGGAGCTGAGTGCTGATCAATTTCAAGAAACTTTTGTGAATTAATATAGATTACCTCAAAGATCAACGAGAGAGGTCGACTTTGTGTTTTTTTATAATGTTAATGATTGGTTTCCAGTTATCACTTAGCTCAATTCTCTCATCTCTATTAAGATTATTATCATGTTTTTTCTTAATTTCTAAGGCTTCTCTGATTTTTCTCTTGGTGTAACGCCCTTCTTGTACGAGTAATTTTGTTTTTTCAATGTAGATTTGGTGTCCCATTTCTACTGAGTGTTCAGCTAGAGCGGATTTATTTTTGTGGTTGTGTATAATGTCTGCACAATGCTCTTTAACCTTGATCTCGATTGCTCTTCCTGTCTCACCTATATATTCCTTTCCACAAGAGCAAGGAATGACATAGACCCCTGTCTTTTTGTTGGGATCCACTTTGTCCTTGGCCTGGTCTAGCATTTTCTTAATGGTTTTGAGAGGGGACAAGGTTACATTAATACTTTTTTTCTTAAGATCTTAGCTATTATGTCTATGGTTCCCTTGATGTATGGGAGGGTAATCCTTGCAACGTCATCCTCATCTCTTTGCTTTTGTCGAGGGCCATCTTGTACTTTTTTAATCATGCGCTTGATTTGTACTTTTTTTATTTGAAATCTATTATTTATGAAGACCTTAGATAGGTGGTGCAATTCTTTCTCAATATGCTCATCATCGGATAATCTAACTGCACGAGTCACTAATGTGTTGATCACCCCGAGTTTATGGGTTGGGTAGTGGTGGGAGTTTGCATGGAGGTATCTCTCTGTATGCGTCTTTTTTCTATATACCCGGTGACCTAATGATCCATCAACGGTTTTCCTAATGACGTCTAGAAACGAAATGGTGTTTTCCTCTTCCACTTCCATTGTAAATTTTATATGGTCAAATATGTTATTTAGATGGTCTAGGAATTTGATAATATTCTCTCTGCCATGTGACCAATTTATATTGGTGTCATCTACGTATCGAATCCACCATTTTGGTTGAAATGGAAAGGATTGAAGGGCTTCCTTTTCAAAAAACCCGATGTAAATGTTGGACACTATTGGTGATAGTGGTGACCCCATGGTGATGCCCTCAATCTATTCATAGATCTTTCCTCTAAAGATGAAGTAGGTGGAGTTAAGCCATACCTCAACTAATTTTGTTGTTTCATTATCTGTGATATCTCTCACTATTTTGATAGCTTGTTTTACTGGAATTTTTGTGAACAATGAAACCACATCAAAGCTGACCAAAATGTCCTCCTTATCCATTTTCAAGGTCTTCAATTTGCTGACTAGATGGGTGGAGTCCTTTATGTAAGAGAATGAGTTCTCGACAAATTGTTTAAGCCTGCCTACGATAAATTTGGCCAAATGATACGTTGGTTATCCAATGGTGTTCACTTTGGGTCTCAAAGGAGCGCCTTCTTTATGGATTTTTGGAGATCCATATATGCTAGGCACTAAAGTATTGCGAGGGGTAAGTTTAATATTCTTATTTTCATCAAGAGATGATTCTTTAATGGCTTTTGTTACCTACCTCAAAATTTTATTGATGGGGTCAATGTCCAACAATCGATTGCTATCGCTTTTTGTGATGTGCTCTAACATTTTCCTATCATAGTCTTCTTTATCCATCATGATGGTGGAATTTCCCTTGTCAGCTTTAAGCACTAAGATATTCTCATCGTTACGTAGGTTTTTTAAGGCTAACTCCACTCTTCTGTTGATCTTGCTTTTGGGTGGTTTGGCTCTTTTCAAAACCACTGCGCTTTCTTGTTTCACCTCTTCAGCCACATTGACAGACAGGTTTTTGACCGATTGCTCTACACAACATATCATATATTCGACTAGAATTTTGCATGGAACTACAACAAATTTTAAACCTTTCTCTAGAACCTTTATCACAGCTTCATCCAACGTATTCCCGAAGATATTTACCACGTTGATTGTTTTCCTCATTTGGTTGGATATTATGTTTTTATTTTTTTTAAAGGATTTCAAACTTTTTGTTCTGTAGCGTAGTCTTTTCCGTTTGTACTTTATTGGTCCTCCAGGAAGAAGCAAATTCAATATTATTCTAGATATCCTCTCATACAGAAGAAGCGATTTTCATATGAAGATTAACCAAGGATTCTGATAACTGTTCTATCTCTCACCTCACGCGTTTGATTGAACCTCTGACCAATGATAAACTCAATTCTTTGAATGTTGCATCATTGTTATTGGAACAAAGGCAATGTTTAATCACAGCAAACAAAGGAACCACCTCATTATCTCTGCATTTCTTTAAAAACTCGAGGTTATCAATATTGTTCGCCCTTTTCACGCATTGCTTCTCGAATGTTTTGATCAGATCCAAAGTATCCCTTCCATGGAGGGTTACTATAATGTTATTCATGCTTACACATGGAAGTATTAAAATACTGTGGAATCCGCGTTTTTAAATTTTTTGTTTGAAGATCAACGTTTCGAACCATTTGTTGGGCTCATCATCAGGAGCACAGTGCTGATCAATTTCAAGAAACTTTTGTGAATTAATATAGATTACCTCAAGGATCAACGAGACAGGTCAGCTTTGTGATTTTTTATAATGTTAATGATTGGTTTCCAGTTATCACTTAGCTCAATACCTTCGTCTCTATTAAGATTATTATCATGTTTTTTTATTTGTAGGGATTCTCTGATTTTTCTCTTGGTGTAATGCCCTTCTTGTACGAGTAATTTTGTTTTTTCAATGCAGATTTAGTGTCTTGCTTGTGATTAATATAGATTACCTCAAGGATCAACGATAGAGGTCGTCTTTGTGATTTTTTTTAATGTTTATGATTGGTTTCCAGTTATCACTTAGCTCAATCCCCTTGTTTTATTAAGATTATTATCATTTTTTTTATTTGTAGGGCTTCTCTCATTTTTCTCTTGGTGTAATGCCCTTCTTGTACGAGTAATTTTGTTTTTTCAATGCAGATTTGGTGTCCTGTTTGTGAATAAATATAGATTACCTCAAGGATCAACGAGAGAGGTAGGCTTTGTGATTTTTTTATAATGTTAATGATTGGTTTCCAGCTATCACTTAGCTCAATCCCCTCGTCTCTATTGAGATTATTATCATGTTTTTTTTATTTGTAGGGCTTCTCTAATTTTTCTCTTAGTGTAATGCCCTTGTTGTACAAGTAATTTTGTTTTTTCAATGCAGATTCGGTGTCCCGTTTCTGCTGATTGTTTAGCTAGAGTGGATTTCTTTGTGCAATTGTGTCTAATGTCTACACAATGCTCTTTAACCCTAATCTCAATTGCTCTTCATATCTCGGTTATATATTCCTTTCCACAAGAGCAAGGAATAACATAAACCCCTATTTTTTTGTTGGGATCCACTTTGTCCTTGGCCTGGTCTAGCATTTTCTTAATGGTGTTGAGAGGGGAGAAGGTTACATTAATATTATTTTTTCTTAAGAGCTTAGCTATTATGTTTGTGGTTCCCTTGATGTATGGGAGGGTAATCCTTGCAACCTCATCCTTCTCTCTTTGCTTTTGTCAAGGACCATCTTGTACTTTTTTAATGATGTGCTTGATTTGTCTTTCATGATATCCATTATTTATGAACACCTATATAGTTGGTGCAATTCTTTCTCAATATGCTCATCATCGGATAATCTAACAGCACAAGTCACTAATGTGTTGATCACCCTAAGTTTATGGGTTGGGTAGTGGTGGGAGTTTGCATGGAGGTATCTCTCTGTATGCGTATTTTTTCTATATACCTAGTGACCTAATGATCCATCAATGTTTTTTCGTAATGAGGACGTCTAGAAACAAAATGGTGTTTTCCTCCTCCACTTCCATTGTAAATTTTATATGGTAAGATCTACTATTTAGATGGTCTAGGAATTTGATCAAATTCTCTCTGCCATGTGACCAATTTATATTGGTTTCATCTACGTATTGAATCCACCATTTTGGTTGTAATGGAAAGTATTTACAGGATTCCTTTAAAAAAACTCTATGTAAATGTTGGCCACTAATGGTGATAGTGGCAACCCCATGATGATGCCATCAATTTGTTCATAGATCTTTCCTCTAAATCTGAAGTAGGTGGAGTTAAGGCATACCTCAACTAATTTTGTTATTTCATTATCTATGATATATCTCACTATTTTGATAGCTTGTTTTACTGGAATTTTTGTGAACAATGAAACCACATCAAAGCTGACCAAAATGTCCTCCTTATCCATTTTCAAGGTCTTCATTTGCTGACTAGATGGGTGGATTCCTTTATGTAAGAGAATGTGTTCCCGACAAATTGTTTAAGCTTGCCTGTGAGAAATTTGGCCTAATGATACGTTGGTGATCCAATGGTGTTCATGATGGGTCTCAAAGGAGTGCCTTCTTTATGGATTTTTGGAGATCCATATAGATAGGGCACTATATGGATCTCAGCAGAAACGGGACACCAAATCTGCATTGAAAAAACAAAATTACTCGTACAAGAAGGGCATTACACCAAGAGAAAAATCAAAGAAGCCCTAGAAATAAAAAAAAACATGATAATAATCTTAATCCAGATGAGGGGATTGAGCTAAGTGATAACTGGAAACCAATCATTAACATTATAAAAATTCACAAGTCGACCTCTCTCATTGATCCTTGAGGTAATCTATGTTAATTCACAAAAGTTTATTGAAATTGATCCGCACTCAGCTCCTGATGATGAGCCCAACAAGTGGCTCGAAACGTTGAGCTTCAAACAAAAAATTTAAAACGTAGATTCCACGTTATTTTATAATTCCCTATGTAAGCATGAATAACATTATAGTAACCCTCCATGGAAGGGATACTTTGGATCTGATAAAAACGTTCGAGAAACAACTCGTGAAAAGGGTGAACAAGATTGCTAACCTCGAGTTTTTAAAGAAATGCAGAGATAATGAGGTGGTTACTTCGTTTTTTGTGATTAAACATCTCCTCCATTCCAATAACAATGATGCAACGTTCAAAGAATTGAGTTTATCATTGGTCTGAGGTTCAATCAAACCCGTGAGGTGGGAGATAGAACAATTATCAGAATCCTTGTTTAATCTTCATATGAAACTCGCTTCTTCTGTACGAGGATATCTAGAATAATATTGAATTTGTGTCTTCCTGTAGGAGCAATAAAGTACAAATGGAAAAGACTATGTGACAGAACAAAAAATTTGAAATCCTTTTTAAAAAACAAAAACCTAATATCCAACCAAATGAGGAAAAAATCAACTTGGTAAATATCTCTGGGCATACGTTGGATGAAGCTGCGATAAAGGTTCTAGAGAAAGGTCTAAAATTCATTGTAGTTCCATGCAAAATTCCAGTCAAAGATTTGATATGTTGTGTAGAACAATCATTCAAAACCCTACCTGTCAATGTGGCTGAAGAGGTGAAAGAAGAGTGCGCAGTGGTTTTGAAAAGATTCGAACCACCAAAAAGAAACATCAACAGAAGCGAGGAGTTAGCCTTAAAAAACCCGCGTAACGATGAGAATATCCTAGTGTTTAGAACTGACAAGGGCAATTCCACCTTCGTGATGGATAAAGAAGACTATGATAGGAAAATGTTAGAGCACATCACAGAAAGCGATAGCTATTGATTGTTGGACAGTGACCCCAGCAATAAAATTTTGAGGAAGGTAACAAAAGCCATTAAATCCTTTCCATTACAACCAAAATGGTGGATTCGATACGCAGATGACACCAATATAAATTGGTCACATGGCAGAGAGAATCTGATCAAATTCCTAGACCATCGAAATAGTAGATTTTACCATATAAAATTTACAATGGAAGTGGAGGAGGAAAACACCATTTCGTTTCTAGACGTCCTCGTTAGGAAAAATGTTGATGGATCATTAGGTCAACAGGTATATAGAAAAAAGATGCATATAGAGAGATACCTCCATGCAAACTCCCACCACTATCCAGGCCATAAACTTAGGGTGATCAACACATTAGTGACTCGTGCCATTAGATTATCCGATGATGACCATATTGAGAAAGAATTGCACCACCTATCTAAGGTCTTCATAAATAACGGATATCAAGAAAGACAAATCAAGCACATCATTGAAAAAGTACAAGACAATCCTTTCCATTACAACCAAAATGGTGGATTCGATACGTAGATAACACCAATATAAATTGGTCACATGGTAGAGATAATCTGATCAAACTCCTAGACCATCTAAATAGCAGATCTTACCATATAAAATTTATAATGGAATTGGAAGAGGAAAAAACATTTCGTTTCTAGACGTCCTCATTAGGAAAAACGTTCATGGATCATTAGGTCACTAGGTATATAGAAAAAAGACACATATAGAGAGATACATCCATGTAGACTCCCACCGCTACCCGACCCATAAACTCGGGGTGATCAACACATTAATGACTAGTGTCATTAGATTATCTGATGATGAGCATATTGAGAAAGAATTGCACCACCTATCTAAGGTCTTCATAAATAACGGCTATCGGGAAAGACAAAGGAAGCTGATGGCCTCCTATTTTTGCTTGTTTAGCACCTTATGTCTAGTTTAAAGTTCCATGAAATCAAGTAATATTCAACTTTATCCAGTTGTGTTTTGTGCTTGGATATGCCTTTTCAAGAGCAACATTGCAAGGTGCTTTAGCAGGTGAATTTTGGATATTTTTCATTGTTTATTTATTATTTTATTTGGTTTTAATTCATACAATAAAACTTTAGTTTTTTTTGGTCAATTGACAAGTCTTTGTTTTTCATGCAGTGGTCTTTTGGTTTTTTGACCCAACGCTTGTCCCGGTGCTTAAGGAGTGTATGTCGACTGATGCAGAGATTTGGGGGATTTTATTGCCAGGGATAATGTCTCGTTTGATTTTCAATCACTTCCAGGATGCAGGTGACGTTACCCAGTGCTGTTTTGTAGCTGTCATTTGCTCAAGAAGTTGTTGCCCTCAATCTTCAGCAGTGTATGGATTCCAGGGAATCCGAATCCAATCTTTTGGTTCATGTATGCATTATTGATCGGGATAGGTGTAGATCTGTTGGGATTAGGTCGATCCTTATTCAAAGGTCGACTCATTTTGTATTTCAAGTATAAAAATGTGACTTTGAAACCCTAAAGACAGAGAGAAGACACTGTAAACTCTAGTTTTATTAATTGATCAACAGCTGTGTTTATCTTCTTAAGGTTTTAATTTCAGACTTGTAGGCGTTGAAGGCAGGGCCCACCTTCAACTCTGATCATCTGTGTATATCATTGTTGTTTTACTGTTGTAGGTAAAGTTATACTGCATATTTTGAGACTGTTTTCATAGATGTATGCCGATAGTTTTAATAACTGATGATTTGGGAATGAAATACATGCTTTAAAGCTAGTCGATGTCATTGAACATGTGAGTTAAGTTTGATTGCATTATTCAACACCTTTGGGTAGGATAATTACTTTCAGTTTTGTCTATAGGTTCAGGGTTTGATTTAGTGGAATAGAGATTTGAAAAATAGCGAGAATGGAAGGATAGGTTGGATTCCGATTTCCAGATTTCTTTCATGTTCAGAACTAATCCTGACTATTGAATAGCTCAATTTATTGTCCAAGATCATGTTAAGTCACAGAGTGTTTCAAAGACTTATTGATTTGCAGCATTTATTGAATGTGCAGTGACTTTAAAAGTTTGCAGATATTTTAGCTTATAGGATTTAGAGGGTTTTCCAGATAGCATTTCGAATTGGATATATAGGGATTGGAGTTATGCTTTTGTTTATTTCATGATCTTGAACGAAATTAAAAAGAAGAATCACAGTTCATTAAGTATTTGACAGCGTTGTTTCCATGGTTTGAAGACAAGTTTTGCAGGATAGGCAGATGAGAATGAGTGTGTGTTGTCTGAATAGTTTCAATACATTTTTGTGAGTGTAGAACACAGGAAGAGTGTATTTGTTGTTAGCAGAAAGTCAGATTTCATTCTAGTAATTGTTTGTGAATGATTTAGGGTTAAGAAGGGACATCATAAGATTCTTTATGGGTGATGATTGCAGTCTTAGATGTAATATTAGAAAGATATAAAACCATTAAGATTGATCCAGAGTATTCATTTTGTAGGCAAGTTTGAAATTAGATTTTTCCTTTAATAAATTATTTACTTGCTTGGTTGATTGTTTTAAAGAATAGATCAACAAGTAGAATCATTCGAGATTGTTGTAGATTACATTGGATTTGACAAGTTTGTAGATTGTAAAACAGGGCTCAGCAAGCTGATTCCCTTTCCTTAGGTTAGACTCAACAACTTTTGGTATTGATTGTTCAATAGAATAATAGTTCTATAGATTACATTTTGTTCTCTGTCTATGAGCAAACCAAAATTACCCTAGGCATGAGCTTGAAACCATTTTGCCCTGCACATATGGTGTAGTGACTCGAAGTTTACGTGTCCTGGTTGACAATTAATTGAAGGTAAATTAAATAGTAATAATTTTACCCAACATTTTGGCGTCGTTGCCAGGGAGTTGCTCCAAGGTAAGCTAGTATCTTGCTCATTTTTCACAACATTTTTAGGTGTGCCTAGTTGTTGCAAATTGGAGGAGAAGGGCTGGTAAGATGAGAGGTAAGAATCTGCGCATCTGTTATAACAGGTTCCTTCAAACCCACCTATAGCATAGATGTGTGATTGTTTCGTTTTGTTACTTAGACAAAATCTAGCGATAGCAAGTAGATACATTTAGACATTTTTTTTTATCAGTTTTGTTTTCTACTGATTTGGTGACTGTTTCCTTGTGGTATGGTCAGCTTTTGAAGATTGGAGGAGAAGGGGCGGTAAGACGAGAGACCAGAACCTGCGCATCTGTTATAACAGGTTCCTTCAAACCCATCTGTAGCGTAGGTATTTTGATTTATTTGATTAAAAGTCTTGTTATTTTCAGTAATTGTTTTGATGAGACCCAGAGATAGTAAGGGTAGATACATTAAAATTCATTCCGATCTTTTTGGAAACAAAACTCCACCCTTCACTAACCCTAGGGATAGGAATACCAGCAATGAGATAAAAAGCAGCAATCAAAAATTAGTGGAATTAGGAACCAGACCAGAGGGAACTGAGGTTACACTCAGTGATCAGCTACACTCAGTGGAGATTCCACAGACCCAACAAGCTTCACCAACAAAGGAAGATTCCAATTTAGTTGACACAGTGAACATAGAATGAGTGAATTCCCTTTTTGGAAATACTTAGAATTTGGTGGTTTCTCAAGTAGAATCTACCACAAATTCACCTTTCAATCTTCAATCTTGGCCTAGGCCAGAACGTTGGGATTGTATCCCATCCCCAAGAAGAGATAGGTTAGGTGTCAATTGTTTAGGAATCCTCTTGTTATGAGTGATCAGGAAACCGGACACCATATGGAAGGGGAGGGAGAACACGAAGGACAAACTAAAACAACTTTTGGCTTCCCCATTTTGGATCTTGCACGAGATGTCAATATGAAAAATATCCCAACATCTTCATTACCTACTTTTTACAAGAAAAGTACTGAAGATCTGGATACCTTTCTATTTGATTTTGACATCATGTGTAGGAGTTATAATTATCTACATGATGCACAAAAGTTAAAACTATTTCCAGCCACCCTTAAAGATTCTGCACTTAGATGGTTTACGGGTCTGGGGGAATCCACCATTCGAAGTTGGGAAGAGATGAAGAGTGCTTTCCTGAAAAAATACCGAGACTACTATGGACCTAGAGACTCTCAAAACGATATCTTTAAAATGCGATAGCATGAAGAAGAGAGTCTTGAGGATTTTCTAGAACGCTTCAGCTTTGTATTACAGAAGTCCAAGTATAATACTCTAGAAGAAGATGTGGTAAGAACTCTTTTTCTAAAAGGAATTCTAGAGGAGTATGTGGAAATCCTCAACCTCATGGCATCAGGTGATGTATCTTTTAAATTCTTTGAGGAGATTACTGAACTATGTAGAAAATATTCTAGAAGTAGAGCCAAGGCTGGAAAAAGCACAAGGGAAAGTCCTTCCTGGATTTCTAGGACAGCAGGAACTAGTGGGATCACAAGAATTGAAATAGGGAACTTGTTAGAAAATTTCAAAACTGACATTTTAGGCACCTTGAGTTCCCAATTTGATGCATTGAAAACAAAGAAACGGCAAGAGGAAGAGGACATAGCAGCACTACACATATTCTGCCCTAAATGCAGAAAAAGACACCCTTTGAAAGAGTGCCCTCTTAATATTATTTCATTCTATGCTCTTTGTTCTAATAAACACCCTACTAATAATTGCCCTTCATTACCAGAATTGCAAGCTTTTTACAAGCTTAATAGTGAACCTATGGACCCATCATATGCATCAAAAAGGCCCTGGTAGCCTAGACCCCAAAACATGTACCCAGAACCTATTTTTCCAAATCCTGCATATTACTATCCCATGCAGCAATCTCAGGAGCCATGGAGTCCACAAATGTGGCAGAATTGGCCTTCTCAGCCTACTCAGACCCAACCATGGCAGCAAGGTTGGCGAGGACAGTCATATGGGGGACCACAGGGACAGTCCTATGGAGGAACACAACCAACAACCCCATTACATACTCCTCCTAGCTACTGTCCAATGCCCCCAAATATGCAACAGCTATTACCTGGCTTTACACCACCTGCACTTCCTCCTATACCCCCAGTTCCACAACAGTATCAAAATCTAAACCCTCCTCGACCCACGTTGTTGCCAGCTCAACCTATCCCAAACCCTAATAACAGACCATCCCAGCCTCTTCATAATGCTGAAATACAAATGACCCCAACTTATGTGAACCATTCAACTCCTATACAGGAAATACAATTAAGGTCTGGGAAAACATTAAATAAAACTCCTCCAGCAGTGATTATTCAAGAAGAGTCTGGAGAAGAAATCACTGGAAAAGAAATTCCAGAGGAAGAAGAAGTGCAGATTGCTTCAGAAAACACTCAAGTGCTTGGAACTCAAAATTCCCAATCATCTGCTCAGTAACAATTGAATAAAAGCCTCCCTTATCCAGAGAGGTTATTAATAGAGAAGCCTGTGGTTCGTCCACAATTTGATTTAGAAAATGAGTTGAAAAATGTTTGTATCAAGATTCCATTACTTCAGGCCATTAGAGATGTTCCTATTTATTCAAAGATGGTAAGGGAATTGTGCTTAAAGAAACCTGGTCGAAAACAAAAAGATCCAACCACAATACATGTTATAGGCCAGCTGTCCAATTATATTTCAGACCATCCCTTACCTCCAAAATTTGCAAATCCTGGGAACCCAGTGGTGACCATTTGCATTAATGAGATTCCAATAGGAAACACTCTAGTTGACCTGGGGGCTGCGATTAATGTCATGTCTATGACTACCATGCAGAAACTTCAGTTGTATAATTTCCTCAGACCTACTCCTACCATTTTGGAGTTGGCTGATAGGAGCACAGTTAAACTTGTAGGGGCATTAGATGACATTACTGTCATTGTAGCTTCTTGGGAGTATCCATTGGATTTCCTGGTACTCCAAACCAAACACCCAATGGGGGAACATCCTGTTATACTAGGCAGACCCTGGTTAGCCACTGCCAATGCCTTTATAGGATGTAGAGAAGGTATTTTAACTATATCAAATGGCACTTGTCTACAGAACCTTATTATTTATCCACCAGCACAGCCTGTATTGGAAAACATGTTATGGTTAGAGAGTGCTTATGGAGATGAGGACATGGAACAACCCTTACTATCTATCAGTCAAACTAGGGGGCTGGAAGAACAGACTGAAGATGATATCCTAGATCAATTTATCTCAGCCACTACTAGTATTGAGTTTCCCTAGTCCTTCTCTGACTTAGACCATGTTTTCACAGAAGATTTTCAAGAACAGTACTACCCTTCAACCATCTCATCATCAGTGGTTTTATTCATAGATGAGAAAGTTGGAGCCTCAATTATACCAATGGAGATTAGTATAGGAAGGTCTTTGTTTATTAATGCAAATCTGTCTCAAGACCAACAAAATCAGTTAGTTAAGTTACTCAAAGCACAGTCTAGGGAATTTGCTTGGATTTATACAGACATGAAAGGCATTCACCCTGACACATGCATCCATCACATTTACACTCAGGAAAATATTAGACCGGTAAGGAAACCACAAAGGAGAATGAACCCTGCTCTTAAAGATATTGTGAAGGATGAGTTACAAAAATTGCTTCATGTATATTTTATCTATCCCATTTCTGATAGTAAATGGGTATCTCCATTGGTGATTGTCCCAAAGAAGGGAGGTAAGTGGAGAATATGTGTAGATTTCCAGGAATTAAACAAAGAAACTCTCAGAGACTACTTCCCTCTTCCTTTCATAGATCAGGTCTTGGACACTTTGTCAGGAAAACAATATTTTTCTTTTCTTGATGGATACAGTGGGTATAACCAAATCAGGATAGCCCCAGAGGACCAATAAAAAACTACTTTCACCTGCCCCTGGGGAACTTATGCTTACAAGGTGTTACCATTTGGGTTGTGTAACGCTCCTGCCACCTTCCAGAGGGCAGTGTTAGGTATTTTGGCTGATTTAGTCCATGATTGTGTGGAAATATATATGGATGATTTCACAATGTATGGTAATGAATTCACAGAAGCTTTGATAACCTAGAGAAATTTTTAATTAGGTTCCAAGAAACAAATATTGCTTTAAGTCATGAAAAGTGTAAAATGATGTTAACTGAGGGCATTGTTTTAGGGCACCACGTCTCATTAGAAGGTATTAAGGTAGATCCAACAAAGATTGAAATCATTATTGGTTTATCTCCACCAACTACACAAAAATAAGTTAGAAGTTTTCTGGGACATGCGGGTTACTATTGTAGGTTTATTGCCAATTTTACCAAGATAGCAGCTCCACTTTTTAAGTTATTAGCCAAAGACATTGGTTTTGTTGGGATCAACACTGTCAGGCAGCCTTTGACACCTTAAAAACAGAATTGTCTTCAACACCAGTTCTGCGGGGGCCAAACTAGTCTTTGCCCTTTCATATACAAACTAATGCTTCAGACACTTCCCTAGGGGGAGTGCTTGGACAGAAAGAAAATCAATTTTATTATGCTATTTATTTCATCAGTAAAAATTTAACACCAGCAGAACTAAACTATACAGTGACTAAAAAAGAATTTCTAGCAGTAGTTCATGCCATCAATAAATTTCGGCATTATATTATTGGCTATGATGTATTTGTTCACACTGATCACTCTGCTATTAAATTTTTGATGAATAAACCTATAACTAGTGGCAGAATTACTAGATGGCTTCTTTTGCTACAGGAGTTTAACATTACTATAATTGATAAACCAGGCAAGGAAAATCTGGTTGCAGATTTCCTCTCAAGATTGACTCATACTGATGATAATATTCCTATAGATGATACCTTTCCTGATGAACATTTATTTGTTGTTTCTAATCAAACACCATGGTTTGTAGATATAGCCAATTACTTGGTCACAGGAAGAATGCCTGCTCATCTGTCATTATATGAAAAATGAAGTATCATACAGCAAAGTGTCAATTATTCATGGGCAAGTAAAGACCTCTTTCGCACTAGTCCAAATTTGATTATCAGGAGGTGTGTAAGGGAGGATGAGATGTATGATATCCTTCAATCCTGTCATGATGGACCCTGTGGAGGGCATTTTTCAGACAAGCGGACAGCATACAAGGTTTTACATCAAGGGTATTACTGGCCCACACTTTTTAAAGATGATGAAAAATATGTACAGGGTTGTGACAGTTGCCAACGAATGGGAAGACCCACTGCTGCTGATGAAATGCCTTTACCAGCCCAGGTACAGATTGAACCTTTTGAAAAATGGGGATTGGACTTTGTTGGACCAATCTCACCAATGTCACGAAAGAAAGGATATATATTAGTTTGTACTGACTATGTGACTAAGTGGGTGGAGGAAAAATCTCTATTAAGGGCCACTGAGAAATCAGTCATAGAGTTCATTTATGAAGAAATTTTGACTCGCTTTGGGATTCCTCACGAAATTGTAACTGAAAATGGGGCACATTTTGTCTCTAAATCAATGAAAGCACTGACCGAGCAATATGGGATTAAACACTATAAATCCTCTCCTTACCACCCCCAAGCAAATGGTTAGGTGGAGTCAACAAATAAAGTGTTAGAAGCCATTTTAACCAATACTGTGTAGATGCATCACAAGGACTAGGCAGACAGGCTACCAGAGGCATTGTGGGCTTATAGAACTACGTGGAGAAACACCACAGGGCATACCCCATATCAGCTTGTTTATGGGAAACAGGTTTTGCTCCCTATAGAATTTCAGGTGAAGTCTTTTCGTACTGCTGCACAATTGAGCCTGAATTTAGATGAATCCCAGGAGCAGAGGTTGATGCAATTGAATGAGCTTGATGAAATCAGACAAGATGTTGTCCAACGAACTACTTTAATACAGAATCATAGGACTAAATGGCGTGAAAAAATTTTGAAGAAGAAAACTTTTGAAGAAGGTGATTGGGCTCTGTTGTTTGACTCACGGTTTAAACACTTCAAAGGTAAGCTTACCACTAGATGGATGGGACCATATGAAATTGTGACTGTTTTTTATAATGGTTCTGTCAAGATAAAGACAATAGATGAAGAACAAGCTACATTTGTGGTGAATGGACACCGGTTAAAGGTATATCATAAACCTCTTTCTAAGCAAGAATTCATTCATAATATGAGTCAGCAATCTAAACTAGAGCCGGTAGGTGAAGAAATGACTTCTTCATCCCCTAATTTCTTGCAGTGACATCCAATGAAATTGTTTTTTGTATATATGTACAGGAGTTTTTTTGTTTTAAGTTCTTTTGAATGATGCAGGTATTCTCTTTGGTGAGGTTTAGGATGTTTTAAAAAAAGGGAAGTCTTTCTGTTACTGTTCCTACTTCAGCCCATTGATTCCTTTTACAACAAAAAAAAATTTCAAGGACTGTGTTAATTTGAATTAAATTTCTGAGTTTCACTGGGAAATTGGAATGCTTGTGTCAAGTAAGTAAAGTGTGTGCTGCTCAGTTTTTTTGACTTGTCCTCTTTATTCATACAAGTACCTATCCACCTAGCACTGCCTCCATTAGTGGTTTAAGCTTTAAAAGGGCTTTTACTTATGAACTCATGGGATACTAGTGCCATTTGACTTGGTTTCACACTGGATTGAATGAGGATATTATTTTTTAAGTGGTAACAACTATGGACCTTGAGTTATTATCCAAACAGGTACCATTATAGAAAAAGGTCTCCAGGACTGAGCAGCCTGTTGATTATTATCTATTGGCTTCCATTATATTAAACACACACACACACACATATATATATATATATATACATTTTTTGTCCACCACTTCATGACTTTCACTTTATACAGTTATAGAGGTTAGTTGTTCATTTGGACAAATCTTTACAGGCATGTTTCAAGAACACTCTTCCAATTTTGATACCATCCCACTCCTAGATGGTTTTCAGAGCTGCTCCCCCACTCATCTATGCATAAGCAAATCATAAACTTTATCTTTAAGATGAATTTGGGACAAGGGCCTCTGATAGAAAAAGGGTGTAGGAGGTTAACCCGCCGGGATACTGAATAGGTCCGCTGGCAGCGGGTACCAACCTGTGGTATAAACGGGCAAACCCATCAGGGTACTGAACAGGCCTGTTGGCAATGGGGCATCTGCCTGGGGAAGAAGCTTCTTAGATGTTACAATTACCCCACCAGAGTACTAAACAGGCTCGCTGACAGTGGGTTCTGACTCTTATATCTCTTTTAAAAGCCTCATCTCTACTTGTCTGTGTGAACAATGTACCTATGTAAATGTTAAAGAGAGGTCATGTGCGGGTTAAATAAAAATTTAAGGAAACTATTTGTAATAGCAAGTTGATAATCATCTTCAGATGCTCTAAATTTTGGTTACCTGATCCTTGCTAGAAAAAAGGTTTATGCCTTTAGAGTGTACTGGCGTTTACTGATTCAATGAACACAGCTGTGAACCTCAGTATTGGTTTTTCTTTTCACTGCTCAAACTGTCTCGTATGAAGCTGACTCAAGTTGGCCAGTACACCATTGGATTCATTTAGTACTCCTCTTGTCTTGTGTTTTTAAGACACATATTCTGGTGAAAAAGTTCTATATGAATAAAGAGAAAGAAGTATGTGCTCATGATTGAAGTTTTGAATACAGGAGTGAGATTGATAAGTCTATGGATTGTATTTAATTCTGTTGTTTTTGTATTGCTAATAAAGATTGGTTTCATGACTTAGCTCTGTTTCTGTGTGGCCAGGTGAAGAAGCAAACATGGAATAAGGTAATTGTGCCATAAGCTTGTTGGGGTAAAACAAATTTTCAATCAGTTTACTTGCCCTTTTCAACTCATACAAGTGGTATATTTGGAGAAAGTTATTTGCTTTAATATCACTACTATGCTGGTATATTTGGAGAAAGTTATATGCCAGCTTGAAAATACCTTTGTGTCCTAGACTGGCTAAGGTGCCGGATCAAGTGCCAAAATAAAATTGGGAAATTGATACATTAAGTGGTGAAGGTAATGAACACTGGGATAAGTCTTAATTGTTATAAACCAAGTGTTATTGTTATAAACCAAGTGTTTTTGCTTTTAATATAAGTTCGATGAATTGCGAAATTTACCATAATCACCTTATAAACCTATCTAGTTGATACATTACCCTTCCTTTGGAAATAATTTAATGACATCGACCTTTGGGAATATTTCACTTATACTATTAATTTGCCATTTTTAATATAATTTATGTCATATATATATATATTCCAATTGAAATTCTTAAACGCCGTGGTCAAAGATGTCTTAAGGTTATGAGTTTAGTAAGCGTGTCCAGATCATCATAAACCAATGCAACGTGGGCAGTACATGCCTTAGTTTACCATGATTCTCTTTGCACGTCTGTCGTTGTCATTACCACCCTTTGCCATTATTATTTTACGGGCTGTTTCCAGTTTTCATCTCTACCAGCGGGAGGAGAATTTATGAAATCCCTTAATCACCTTAGATTGATTGTGTGCTTGTCGTGGTAATTCACTGTCTCATCTTCTTCCTGGTCTCCACGATGCTAAATAGACATGAACCTTCTGAGTATGGACAGTTATTGGCCACACCTGAGTTTTTAGCCTGCAAAGAGATGTTTATTCGAGTTGGATGGCATTCTTTCTTGACCAATTTGCAAGGGCATGATGATGTTGTCTCCCTGCAATTTTCCTTAGGGTTTAATGGACACACAACTAAGGTCGGGTCACTGGAATTTCAAGTTACGAAGGAGTCAATTGCGTTGGATACAGGGCTTCCACGCACAGGGGATCGTTGGTTTAATAATTTTCGACTGCCACGCAAAGATTATGACTGTGTCTTCAAACCTGAATTTTTGGCCGTGAAAGGTGAAAAAGGCTTCTCAAAGCTTTGGGTCAGAGAAGAATTTCTCAATTCTTTAGTGGTCATCACTAAGCTCATTACGTGTGAAGGTCGATTCTCTACCTTCAAAGCCTGTCACTTTCGCCTGCTTGCTCACTTTGAGTTTGGTAAGCTCCTTAACTTTCCATTTTATTTTTGGAAGAGTTTGGGTAAGATGGCCTCGCAAGTTAGGAAAAATATAGAGAATCCTACACATAGCCTATACCATCATGGGCTTATCAAAATGCTTATTTTAGCTGAGTTGAAGAAGAAGGATCAGGAATGGGAACACTTTATATATGAATTGTCCAATTCCCATCTCAAATCACCCCTGGGTAATGATCCATGTGAGCCTTTTATCCCTAATCTTGTTGACAAAGCATCCTCTGTCAATGCTTCTGAGCATCAAACCAGTCATATTCAGGAATCAGCAGTCGAGAGCTGTAAGAAGGCTGGACCATCCCATATTAAGAAGTCTCGGGGGTCTAAAGGGCAACGTGTAAACTCTCAGTCTGGGGGGCGAAAAGGTCAGTCTGGTAATGAAAATTTGCTTGCTCCATCAAATCGTAGATTTACCCGTAGTATGGTTGTTCAAGAGAAGAAGAGGGAGTCCAAAGGTAAGGCACCTATACATGTCTAGTTGTCCTCATACACTTCTTCTTCTGCCCATGATAATTCTGATTCACATGGTTCCCATCATCATTCCTCTATACAGAGTCCTGTCAATGAGCCTTCATTGCCAGCATCACCCTCAAAATCTGGTCTGAAGTCTGCTAAATCTCACTGGTCAGATGTTTCAGCTCAGGGAGTTGAATACTTTCAACAGAGGAACTTTAAGTTGACTAAAAAATTACAGGAGTATGTTAGACTGGACCGATTTATCAAACAGGAAAATGCAATTTTGAAAGCTAAGGTAGCATCTTTACAAACCTTAGTTGATGACATTACTGGGTCTAATCGTAGTCTTAGGAAACCGTTAAATAAAAAGGACAAACAGTTTGAAAAATTGATTAGTGTACAACAGCAAACAACTCCATCTCCTCCTCAAGTACAGGTCCTGTTTAATACTTCAGCTTCGGTTTCTGGAATTTAACCCACAGATTGGTCATCTATTTTGAGTTTCAATTTTGTCTGTCTAAAACTTTCTTGCAATGGGACATGCAAGGTCTTCAATCTGGGGGAGATGATGGCCTCCTATTTTTGCTTGTTTATCACCTTATGTCTAGTTTAAAGTTCCATGAAATCAAGCAATATTCAACTTTATCCAGTTGTGTTTTGTGCTTAGGATATGCCTTTTCAAGAGCAACATTGCAGGGTGCTTTAGCAGGTGAATTTTGGATATTTTTCATTGTTTATTTATTATTTTATTTGGTTTTAATTCATACAATAAAACTTTAGTTTTTTTTGTTCAATTGACAAGTCTTTGTTTTTCATGCAATGGTCTTTTGGTTGTTCGGCCCAACACTTGTCCCAACGCTTAAGGAGTGTATGTCGACTGATGCAGAGATTTGGGGGATTTTATTGCCAGGGATAATGTCTCGTTTGATTTCCAATCGCTTCCAGGACGCAGGTGACGTTACCCGGTGTTGTTTTGTAGCTGTCATTTGCTCAAGAAGTTGTTGCCCTCAATCTTCAGCAGTGTATGGATTCCAAGGAATCTGAATCCAATCTTTTGGTTCATGTATGCATTATTGATCGGGATAGGTGTAGATCTATTAGGATTAGGTCGATCCTTGTTCAAAGGTCGACTCATTTTGTATTTCAAGTATAAAAATGTGACTTTGAAACCCTAAAGAGAGAGAGAAGACACTGTAAACTCTGGTTTTATTAATTGATCAACAGCTGTGTTTATCTTCTTAAGGTTTTAATTTCATACTTGTAGGCGTTGAAGGCAGGGCCCACCTTCAACTCTAATCATCTGTGTATATCATTATTGTTTTACTGTTGTAGGTAAAGTTATACTGCATATTTTGAGACTGTTTTCATAGATGTATGCCGATAGTTTTAATAACTGATGATTTGGGAATGAAATACATGATTTAAAGCTAGTCAATGTCATTGAATGTGTGAGTTAAGTTTGATTGCATTATTCAACACCTTTGGATAGGATAATTACTTTCAGTTTTGTCTATAGGTTCAGGGTTGTATTTAGTGGAATAGAGATTTGAAAAATAGCGAGAATGGAAGGATAGGTTGGATTTCGATTTCCAGATTTCTTTCATGTTCAGAACTAATCCTGACTATTGAATAGCTCAATTTATTGTTCAAGATCCTGTTAAGTCACAGAGTGTTTCAAAGACTTATTGATTTGCAGCATTTATTGAATGTACAATGCCTTTAAAAGTTTGTAGAGATTTTAGCTTATAGGATTTAGAGGGTTTTCCAGATAGCATTTCGAATTGGCTATATAGGGATTGGAGTTATGCTTTTGTTTATTTCATGATCTTGAACGAAATTAAAAAGAAGAATCACAGTTCATTAAGTATTTGATAGCGTTGTTTCCATTGTTTGAAGACAAGTTTTGCAGGATAGGCAAATGAGAGTGAGTGTGTGCTGTCTGAATAGTTTCAATACATTTTTGTGAGCGTAGAACACAGGAAGAGTGTATTTGTTGTTAGTAGAAAGTCAGATTTCATTCCAGTAATTGTTTGTGAATGATTTAGGGTTAAGAAGGGACATCATAAGATTCTTTATGGGTGATGATTGTAGTATTAGATGTAATATTAGAAAGACATAAAACCATTACGATTGATCCAGAGTATTCATTTTGTAGGCAAGTTTGAAATTAGAGTTTTCCTTTAATAAATTATTTACTTGCTTGGTTAATTGTTTTAAAGAATAGATCAACAAGTAGCATCATTCGAGATTGCTGTAGATTACATTGGATTTGACAAGTTTGTAGATTGTAAAACAGGGCTCAGCAAGTTGATTCCCTTTCCTTAGGTTAGACTCAACAACTTTTGGTATTGATTGTTCAATAGAATAGTAGTTCTATAGATTACATTCTATTCTCTGTCTATGAGCAAACCAAAATTACCCTAGGCATGAGCTTGAAACCATTTTTCCCTGCACATATGGTGTAGTGACTCGAAGTTTACGTGTCCTGGTTGACAATTAATTGAAGGTAAATTAAATAGCAATAATTTTACCCAACAGAAGCGCATCATTAAAAAAGTACAAGATGGTCCTTGGAAAAAGCAAAGAGAGGAGGATGAGGTTGCAAGGATTACCCTCCCATACATCAAGGGAACCAAAGACATAATAGCTAAGATCTTAATAAAAAGGAATATTAATGTAACCTTCTCCCCTCTCAACATCATTAAGAAAATTCTAGACCAGGCCAAGGACAAAGTGGATCCCAACAAAAATACATGGACCTATGTCATTCCTTGCTCTTGTGGAAAGGAATATATAGGCGAGATAGGAAGAGCAATCGAGATCAGGTTTAAAGTGCATTGTGCATACATTAGACACAACCACATAAGGAAATCCACTCTAGCTAAACACTCAACAGAAACAGGACACCAAATCTGCATTGAAAAAACAAAATTACTCGTACAAGAAGGGCATTACACCAAGAGAAAAATCAAAGAAGCCCTAGAAATCAGAAAACATGATAATAATATTAATAGAGACGAGGGGATTGAGCTAAGTGATAATTGGAAACCAATCATTAACATTATAAAAAATCACAAAGCCGACCTCTCTTGTTGATCCTTGAGGTAATCTATATTAATTCACAAAATTTTCTTGAAATTGATCATCACTCACCTCCTGATGATGAGCCCAACAAGTGGCTTGAAATGTTGAGCTTCAAACAAAAAATTTTAAAATGCAGATTCCACATTATTTTAATAATCTTGTTACCACTAACCCCAAAATAAATTATTTAAATAATATAATAATAAAATCCTATAGCTATGCTTACCTCCAAGTGGAAATTCCACCACTAACTAATTATATAAGTTAGCATAGTAATAATTAATAAATAGTATGGACCTGCTCTGTTACAGCGACCTCCCCAAGATTCGTGCTTTGAACCAGCTTTGATCCTGGGTGTTGCGCAGGATTTGAGATCAGATTGGTGTTTCTCTTCGACCCTCTCCTAGACGAGCTGCCACCTCTATCCAGGATCGACTGCTTGGTCTTCGTGATTGTTGGTCTACATACTCCACTGCATGCAAGTGAGTGCATGCAAGATTTGCATGCAGCCACGTTGGTTGGGCTATTTTCTTGATTGGACCGATGTTGGGCTAGTGATTCTTGGTGGATCAAGGATCTAAGGACGTTTGGGAGGAGTTCACCCAATGGGGTTTGAGGGGGGTGGATCTAGGTCGCCCAGTGCCCATGTCTCAGATTTCGAGAGGTTGGTTGTTGAACAAAGTAAAAATGCTCCTAAAGGAGTCCTTCCGAAATTTTTGAAAAGGATTGAGGAGGTTCTGGTGGTTGCTCTGTCGTCGGAGGACTCTATTAGGGTGGCTCTATCGCTGGCAGACTGGGCATTGATTAGGCAATTTACTGGTCTCTGGCCATCTCCAAAAACCACTGAAAGTTGGGTTCAAAGGAACTAGAGGCCGTTGAGCTCGAAAAATGTGGCTTCTTTTTCTGTCGGTTGCAGATACTTCCTATTTGACTTCGAATCTAAGGAAGATAAGGACCTAATCTTTGAAATTGGGCCCTACTTTATGGGTCCGCAAGGACTTTATCTGAACGGTTGGATGCCAAACTTCATTCTGGAGGCAAACATCCCTAAGGTTGTCCCAGTTTGGGTTAGGCTTCCAAACCTTCTAATGCATTGTTGGAACCGAAAATCACTAAATGCAATTGGGAATGCCCTGGGAAGGTATATCGGCACGACAAGTCCAAAATACCAATATGCATGTGCCTGCATCTGTGTAGAGGTGGATCTAGAAGCTGGATTACCAGAGGCAATCAAGCTCCTGGTAGGGAACTGGTTTCACTACCAGAAATTGGATTACGAACAGTTGCCTTTCAAGTGTAGAGGATGTCATGAATACGGGCACTTCTACTGAAACTATTCGTAAAAGAAAGAGGATCATCGGGAAAAAGAGGAAGGATGGAAAAAAGTAAAGAAGAGAAAGTCTAAAGCAAAAACCAGAGATGTACAACGGAAGGAAGGGGGAAAGAATGAACAAAGGAGGTCTCCACTAGAGGGCAAGGCTATCGAATATGAGAATGTATCGATAGAAATATAAGAGAACCCCTCGCCAAGAGAGAATAGATAACCAGAAAAAGAAGTCGTACTACCAGATCAATCTGAAAAGTACAACGCCTCACAAATTCGGCCAAATTCAGGAGTTGAGGTGGTAAAAGGATGAATCCAGGGAAAATCTGAGGAAGAAACTGATTCCGAGGAAGAGGAAAAAGAGGAAGGTTAGATAGACATGGACACACCAAGCAAGAGGAAGGAAAGAGGAAGGAAATCGACAAAATATGTGAGGGAGCAAGGCACCTACAAGTACAAACTACAAGGCTCCCAATTAACCCTATAAAAGCTGCTGCGAAATACCAAAAACACCCGTCAACAAGGGCAATTCCAGAAAGGGATGCCCTCATCTACCAAAATTAAGTGATGCGGGTCCTCTACTAGAACTATAGAGGTCTAGGTAGTAAAGCCAAGGAATAAGCTATGAAAGAATTAAGCTCATTAGCTCATCCAGACATCTTATTGATCCAAGAGACCAAGATGGAGAAAGATGCATTTCTCCAAGTTAGTGCAAAATTTTGGAAAAAAGGAGGAGGAACTGCAATCATCTCAAGGGGAGCCTCCGGAGGCGTTGAATCACTTTGGGATGATCAGAAATTCAAAGTAGTTGATATCAAGCATAGTGCTCATTGGATTCTCACTACGTTGATGCAGAAAGAAACCAAAATCCACGTAAGACTCTTTAATATTTATGCTCCTGCCTCTTATCCTGGAATCTCCTTCAAGATGAAAGGATAAATTTGTAGGGCAACGTCATTCTTGCCAGAGATCTTAATATCATTCTAATTCAAGCTGAAAAAATAAGGGGGTCTTTGGTCAGGGATCCCATAAGGGAGCAGGTTGATGAGATCATTATGAACTGGGACCTATTGGATGTCATCCCTTTGTTGATGTATTTGTAACTTCGGAATGTATTCATCTATGTATCTTATGTATTATAACCCAATGTTTATTCCGAGATGTATATATAATGTAATTGAGTCATGTTGTCATGCCCCGATGCTCTGATCATGAGGATCAATAATGTAAACAAGTCATGTCAAGTCATTTTGGGTAACCCTTCGATTGTCTAAGGGTTAAAATCCCTGCAGTTTTGGGGCACTAGGGTTATTAGACTCTCCTAGTAGAGGTCAGCCCTAGTAGGGTTTTAGTCATGTCAAGATTAGTATAAATAGAGAGCTAGACTCTGTATTTAGCACACAACTCATCCACACTCAAGTGTAGCGCATAGTTGAGGAAGGAGAAGACACTGGGGCTAGTCAAGAAGAAGATTACTGCTCTTGGGAGATCACTTACTGTTTTGGGCCTTTTACTGTTTTGGTGTTGATTCTATCTTTGAGGAAGTTGCGGGGTTTTATCCTTTATGGTTTGCCCAAGGAAAAACACTGTGTCAATTGTCTCTTGTGTTTGATTGATGTACTTGTTATTCTTTGAGTTAAAGATCCTAATAATGCTAGCTTAATGTTGAAAACTAACACGGTATCAGAGCTAACCTGAGAAGAAGACACTATGCAGCTGCGGGAACTAGGGCTTCCTAGTTTGTGGACCTTCCTCCATAGATTTTCAGCAAAAGTAAGGTGGAATAACTCTCCTCCCTAGGGCGCATCTTTCTGTTGAAGCAGAATCCAATTCTGAGGTTTTTCAGTTTTGGACCCGACACTACTGCTGAAAATTAGGGCTTTTCATAGAAGAGGAATTTTTCAATGAGCCCAGGCCTGGATTGATCTCCTCCCCAAAATCGAAGTTAGTGACAAATTTCAAGGCATTTGTTTGGACAGAACTCCGGAAAAGCAAAACCCTAATTTGCTCCTGAACCAGCCCTGTAGGATTTCAACTCAAGTTTCAGATCCAACATCTTGACCTTGTAAGATCTAAGATCTTTTGTATTTCCATTTGAGAATATCAGTTTAGGATGTCTCATCATACCAAGCTTGATGAAAATCTTGAGGGAGCTGATAACTTTTGAGCCTGGAAGTATAGGATCTCCCTGGTCCTGGAAGAGAATGAATTAGACTCCTACATTCATGAGGAGGTTCCAGTTCCAGAGGGAGATGAGGCAAAGGCCTTGCATAAGAAGGAGATTGTTATGGCAAAGACGATCATTGCTAATTCTATCAAGGATCACCTTATCCCACAGGTGTCCTCTCTGAAGACACCTAAATCCATGTTTGATGCCCTAACCAAGTTGTTTGAAGGGAAGAACATAAACCGGAAGATGACTCTAAGGAATCAATTGAAGAATGTGAATATTAAGAATGCAGAGACCATCCAGTCTTACTTCATGAGGGTTTCTCATATCAAGGAACAATTAGAAGTTGTAGATGAAGAAGTGGAGAATGCAGAGATTGTGATGACAACACTGAATGGCCTTCCTAGGTCATGGGATTCTTTCATCCAAGGAATCTGTGCCAGAAAGAAGTTAGTCAAATTTAGTAGACCGTGGGAAGAATTTTCTCAAGAAGAAGCTCAAAGAGCAACTCGAGAAGAGAAGATGGGTAGTGAAGATCAAGCTCTCACAGTTCACTCCAAGAGAGGCAGAAGAAAACCTCATTACTCTAAAGGTAAGGATCCTCATCATAGAGATAACATTAAAAGAGACCTATCTAAAATGAGATGTTATACATGTGATGAAAGAGAACACTTTGCAAAAGACTTTCCTAAGAACAAGGTTCACTCTCATAAGAAGAAGGGGAATAAAATAAGACATCATGCTCATGCTACAGAGGATGATGAACCATCCAAGAAAAGAACCAGATATGAAAGTGAAGATTCTTCAAGCGAGGATGAATATGTTCTGATCTCCGCTCTCATAGGTAACATTACTCATTAAAGTGATGATTGGCTTATAGATAGTGGGGCTTCCAAACATATGACTGAATTCAAGGAATCCTTTGTGAGACTGTCAGAACATGAATCACCTCACAAGGTGAAACTAGGAGATGACTACCAATATCCAATAAAAGGTAGTGGGGAATATTCCTATAAACTAGACTCTGGTAAGTCTCTAACAATGAAAGAAGTATTGTTTGTGCCAGGACTCGAGAAGAACCTTCTCTCCATATCAACATCAGATGCAAAAGGAATGCGGGTTGTATTCATAAATGGTCAAGTCATCATGTGGCCAAGAGGTAAGACTATCGATGATGCAGTGGTGATTGGAGAACAAGAAGGAGGTCTGTACAAATTGAAGGGCCATCTAGAATAAGCCTTAGTCCATGAAATAGTAGAGCCAAATGAGCTTTGGCATAGAAGGTTTGCGCATGTGCATTACAGAGCACTACCTATTGCGAGCAAAGCTGTTGAAGAATATTCGGTTGTCTTGTGTACATACACATTCCAAAAGAGAAGAGAACAAAATTAGATCCTTCAGGAAAGAAGGGCAAATTTGTGGGACACTCTAAAAGCTCGAAGGCTTACAGAATCTATTTCCTAGGATACAAGAAGATTGACATCAACAGGGATGTGACATTTGATGAAGACACATCTTACAACAAATCCAGAAAGAGACCTGCTGAAGAACCTGAAGAAGCAGAAGTAGAAGCACCCAGAATTCATGATACAACCATGAATGAAGAAGCTCAAGAAGAAGATCGATATTTCGAAGAACCACAAAGACCTATAGATCCACCTCTGGAGAAAAATCCTCATAAGAGGAAACATGCCTGGGTACGTGAACTTATCCAAGGTGTGGAAAGATATGGGGCTCCAGAAGAGAATTAGAGAGAAAGAAAGAGGACCAGATCCTACTATGGGTATGTAGCTTTACTATGTGATTTCATTGATAAAGAACCTTCCAGTTATGAAGAAGCGGCACAACGGAAAGAATGGAAGGATGCTATGATTGAAGAATATCAATCGATCATGAAGAATGATGTTTGGGATGTTGTCCCAAGACCAGAAGGGAAGTCAGTTGTAACTTCCAAATGGATCTACAAGATCAAGCATGCTGCAAATGGTAGCATTGAAAAGTATAAAGCAAGATTTGTAGCTTGGGGTTTCTCTTAGAAGGAAGGAATAGACTATGAAGAAACCTTTGCACCTATAGCCAGATACACTTCCATCAGATCAGTACTTTCTCTAGCTGCAGTGATGAAATGGAAGATCCACCAGATAGATGTCAAGACTGCTTTCTTGAATGGTGTAGTGGAAGAGGATGTGTATGTAGAATAGCCACTCAGTTTTGAGACACATGACATAGAGTCTCATGTATGCAGATTGAAGAAAGCCCTGTGTGGTTTGAAACAGGCACCCAGGACCTGGTACAGCAGAATTGACAGCTTTCTATCTAGTTTGGGCTTTACCAAGAGTAAAGTAGATTCCAACCTTTACTATAAGGTTGAGGATGGCAACCCAATGATGCTTCTACTATATGTAGATGATCTATTTATGACAGGTATGGATGGGTTGATTGCAGATACAAAGAGAAATCTTGATGTTGAGTTTGAAATGAAGGACTTGGGTATGATGCATTACTTTCTAGGTATGGAGGTGTGGAAAAGTACAGATGGAATCTTCCTTGGACAAGGGAAGTATGCAATAGAGATCCTGAAGAGGTTTGGGATGATGGACTACAATTCTATGGCCACACCTATGGCATCGAACCTGAAGCTTGAGTGATGCTTCATCATAGTCGATTGATGCTACGATGTATCGTCAGATGATTGGGTAATTGATGTATCTGACAAACACGAGACCAGATATTTGTTTTGCTGTGAACACCTTGAGCCAGTTCTTGACAGATCCGAGAAATGTTTACTTTATTGTTGCAAAGCATATTCTGAGGTACATGAAGGGTACAGTTAATTATGGGCTCAAGTATGATGCGAATCAAAAGATTAACCTGGAGGGTTATGTTGATTCAGATTGGGTAGGTAGTGCCATCGATAGGAAGAGCACTTCAGGGTGTTGCTTTAGTATGGGATCAGGTGTGATCTCTTGGTTTAGCAGGAAGCAATCCTGTGTGGCACTGAGTACAGCTGAATTAGAGTATGTCACAGCTTGTTTAGCTAGTTGTGAGGCAGTATGGCTAAGGAAGCTATTGTCTGGTTTATTTGATCTCCAGTTGGATGCTACTTGTATACATTGTCACAACCAGAGTTGCGTGAAGTTGTCAGAGAATCCAGTGTTCCATGACAAGTCAAAGCATATCAAGATCAAGTATCACTATATCAAGGATATGGTGCAGAGGGGAGCAGTGAAGCTCCAGTATGTTGCGATGGAGGAACAGATAGCTGATGTATTGACAAAGCCCTTGGCTAGGCTGAAGTTCGAGTACTTCAGGGAGAAGCTTGGTGTTCTCCAGTTCAAGGTTTCCTCCAAGAGAAAGTGATGAGACACATAGCCATTCTGACATGGCAAGAGGATTGGTTCCTTCCATGGTCAGATGTAATGGCTGAGCCATTCTGTCATGGTGAGAGGATTGGTTCCTTCCATGTCAGATATGAGTGCTAGCCATTCTGTCGAGCAGGACAGATGTAAGGGCAACTGCCATTCTGGGAATGGAGGCACCTGGTTAGTTGCCAGGAAAACTCAGTCTAGGACTGAGAGGCCATTTTGATGTGACAGAGGGATGTGTTCCCACTAGATCAAATGTAAGGGCTGAACCATTCTGTCATGGCTAAAGGATTAAGTTCCTCCCATGTCAGATGTGAGTGTTGGCCATTTCGACGAGCAGGTCGAATGTAAGGGCAATTGCCATTCTCTAGGAGAATGGAGGCACCTGGTCAGTTACCAGGTAGCTCAGTCAAGGACTGGGGACCATGCTGATATGATTGCTGGGATGTGTTCCCTCATGATCAAATATGAGTGCAGAGCCTTTCCATCAGTAATGGGATGTGTTCCCTCACTAGGTGGATGTAAGTGCAGAGCCCTTCCATCAGTAATGGGATGTGTTCCCTCACTAGGTGGATGTAAGTGCAGATCCCTTCCATCAGTAATGGGATGTGTTCCCTCACTGGGTGGATATAAGGGTTGGGCCTTTCTAATATGATTATAGGATTGGTTCCTACATGATTAGATGTGAGTGCTGGGCGTGTCTTTCTGACGAGTAGGTCAGATGTAAGTGCTGGACGGACCATTCTGACGAGCAGGTCAGATATTCTAAAGAAGACCTACATGGAGGCTAGGCCTACAACTAGCATGAAAAAGGGATGGCTCTGTAGAACTTCCTGTGACGAGAAGAATCATGAGATAGCACCCGAGATGATCCAAATCGGGTGATGATCGAGATCCATTGATGATGATCCAGCAGTGATGATCCAGATCGAGTGATGATATAGATCCAGTGATGATAGCCAGTGATGATCCAGATCGAGTGATGATCGAGATCCAGTGATGATGACCAGTGATGATCCAAATTGAGTGATGATCCATATCCAATGATGATATCCCATGATGTTCCAGATCGAGAGATGATCCAGATTCGAAGAATGAAGATGACTTGAAGACGAAGGTGACTTGAAGACTCAAAAGACTTGAGATGCAGATGACGAGATGATCTAGTTGATACATAGAAGAAGACCAATGCTAAAAATTGTGTCAAAAGAATACCTTCCTAGTTAAGAGGGAGTGTTGATGTATTTGTAACTTCGGAATGTATTCATCTATGTATCTTATGTATTGTAACCCAATGTTTATTCCAGGATGTATCTATAATGTAATTGAGTCATGTTGTCATGCCCCGATGCTCCAATCAGGAGGATCAATAATGTAAATAAGTCCTGTCAATTCATTGTGGGTAACTCTCTAATTGTCTAAGGGTTAAAGTCCCCGCAATTCCAGGGCACTAGGGTTATTAGACTCTCCTAGTAGAGGTCGGCCCTAGTAGGGTTTTAGTCATGTCAGGATTAGTATAAATAGAGAGTTGGACTCTCTATTTAGCACACAACTCATCCATACTCAAGTGTAGCACATAGTTGAGGAAGGAGAAGACACTGGGGCTAGTCAAGAAGAAGATTACTACTATTGGGAGATCACTTACTGTTTTGGGGCTTTTACTGTTTTGGTGCTGATTCTATATCTGAGGAAGTTGCGGGGTTTTCTCCTTTATGGTTTCCCCAGGGAAAAACACTGTGTTCATTGTCTCTTGTGTTTGATTGTTGTACTTGTTATTATCTCAGTTAAAGATCCTAATAATGCTAGCTTAATGTTGAAAAACTAACACCCTTCACACGGGAAATACACATGAAATAATAAGAGGCTAGAGCTAGGGCATATAGCCTCCAAGTTGGATAGATTCTTGGTCCAAGACTCCTTCCTCCTCCTGGGACTAAATTCATCTTCCAAAATCCTGCCTTTTGGGGGATCTCATCACAAACCAATTATACTCGAAATGAGGAATGACTAGAACCTTGACCCAATTCCCTTCAGATTCTACCCGTTGTGGGTCGCCCACAAGGATTTGTTGGGGATTGTTGCGGATGCATGGTCAGCCCCCGTCATAGGCTCACCATTTTTTTGTTTGTAAAGAAAAACTAAGAAGATTTAAGAAGGTGATCAAAGCTTGGGAAAAATTGGCTAATAATCCAAACCAAAAGAAGGTCAAAGCAACATTAAAGCTTGAGTCTCATCAAATCAACATGGAAAGCAAGCAAATCGATGAGGAGGATTTAAAAAGGGAAATAAATTTGCAAAACGAGCTCCATGCTGCCTATAGGTAAGAGGCTAAGATGTGGAGACAGAAAGCCAAGTGTCGCTGGCTCAAAGAAGGGGACCGTAACACTGGTTTTATCACAAGCAAGCTGAGGGAAGGAAGAATTTTAAATCTCTGCATGAGATTCATGTTCATAGTCGTATTATTCAGGACTTTGGAGACATCAAAGCAAAAGCTTCCGGGCACTTCAGTGAAATCTGCATGGCTGATCCTGTCATCAATGTTGAAAATGATCTAATGGAGTTAATCCCCCGAATTGTTAAAAGAAAAGACAATGACACACTGATCCAAAGGGTCGCGATGGAAGAGATAAAATATGTTGTGGATGATATGGAGGATGACAAGGCACTAGGACAGAATGGGTTCAATGTAAATTTTATTAAGGCATGCTGGGGAATTGTCCAAAAATCATTACTTAAAATGATTGTAAAATCTCAGAGGTGTGATAAAATAGGTGGCAGCACAAATTCGGCTTTCCTAGTACTCATTCCCAAAGAAAAGGATGCCACTTCTTTTGACAGGTTCCGACCCATCTCCTTATGCAACATTGGTTATAAGATAATCACGAATATTATGGCCAGAAGACTAAAAAATATTCTTCCATATATCATTCCCGAGAATCAAGGAGGCTTCATTAAAAGTAGGAAAATCTAGGACAATGTCATCCTGGTCCAAGAGGAAATCCATTCCAGCCTGAAGAACAGTGAAAAAGGAATGGTGGTGAAAATAGACTTAACCAATACCTTTGACATAGTCTACCATTCCTTTCTCTATCAAGTCATGTTAATATTTGCATTTGATCCAAGCTTCATCAGATGCGTCAAAGCATGCATCAGTAATCCTTGGATTGCCCCGCTGATTAATGGTAGGGAAATTGCATTTTTTCAAGATTCAAGAGGAATGAGGCAAGGTTGCCCGCTTTCTCCTCTGCTCTATGCAATCCAAGCTTTAGTTCTTAGTCTTCAGCTGGAGCAAGCTAGGAGAGATCAAGAGCTACCTAGCATTAGAATGGCACGGGAAACGAAAGATATCAACCACACGTAGCTTGCTGATGATACCATCCTGCTCGGGGGTGCCAGTCAGATCATTTCTACAAGATTCAAGAATGATATGGATCGCTATTGTCAAGCTTCGAGAAGTAAGCTTAATCTTAGGAAGAGCTTGATTTATAGCTGGAACATTAATCCAAGAGAGATGTTGGGAATCTTCCAAATTCTAGAAATTGACGGAGTGACTAGCTGGGACTCTTTTAAGTACGTAGGGGTCCCGATATTCAAAAATAAACCTAAAATCTCGAATTGGAATCCTCTTATTGAGAAAATTAAAAAGAAAATTCTTGGATGGGGAGCAACTTGGTTGAATCTGGACGAGAAACCGGTATTGATAAAGGTTGTTCTGAGCAGTTATCCCCTATATCAATGCTCTCTTCTGCAATCTCCTACCAAAATGCTTGCAACGATTGAAAACCTGTTGAGATCCTTCCTCTTGCAAGGAGTGAAAAATGGTGGTGGGAAAAAAATTGCACTTATCAGTTGGAAAAAATTAAAAATTCCTAGATTGGAAGGAGGACTGCAGATCAAAGACCTGAATATCCAGAATCTGGAAATGGGAATTAAATTACTTTGGAATTTGGTAGACTCTAATCCTTCCTGGAGCAGTAAGGTAATTAAGCATAAATACTTCGTTGGATCGAGACTCGGGTGTCTTGACAATGAGCCAAAAAACCAACAAGGCATTCCCATCTTCTCCCTATGTAGGAAGGCGTGGCCCAAATTCAATGAAGAGCTCCATTGGATTCCAGGAAACGGGAAACTTATAAATATTTGGAAGGATTCTATCCTTGGGAAGTCGTTTCCCAACCTTCCAAGAAATAAGAGTTGGATGGACATGCATGGCATCAAAATGTTGTTGGATGTATCTGTTTGGGAGGATGATCCACCATTTAGTTGGGCTAATTGGTGTCTGCCTGAGTGCCCTGCAGACCTTGATGGTGAAAGAATCCAATTGATGGGTCAACTGTCAGGTATTTCCCCAGTGGCAAAGGGAAGAAGAGACCGGTGTGGATGGGGAGGTCGATCTGGCATCTACACGATGACTAAAGGAGTAAGGAATTATGCAACGATCCCAAATGTGCCATGCAATCCGGTAATTTGGAAACAGGTATGGATATCAAAACATTGCCCAAGATTGATATTTTTGCATGGGTGTTGGTGCATGGGAGGATACTCACCGGAGAAAATATGGAGAGGAGAGAATTAGTGGAACCCTATCGGTTCCCACCGTGTTCTGAAGCCAGCGAGAATATTCAACATCTATTTTTTGAATGCCAATATTCCAGGAACGTGTGGAAGCAAATGACTAATCCTTGGGTGGGCAGAATTCAATTGTCGAGCAACACTCAACAATGCTTCATCAACTGGGAGAAGTCATATAATGGATATATAGAACAAATGAGAGGATTTAAAGAATGCTGGATAAAGTTTCCAAAAATTATTTGTTGGTGCATTTGGAATAAACAAAATCTCATAATCTTCCAGGATAAAGCTCAGTCGGCCTGGAAAATAGCAATCAAAGCTCAAGCTCTATTGGGAGAAATTGTAAGTGTTACGGTGATTCCCAAGAACAAAGCCGAGCTGACCGATAGTGAAAGTAATTAGTTGCAAAACTTCAATTTTTCTGCTGATTTTAATTTGGGCAAAAAATATTTGGAAAATTGGGAAATTAGGTTTGACAAATCTCAATTTGAGAATTGGCTGAAAGAGAGGAAGATCTTTAAAATGTTCTTTGATGGAGCGTATAAGGGGAATCCACGGATGGCGGGAGGGGGAGGGGTCATCATTTGTCTGGAAGGGAAAACTGAAACCGAGTACTTCTGGAATATTGGGGAGGATTCCAATAATATGGCTGAGGTGTATGGGTTATGCAGGACTCAAGCAGCTGAGAGAGAAAGGAGTGGATGAATTCATGGTATTTGGAGACTCGCGGCTTGTAATCCAAGCAATGAAGGGGGGAAGTCAATGCAGAAACCTTAGATTAGACAGGATGCTCAAAAGAATTAAATCCATCTCTAAGACATTTAGACAGATAGAATTCTTTCATATCCTTCGTGAGCTAAATGATATGGCATATCGGGCCGCTAATAAATCAATGGCTATAGGTAGAAATGAATTATTTGTAAATCAACAGATAAGTTTAGCTCACCCTCCCTAGAAGGCATGGTTCGGGTTTAACTAGTGAGGTTCTCATGCATGGAGGAAGTGGAATTCCAGACTTGATGATCTGGTTTGAACAAACCAGTTATGTACTTTTTAGTAGTTTCATCGCTGAGTTTTAATATAAACATAACCACTTTTGTCAACCAAAAAAAATTAATAAATAGTATTAAAACATACTACATGCATAAAATAAAAAGCGAATGAAAAACACAATTTACACAAGTGTCACATTCCTAAAATAGCCAAGGAGTTACTCATCCATGTTGGCATAAATAAGACTATCAAGGCATATCATCCATAGAAAATACAAAATTCATATATGGTATGAATGTCACTTAATAAATCATGTTAATATTTAATAATAATAAAACTATATCATCTTAATAAATTAGTCTTAAATTAATACTAATAATGGTACATAGTACATACTATTATAATGCCAATTATCTAAATAAGTCATACTACAAGATTCATTTCAATATTAACAATTCAATGAGCAATAAAATAGGAAATGCACACGTGTCAACCAATCAAGCCAGGGTCAATTATTAGATATGCACCACATAGTACTTACAAATCAATCTATTGAATAACCAATATTCAATATTAATTAATTCTAAGGAATGCAACGAACTAATCTATGAAGTGAGGTTTATTATTCTTCTATCAACCTAAGGGAGGTTAAATTCGTGTTACTAATCACATTTGTAAACTCCAAATGCACATATATATAAGATAATAAATTTGTAGAAGGCCCAACAATCGCAGTGTTGGAACCTGAGCTCTGATACCACTTGTAATGTCCCCTGGGAATATCAATGGGTCTAAGGGACATATCATTATCTCTCTAAGGATAATTAAATAATTTTAGCACAACAGATTAGTTAAACAAATATTAAAATTCATTTTTCAAGATTAAATCATGACAAAGTCCCTTTAATTACCAATAAACTAAAATAAATTCAATAATTATTCCAATGTCTAGGATGGGAATGATTACTAACACCTTTTAGAAACATAACATCACATATCCATTCCAATCCAATTCAGACATAAATTCCACCTCTAAAGGTCATTTACTCTTAATCATGATTAACTGGTAATTAGTGTTTCGATTGCGATACTTAACAACACATAGCGCACAATTGATGGTACTTATTATAATTTCATTTGTTTATCATTTAGCTATTGTTTATCAAGTCCAATGCCTAATTAACACCTAATAAGATGTAAATCAATATTAATTACCATTTTCCAATTAATTAAACACGGTAATTATGAAAATGATTCCACAAGAACTAGTTAACTAGTCGTTCAATACTAACAACTAGTCTTGCACAAATTCGACACACAACCATGCCAATGAACCAAAAAGTGAACCTATAACAATTATACACATATTTAAGTATGCATGTACAACAAAATAAATTACTTTTCCAGATCTGATCCGAGTACATAAACGAATGATATTTCAAGTTCAATCAATACAACTAGTTAATAAACACTGCCAAGAATTCAATCAAACCAATCATACCGAGTTCCGAGGCACACACAGGTGAGGGTACATATCTATAAAATAGCATTCTAAAGCACAATTAAAGCACCAGTAACATAGCATATGGTTGTACATTCATCTTTTACCAAAAAGAGAGATTCGAATCCAAAAACTATTTGCCAATTTCACTGCAATGTACCTAGTTTCAAATTGAACTTTCCAAATTCCAAATAAAGAGAAATATATGAATATTGTAGCTCATGGAAAGAATATCAGGGATCACTTACATTCATTTGGTTGTATCTTTCCACCCATATACAGTCCATTAAACAATCCACAAAACAAGTTAATTCTATTCAGCTGAATTGGCTAGTAATTCTAGGAATCACAAGAATAAATAAATCCACGGCTCATTGAATAATTCAAATGCAATTCCAAATATAAATAACATGTGTTATCAATAAAAACATAGGTATATCTCATTCTAACATTTTTTTCAAACACTTCATATGCAAAGTCACTAATCTACTCAAATCAATTCCATTGAAGGAGCTAGAAATGGAAATTAATCTAGAATTTCGGTAGACATTTCCCCAAAATTACCAAGAATATTTATCCTCACATTCTCACACAAATTTAAATATTACTTATCATACATAAGCATAAAATTAATACTCAGACATTTTTACAAACACTTTATGTGATAATTCTCCAAACCATGCCAAACAGTCCAATCGAAGAACTGGTTTTTGAATAAAAGATAGAAGCATCAAAGGGAAGTGTCTTAAACCATTTCGAGGACACCGTACCATCAAAATACACAATATATAATGAACAGGGGCAAAAATATCAGTTATTTAGCATAGGTACCAAAATAATTGTTTCCTCAAACAATTTGTGCACAAAATCCCAAAAACTAGTTTCCAATTCCTTCACAAAATTTACTTGCATAAATAGATTGAATTCTATGAGAAATTTCTTCCACAAATAACTCATACATTTCATCAAACATTTCATGTGAATCCATAAATATATCATATCAGAGCCAAGTAAATTAAATAAACATGAGGTAAATCAGTTATCTTATCAATGTGCAACTGCCATCATCTGGACCACATTCCACCCAGCCTTTGGCACTGCCAAGATAGATCTCACTTTGATAAGACACCCCCGAGCTGAGGCCACAAATCCACAATAGAGGTGCACTGAATAATAACTCAAGTATCAGCTTGAGAATCCAAAACTGTATTCCTCACCATATACTTCCTCTTCCACCCCACTACTAGGTGCAATAGTAATCCAGACCCCCTAGGTCATCGAGATATCACCATTCACCATAAGGATTTATGTGTAGGTCCATGACAAAGCCAAGTAGTGGAAACAAAGGAACATCAAAGGTATGAACAACCATAATCAACAACCGTCCAAAAGAACCAAAACAAACAACCCCAAACCAAGGATATAAAACATGTATTTATAGAACAACGAAGGTAATTCTAACTCAATGGGGTCAAATTAAACCACGGTAAGCCAACTTGAGTCAATCCAAGGGGGTAAATTCAACCACAAATGGTTAACTCGAAGCCAACCCAAGCAATTTGAATTTCAAGGAGAATGACTCCAGGCCAATGAACCCAACTCAAATTCATGTGTGGACACATCATCCATGAAGAGGAATCAAAATTAGTGAGGTGAGGTGTCACACAAACCAAGGAATCTTCCCAAAATAGCAAAGGGCGGTTACACAAGTATTTACACAAGGAGTTACATAAGTATTTACACAACTTTTGAGGTGTTAACGCTAAAAATAGGCAGTGAGGGAACACTTGTGCAAATCGGATTTACAAAACCAAGTGTAACCTCCTCAAAGGAGTTACAAAACCAACAAAGGGGATCAATCAACAAGTGGCACCCACCCAAACACCAAGGAGGCCCACTAAATCATGAATTAGGCTCAATAATACCTGGCATATGCTAAAATAATCAAAAGTTGGGTCTGTTGTACAATGTTTGGGTGATCATCAACTAGTAATTCCACAAAAACATAAATATGGACCAATATCAACCATACAAGTTCTAAAGTGCTAGGAATGTTCCCATTCCCCCTCACATTGTGGATCTAGGCCTCCCATACTCTTTTAGTGGTCCCCGATGTGCCAGTTGTTTTTATTAATTAATTATTTACAAAATAATAATAATGTTTCTAGGTCCTTAAAGACCAATTTTTCAGCACCCTATGCCACAATAATAAAAAATTACAAATTACATATGTTGTTACATACCTAAATAATAATATTAATTAGTGAAAAGGTTTAACTCTTTATGAAGAGTTGCATTAGACACCCTTTAAATAATTATATAATTGTATATATGGGAAAGTCTATCTTTTAAATCATCATATCATTTTTATCAATATCTTATTTACCATCGAAATGTGGACCTGAAATTATTTTTGGGCATTTTAGAGTAATTACTGCAATTAAAGAATCTTTTACGCTTGAGTGGTATCAAAGCCAATCCAAGGCTTCCTTGAATTAGGCCTTTGACCTTAGAGAAAAGAAATAGAGTTAAAAAAAAAACTAAAAACTAAAAAACTAAAAGGAGGAAAAGAAAAAAAAGTAAAAAAAAAGAAAAGATTCAAGTAAAACAAAAAAAGGTGTAAAAGTGAAACCACACATGGTTTCTTAAAGTGGGTTTGGGTTTGAATATAGAAGTGTATAATAATAACTACTAAGAAGCTATTAAAGTGAGATTTGAACTTAGATGGGAAGGTAACAATCATTCCTCCCAACCACCTAATCTACAAGAAGTCCTTAGGGGAAGAAACTAATTATTGAAAACTATAGTTTACTATACAAGATAAAATATGTCACTTTTGATATTCTTGGGATAAGAAGCAAAACAAAATGGAGTCTCATGATAAAAAACAAGGAAGATTTTCAAGCACTTCAAAAACTTATGTTTCAAAGTTATTCCAAATAAAAGGAACGATTAGAGGAAAAAGCATTACTATTTCTATTGCTCCCAGTGAACGCAATAATTATATTAGTGATGAATTTGCTAATGAGTTAGCGATTCCATACTCAAATATAGGTGAAAGGTTAGACTTTTGTAAAAACAAAGAATATGCAATAAGCGATCTACAATGGAACATTGGAGATGATACCGGTGTCTCACAATTTATAGTTAAATCCTTGTGGAGTAGTGACGGTGACGTAGTTTTAGGATTAACATGGCTAAAAACATTGGGGACATTTATGTTAAATGCTAAAAAAGGGTTTCTAACATTCCCCTACAAAAATAAAAAAATCACATTGTCAGACATTAACATGAAGACAGAATCGAAAGTCGCATCATCTGAAGAATTCAAAGAAATATCAAAGTTGTTGTCGCAGGGGAATGAGAAGTCAATACAGACAATACATAAGGATTTTGACAAGGTTATTGTAGGTAAAGAATAAGAGATCTCTCATCTAAGAGATCATAATCAGAAATTACTTCTGCAAATAAAGAAGGCGAAGGATAAGGCACAATACAATAAAAAACTGGAAGAGGAGAATCAAGATCTTCAGAAGAAACTATTAGAAAATATCGAAGAGAATAATCACCTTAAGAAGCGTAAACAAGATTTAATAGATCACATTACGAAGCTTAAATATGATGAGAAAGCACAAGATGAAATATTAAGGAACCTTAAGAATGATAATTAGTCGTTAGAAAAAGAATCAAATACAAATCTAGTCCTTGTCACAGTTCAAAAAGAAGCCAATCTAGTAAAAATACAATGTCCAACACATATCAATGCTCAAAAGATGACGCTAGTGAAAGAAAATAACCTTGTGAAAACTCCCTATTGACACCCCAACCATATAAACATGTATCCTCGAAAGTGGGAATTGTTAAAAAATAATGGTACTAATGTAATCAAATCTACCAATGACAAATCAGCAGGGAATCTCAACAATCAACAACAAATCAATTTGGGATGGATTGGTCTGTCAACATATCGAAAGTTATGCTCTACACTTAGAAGTTTGTATCGACATGTTTCGTCAGTTACGACGTCACAAGGAACGATGCGACCACATTATAAGGCTTTCGGGACAAAGCCTTTATAAGAGAGAGGCAATGTTACATACCTAAATAATAACAACAATAAGTACATAAATATAACATAATACAATATATATATAT
>LPNX010230194.1:92842-110472 GCA_001517045.1 Pseudotsuga menziesii
GCCCACAAGCATGGGGCACAGATAAGTCAGGGTGAGATTTGAACTTGAGACCTCCTTTACAACATTCCTTCATTTACACGGCACTTGCCAGTCGGTCTACACCCCTGCAGGCATATATATATATATATATATATATCATAATAATAATAACAACAAACAATAATAATATAATATTGATTAGTGAAAATGTGTAACTCTTTATGAAGAGTTGCATTAGACACCCTTTAAATAATTATATATACGAGAAATTCTATCTTGTAAATCATCATATCATTTTTATCACTATCTTGTTTACCATCGAAATATGGACCTCAAATTATTTGTGGGCATTTTAGAGTAATTACTACGGTTAAAGAAGCTTTTACGCTTCATATGTCCAGGGCTTAACACACGGGATATTACAGACTTCCTTTGCACTCCTCCTCTGATATTGTTCCCAGGGAGAAGGTTCAACTCCCGCAACCCTACAAGGCCATATCTAGAAGTTAGCTAGGGGCATCAACCCCACATCTTCACACACATATGAGAAGTCATCAATACTGTGATCACATATAAAAATATAGATACCATCTATGTTAGTGCTGTAAGCACATCTATAATCATAATACATCAATCATGTGTATCGTTAGGCCCCCAAGCCTGGCCAAGAGGTCATGGTAATTATGGACTTCCCCTGAAGTCCATCCTTGCATAAGGGTATACCTCAATTACCACTGGGAGCTACCACCATTATGCAAAAACAACTTCGTTAAATATGATCCAACCAACCGCAATGCCACCCTCCCATATATCATCCTCTCTCCCCACCTTCGCATCTGAGGCTCCAGCGGCTCATTGTCCCATACTGCAAAGTGATGTCTCAATGTAGTCACTTTCTAAAAAATGAATGTGTATAAAAAAAATGGTGAACATGAAGTTGACATCGTATTGGCTATAGTGTTTTAACTAATGTCAAACCAATGTTAGAAAAACCTGGGCTCACCCAAAGTAGGTCCCTGCCAGCACTTTCTCTACGATGAGCATATATCTACCTGGCATCTTTCAGGTCCCACTAGGTGCCAGTACTCATACCACCCCCATTGTAATGACTTGTGTCTCTATACTCTTGATGTCCATTAAGATTACGGAGGAACAATGAATCTGCATGCCATCCATGTAGTTACGAGCTAATATGTCCTCCATGTCCATATCGTGTGGACGTATATGTTGAGTATCACATATCACATCCAGTCATGGGACTCCAATCATAAATTACACATCCTCTAGAGTGATCTCGATCCACTCACCTTGTATGATGAATGCTCCTACCTATTGATCCCAATACTCAACAATCTTGTTGACCAACAATCACATAGTCCTCATTTGCATATTATCAAGGAACTTAAGTAACCCATGTCTCGCTAGGCTATCATGAACAGGATGATCATCACAGATAGACCACATGATGTTCACGACATCTCTCTCCCTCCAACTTACCATCATCCTGCATCCCACCACCAACAGGGTCAGTTGACAATCAAAATATCAATCTTTATTGAAGTCAACAACTTTCTTAAAGAAATATGGGACATAGTTCACACTTATTATAGAGAACATTGTGACTTGAGTTTCTTATGTTCACAAATAGGTGCGACCTAAGTCACTTTTGTTCACCAAATAGGTGCAACCTCATGTCACCTCTGTCTCTCAAACAATCATGACCTAGGTCACACATGATCTAGAGAACAGTGCTACCTAAGTCTCTTTTGTCCTCTAAACTAGTGTGACCTCAAGTTGCCTCTGTCCCTTAGAAAGGTGCAACCCAGTTACTTCCATCGAAGGGAAACTTGTGACCCGAGTTGACGGAATCCCTGCGATAAGTGTGACCCGATGCTAAAACACTGAAGGGGTTCATCAGGGACCCTTGGAAACCCAAAAGAAAAAAAATAAATGGACAAAAATGAATAGGAGGATGCGACCACTGACTTGCAAGTCACTATATCCAAATCTAATGGTCGAATGAGAAGAAACTAGTGCCTAATGTTATGGGCTCTCTAGACTCATCCAATGGTGAACAATGAAAATGACATCTAGATTGGTTAGCCCATCCATATTTAAGGTCATTCAGGCCCCCTTTTTATTTTGAGCACCAGGACCTCATATGACATCCATTTGATGTGTTGTTCATACCGTTGGAATTGTGATCATGCACTCTTCTCAAATATGTAATCCATTCTCCATCATCGAGAAATTTTTATGCGGACATTTTTCTACCTTGATTTATGTGTTTGCATGCAAGTTATACATATTCCTATGTTATATGCTACTTGTATACTCAGTTTGATTTCTAGATGCACTTTTACAGTCTTGTGTCATTTCCATGTGTACAAGTTTATGTTGCGACGAGATCCCCTCATTTTATCCTCGAACTACTCCATACATGTATACTTTTTCAAACTCTCATATAGGTGATACCCCTCTATATAACATCATGTGCAACAAACTTTTCATCCTTATTATGCCTATAGTGTCGCCTTTGTTTGGGTAAGTGGCCTAGCCTAGCCACACTTGCATTCGCCCATACTCAATAGTAGGTCCTGCTTCGCATGGGTGCCATCTTTTAATGTCCCTTTCCATTCGACACCCATGCAATTACTTTTACCATAGGGTTGGGAGTCCATATAGTATCTGATATTGAACTTAGCCACATATTACTTTGTCATCGTCACTCATTGGCCAACCCATACAATCCTAGAATTATGGCCTTTATGGCATTTTGATGTTCCATGTTGTAGACTCATGATCCGACTACTCCATCCATAATGCACAAGTCACATCATTTTGCCACCATTCATCATCCCACAAGGAGATTACCATTAGTGGCATACCCCTCAGTCAACTCCATTAGCTATCACCCAATCATTTGATTCATTTGGTCATTCAATGGTCACTTATCTCCTTTCCATTTCTTCTTATCTCATTGAGTTGGCCATCCACCTCAACAACAATTATATAATGGTGGTTTTTAGCAACCTTTTTTCTTAGATGTCCACATATATAAGAAGCCATGAGATTGGAGTCATTCTGAGTGCTCCCTCTTTAGTTCCCATGCATTGGAGAAACCATTTATAAAACAATGATCCTCGGCACTCCAACATATCACGTATAGTCTCATTTTATGGCAATACCCCTGGTTTCTTTTGTTCAGAGTATTCTGCGATGATTCACCCATGGAGTCGTGCTGGCATCAGGCTTTGTTTGAATCCCCACTCTCCATCTCTAAATCCTCCCTAGTGTATTTGTGTCCCCGAGTACCCTAGTTGTGCCTCTCCCCTCATATCATCAAGAGTCCCACACATGATGCCAGGTCATCCATGCATTCATATTCTGAACAAAGGAACTATGGGTATCCAACTCAATTACCCTCGTATGCCCATACAATGTCTCAGACATTTGTCCATCTCTATCCATCACTTAGTCACATCCCTCATGCTCCCTTCAAGGAAACATCATTACCTTGTTGGTAGCAAGTCTCTCTATGTCGATGTCAACACATCCATTCCAACGGATAGACCTAGAGTCCCTTAGATTGACTAAGGGTGGAGGGAAGCGCAACAGAAGGAAGTGTGTCATGGAAGTGAGACAGGTAGGTATTACACATAACACATGGGCTTTGATCAAGGAGGAGACCTCAATGCCCCTTAGCTTGGTTGTTTCTCACATGATCGAATTCATCTCATCATCTCACCATTGAGATTTGTACAAATTAATGGTTCTCTCATTATTTGGTTAAAGACCTTGACTATTCATGACTCTAGTAATTTGGTGAGTCTCTTTGGAATCCCTTCAGCTAGATGTTTCTTGTGATATATGGGTTGCATTGGTGACAATGTTTTGGAAGCCCTCTAGGCATATGCTCCTTATGGTATTTAATTTTATATGTAGTTACTAGGACCTATTTGTTCTAGGTATTCAGTTATTTGAGTCACCTTAAAGGAGTGACTTTCCTATATCCTCTTTACAAATATTGGGCCCCTTTAGTTTCAACAAGGCATCAACTATTATGATTTAGCATTCCATTGGAATGCCATTGTATCGGTCCTTTAAATCAGCCATGGTTGGACCATGATTGCGTACTCTTTTTATTTCCATATTGGGTCCCTCTTGAACACTTATGATGTATTGTATCTAGCAGCTATTCATGTATTGATCAGGCCCCATTTTGTCCTAGATCTCATTTTATATTAAGACATTGATATGAGCATGGGGATGTCCGCCTCATTAATATATTTGAGATTATATGCACCTCATCCATGTTGAGTATTGTATTTGCAGGTAAGGGCCCCTGTAACTCTATAGGAAGGCAAGTTCCCTCTAACATGATCTCCATATTCTTTGTCACCATCTCCCCTATCTCCTTGAAGCATGAAAAATACATATGTTGTATGTTAGCCATACCATGAGAAGTTTACCTCACACATCAGGGGGAAATTTGTTAATAGCCAAATTTGCTCACCTTCGATTTCATTAGCTTCACCATTCACACACATCATTATTCCACATCATTGGCACCTCTTAGACACTTAATCACATCCACGTGACCTTGAGGAATTGATAAAAATTTTAAAAGGGGAAAATCAAACCTTAAAAGGACCACCCTAAATTGAGGTCACACTTGTTTCCCTTTGTAGTGACATAAGCCACAACCTTTCTTTGAAATCAATGACCCAAGTCATATAGGCTCCCCTGATAAGTGTGACCTAGTCCCAAACTTGATTTTCAACTATTTTTGCCTTATTAATAATGAAAAGGAGGAAATATTGGCATGAACCTTGATGTGGCCCAAGTTAGGTAACAGATCTAGATCTCAAAAACATAAGCCTAGATCCTTATCTTTGCCATTAATGTTCGTACAAAAATCCCTCAAGGTCCCTCATCCAACACAAAATTCTTCGCCTTTTCACTTAGGCTTTCACTTTGTCGAGGTTCTCTTTGAGTTAAGAGCTAGTCATACTCCCTTCTACTTCACCTATAGGAGATCCTTGACGTGATGTGTGGATGGAAGATTTTAATATCACAAGGAGACCAATGGACCCTCCCTCATATAGTTGCAGGGCCTCTTTCTCTTTACTACATTGAGGTGACTACTATCTATTGTATCATTTCCTTTGGAATATAAAAGCATTATTTTATTCTTTATACAATAGCTTTGCATAATTGACATCGATTGAAGAATGCATCCATCTTGTTAGTATAGGTTTGCTTCATTTTGTTTATTTTATTGTTTTTTTCCTTATTATATGAATATCTACTAAGGTTGCACAACCCCTTAGTAGGTTCCCTTTGGAACGTGTGTGCACCAATTTTTCAAAAAACAAAGAGATCTAACGTCTGGCTCATGACCACTTGAGCTAACCCTTGAGGTCATTTCCCCAACCTCTCTAACGACACTAATCCGCTAACTGACTAACCATCTAATTGACTAGCATATTGATGTATAACAATTAGGGTGAGGCACCATGCAACCATGTTAGAGGGAAAATAGTTTGGGCTAATATTTTTAATACCCATGAAGGGGATTGGTTCATTGCCAACTAAGCATGGGATAGGTATTTATTTCTTCTTTTCTTTATGATGTCTTCACAGGTGAAATGATAAGAAAGAGAGGGGAATACATTTATAGTCTTCTTACCTCACCATTATGATCATCAATCTATAAAATCATTCTCTAGCATTAAGATACTTTAAACACTTGCACACAATAAAAAATGAAATACCTTTTTCATTTCTTGTATAAAATTCCATGTGATGAAAGTGTATTCAAAAGTATTAATAAATTGATAATAGGTCTACAAATTTCAACCATACAATTTTATAACATGTGTTCATAACTATCAACTTTAAATTGCATAGGAATTGGGCGAAAGAAAATATATCTATAAACCTTCATTTGTTGTTGATAACAAACTCTCTCACCTTACAAGGATAAAGATATCCAATCGATATAGGAACCAATGATGGCTTTGGGACTAAGGAAATTCCAATAATATTTTATGGGCCAACCAACTTAATCCTACCCATACTTGAACATCCTATTTATAGTCAAAGAAGTCGGTTCAAGGGGTTGAGGGTCGAAACCTCCTTTTTGTATGTCACACACATGCACACTATTTTGAGGGTGCTCGCATGTTGCTAACTAAACAAGAAGTGAGCACTCACTAGTTTCCCCATGGCAAGGTGTGAGCACAAGGAAATGTTATTCAAATTAAGCCCATAAAGATTCAAACTTGTGGATTTAGGAGGTCATAATTTATTTATTAGTCTCTAAAGTCACTGGTGACTAAAATCATGTAGAACATACCACAAGGAAGAACCAAGTTAATCCCCCCCACACACATACACATATAATACATGTTATGAGGGTGCTCACATGTAGTTAACTGAACAAGAAGTGAGCACTCATTGGTTGCTTCAAGGAAAGGTGCATCTTTTTGTACATAAATCACACACGTGTATCACTCACACACACACACACACACACACAAGAAGTTGGTTCAAGGGGGCGAGGATCAAAATCTACTTTTTTGTACACAAACACATGCAAAGTTGGTTGAAGGGGTCAAGGATCGAATTCTACTTTATGTACATCTCACGTGCATGCATGCTTGCACACACACACACACACACACACACNACGAAGTTGATTCAAGGGGTTGAGGATCAAAAATATACTTTTTGTACATCACACACACACACACATGTGCACACAGATAATATATGTTATTTTGAGTGTGCTTGCATGTATTTAACTAAATAAGAAGTGAGCACTCATCGATTTCTTCAAGGAAAGGCTATCCAAATTATGCCTATAAAGATTCTAACTTGTAGATTTAGAGGTTCATAAGGGGTTTATTAGGATCTAAAGTCGCATGTGATCAAAATTGTGTTGAACATACCACAAGGAAGGACTAAGGGTTGGAGTCACCACTTGGTTTTAGGACAAAATCAAGAAACCCTATGTGAAAAAGACACGAAGAATATACATGGAGAAAAGGCCACTGGAATAATTAAGTATTTATGGTTTATTAGATTATATAGATTTATAGATTAGCTAGGGTAATTCAAGTATGGTTCTTTTACACTTTTTTCATCTACCTTCTTCCACTTCTCATTGAGCACATACACATATGCAAGAGAACCATTCACCTTCAAATGTTGAATGTTTATCTTTCTCCCACATGATGCTTCATAGGGAGTTTTTCACTTCAACATTGTTGTGGATAATTGTTCAAGAAAATATGTTCCTTTTTTTGGGAAGTTTCGCTCAAAAGTTATTTGATAATCCAACGTTCTTCAAATTGCACCTTACACTCTCCAACAATGTCATATTCTTCCTTTTTCTTCTTCATTATGTTGTGAAGTATCAGACACTATGAATTCTAGTTTGATGTCATCTTATTTACAAAATTCCTTGAAGAAATTTGAAGCACAACATTGTCACACCTTATCCTCTTTAGTGGTCTCTATGTATCCTTCTCCACTAAGCCCTAGTACAATTTAAAATATTCCATTATTTCCAATTTCTCCGTCAATAAATAAACCAAAAAAAATCTAAAATCATCAACGTTAGTTAAAAAGCACTATGTTTCAACGTGAGAGAAAATTTTCAAGAGTCATGAAAGCTCAATGTGAATTAGTTTCAACACATTTTGGATGTCGTGGATGTGACCAATATCCTTCAAAAACAAAAATCCCTGAAGTGCTCAACAAATCAAGAGGAGCAAAAGGGTCTTCAAGGATTTCTTCGACATGCTCCATTTTGAGAAGGGAAATCATGGTCTCAATGGTTTATTTGTCAATATTAGGCCCCACTCTTTCCCAAATGCCTTGACTAGTTGCAAGAGTGAAGGTATCCCCTTAGGAGTAATCTCATCATACCAATACCTCACACCCTTTTTATTCTACAAGCCAAGAGAGTTTACAAACCTCTTCATTATGAGATCTTCATCCATAGTATCCCATGCCACAAGAAATTTTTCGAACATCATAATATGCTCTGCAACTGTATCTTCGTATTCATGAAATATTGGGATGGACTTGATCCACCCAAGTTCATTTGGCCAATTTGGATATCTTGGAATATTTGAGAAATCCAATGGAGCATATTGATTGTGCATCCATGTTTCATCTTACGATGCCATATCATCTTTTTACTAATAGTTGAGGTTTATTGTTTTGAATTGCACTTATTTGATTTTTTTTTTTCAATGGAGTCACCAAATAGGACCTCAAAGGTTTTCCCTAAATGATAATTCTATCAAATCACAAAGCAAAACTTACCTCTTTGACCCATTCTTGTAGAGTACCTCTTTATTTTTCTTCAATGGAGTCGTCATCAGAGACCTACCAAATTAGATCAAAAAAAATCTCACAAAGTACGAAACTAGAATGTACATGAGTCACATGAAAGATGTTGTATGTATCTGAAAGATAGATGGATTCAACTCATGAACACCTTGAATGTAACGCCATCACTTTTTATTTGATTCCATGGCAATAGTGCCAAAATGTTACCGCAACAAACTGGCACACCTTTACAAATAAAGGGTATGTAGACCTAGTGCTAGTGATGGCAAGCTCGGGTGGGAGTTAAACCTGATGTCACCATAGTCTAACCTATCAACACTTAAGGTAACTTTAAAACCCATGGCAGGACCCTAACCAATGAAAGATACCTACACCCACAAACAAAAAACAAATAGCTTCCATAAAACTTTAATAGCTATGATTAATGCCTTATCAGAGTCAAATAATGTCAAATGAAGACAAAATAACCATGCAATAATGGAGTTATTAACTTTATCACAAATTTCAAACAATATCACACCTTTCAAGGCAATTTCACGCTTCCCAAGGCAATGTCACACTTCCTAAGGAATCCACTCCAAAAAGTGTGCCCTCAAGGGAAAGAGGACAATTGGACTAGGGAGAAGCTAGAGGATAAGCAAGAAATATCACACACCTTATAACTCATGAATTATGAGGGTTTCCAGGATCCCAAAGTACTTCCTCAAAAGAGGACACCCTCTAAGGTGTATGGATAAAACACTAGGGAAATTTTTTAGGGTGGAACAGAAAAAACAAATTCACGACTAATTTTTGGCTTTTTGAATTTATTTAGATTTTTATGGTTTTTTCCAGTTGTAAAATATTTCTATGCATACAATAAAATTAAGCATGTAAAATTTGATGAAAAAGAAGAGAGTTGAAGGATAGGGTATTAGATTCTTGTCTCAAACCTAAGGGCTATGAAAGATCAAGTCTAGCGTCCTTCGTCAAAAGATAGTTTTCAATACTTGCAACTAGGGCAAAGCTAGCAACATCTAGGATTAGGTAGAAAAACCCTAATTAGCGAAAATAGATAATTCCAAGGCCCAATTGAACTATAGAGAGATCCTTGGTAGGAAGGTCTCCTCAAGCAAGTAGACAAAATGTTAGCAAACAAACTCAATCTTAGTCCAAGGCACTTCAAGAATGACATTAAGCTAGGGTTAGGAGATAAACTTACCAACATTAATCAATAATTAATAAGGAAAAACACCTTAGGTCACCCTTGAGCACGAGTTATTACAACTATTCATAGCATCCACTTAGCATGTGACAATCAAACCCTATAAATCCTTCCATTAATCCTTCATACACGAGAAAAAGGCATCCAAAGAGAAGTGTACCTAACTTCAAATGCCCCAATAAGCCGGTAGGAAAATAAAAGAATACATAATTTGAACCCTTGTCCCATGATTTATAAATGAGGTGAGGATGTCTTATTTATATGAGACAACCCTCAACCTTTTACAAATTTGATCCTACAAGTTAATGACAAAACATAAAATTTTAGGTTAGTGCACCCACAAACTTGGGGACTAAACCATAAAATGACATAAAATAAGAATGAAAATGTGCAATTAGGCTCCACCAAGTGCAAAGTGAGCCATAAGGAGGAAGTCATGTCCCAAATAACCCCAATAGATGCTTGTCCCTCATTGCACTCCTTTTTTAACAATGTAGGCTTCTTATTTAAGGAATGACATCATGGGTATGGAGACAAGGAGGTGGGATTTTGTATCAAAACAATAGGTCAAAGTGGGCAAAATAAGGTGTGCTAAACCGAGTATGACAACCCTTACACACACAATCACCTCTACAAAGAAAAATATGAGTGTGTTCATGCGTCTTAATGGACCCATTCCAAGAAGCATCAAACACCAACCTAGGGCCCAAATGTCCCAACAAGATGGGGGGATTCCACCCATTAAAAGGCATTCAAATATTCCGTTAAGCCAACAATTCCTAGAACGAAAACCAATAGGACCTACCATGACCTCATCAGGGGTATTTAGCCCCAAATTCAACACTCCACGTAATATATCCCCCAAAACTTGGACTTTAAAAAATAAAATGAAACCCCTCACTCTAGTATATACGGAGGAAATGCTTCAAGCATTATGAGGTGTATCTGAAGTTGTATGAGTTGTGGTTGAGTAGAAGGCTTGGGAAGTTTCACACTTGTGGACTGATAGACCAAATAGGGGGTGGCTGTTGATTGAATTGTCATTGATGCCAACATGGACTTGTAGTGTCCCCACAGGTTGTCATTCATGCCACCAAGTCCCACTTACAGTGCACAGTGCCTTGGATCCCACATAAAGATGGGTTGTGCCTTGAAGCACCCTATACCTAGTTAACAAGGTCCCTATACCCACAAGGTTTGATCTTGGATCCACCACCTTGTTGACGATGTTGAAGACCCTGCTGATGATGATGAAGACCTTGGAGATGGTGTTGAAGACCTTGCGGATGATGGGGAATCCCTAGATTAGTTGAAGAAGCATTAATGACCCATTATGTGGTCATTTATGCTTTGATGGGGTCATGTTACCCTAAGAGAAGGCCTGGCAACCCCACAGGAGGTAGCATGATGGATCTTCACCCTTCGACATCCTCTTGCGTGGTTGAGGTGGTGTAAGAAGTCCAAGAAGTCTCCTGCTTGATGATTAAGCCCATTGGCGTGTCAAAGAAGCATTTGGAACACCAAATGGGCCAAATGACCCATGTTGTGGTCATTTTTGGTTTTCATGGTTAATGATGGTCTTGAGGTCATGTGCATATCCTTGGTTTAGTGGTCCTTGTACCCTTGAAGAAATTGTGAAGATGATTTGGAAACCCCACAGGAGGTAGCATGATGGATCTTGACCCTTCAACATCCTCTTGTGTGGTTGAAGAAGTCCAAGAAGTCTCTTGCTTGATGATTAAGCCCCTTGGCATGTCAAAGAAGCCTTTAGAACACCAAATGGGCCAAATGACCCATGTTGTGGTCATTTTTGGTTTTCATGGTTAATGATGGTCTTGAGGTCATGTGCATATACTTGGTTTAGTGGTCCTTGTACCCTTGAAGAAATTGTGAAGATGATGTGGGCCATTTGTGATGGTCATATGTTGATTGGGGTCCCACACACACATAATGTTAATGGTCATACATGAGATGGTAATGGGTCCTTGACGAAGCCCTTGTGATGTGGTGCACACCCTTGCTTGAGGTGAACTTGATGGCATAGTGGAGCATTTGATGATGTGTCAGATATTTGTGGGCAAACACTAAGGTTGAATTTTGAAGAAGTTGTGGGTTAATTACAACAAACCCTAAGGCTTCACCATTGAAGAAGATTTGTGTGACAAAACAAAACACAAAATAAAAACAAAAATAACAAATAACAAACCTAACCTACAAGTCTTCTCTAATTCAAGAATATGGGTATTGGATGACAAGATATGGCAAGGAGGACATGGCATTGAATCCAATAGATGAAAGATATTTTTATAGTAAAAGTCAACACACAATTTTTGGTTAAAATACTCTCAGTCAAATGAATGACAGGTCAACTATAAATAAAATCATGGTAAATAAAAATGTGATATGACAAGTTGGCTCCACAAATTAGTCTAAAAGAAAATTTGCAATGAAATTATTATTTTTATGACAGGTCGGCCCCAAAATATAGTGAAAAATTAGTATAAATAAAGGCCTCGCACTTTCATTTTAATTTGGAATTTTGGAGAGTTTCGATTGAGGCAGATGTGACTGAGGAAAATTCGAAGGCAACAGCAGAGGTAAAAACCACAATCCTGAATTTTTTCCACAGGAATTTTTTTTGTTTTATTTTTGGCAGCCTAGTTTTGCGCTTGCATGGGATTTGTTTTTACCATGAATTTGCAGCAGCAACAAGAATCTTTGCAGACCCAAGTTATGTGGTTAAAAACAATCTGAATTTATCACTCCCAAATCTTTGGTGAACAATCTGAGTTTGCAGCAGCTGAGATCCAATCTTTCATACAGTCCAAGGTTTGAAGCACTTTCAAACAATCCAAGTTATATGCTGGAACGGTCCCAAAATTGCGAGGTTAAAACATTCTGCAATCTTGTTTGAGGTTGACTGTGGGTGGTCTCTTTCTTAGACACACCACCAAAGTATTGACAACGGTATACAATCTGTGTTGTGACATTGGTTGAGGTCTTCTATAGTATTGAAAAAACAAGGTATGCATGTATATTGTATGTAGTAAGTCCATGCTATGACAATGCATGTTAATGATGCATGCTTTAATATGATGCATACTCTATGATTTAAGATGCAGTACACTAGTTTGATGAATAATAGGGAAGTGCACAGGGGTGTACAGTGATGAATACCTTATAATGATATATATTGTATGATGCATGCACACGATGGCGATATGATAATGATGATATGATTGATGATGCCTTGTGCATACCTTGTGCACCTTGATGCAAACACTACAGTGATGTATTGATGGTATGCACAATGATGTACACATACAATAGTGAATGTACAGCTACACATACCATGGTATACTCTACATTGCTTGCTTGATGCTTACCTGATGATGATGATGATGCTTGGATGGTAGTTCTCCTTGATGTTGTTACTAATGATGATGATATTATTTATGATGTGAGTGAAAGGTGATTGTGGTCTGAACAAGATAGTGATTTTTCCTTGAAGGTATAAACATGATGATGTAATTTTGTTGACACTACTGAATGATGTCTTGTGATATGAGATGATGATGCTAACTTGATTATGAACTAATGATGATCACATTTATATGATGGCTACACCTATGAGATGACATCTTAGTGATGCACAATGATATATTGATGTATACAAACTTATTGACATACCTTATGAAAGATGTATGATGACATGAGATGACAAGTATGATGATGGTGATGACCAACGCATGATGTTGATGCATGAATGCCCTAGAAGATGGTATATACAGAACTTGATGAAATGTTCCAGACCTTAATCGTAATCTTGATACCTTGATGACATGTTCAGTTTGACAAACCTTTTGATGATGATGATGACAATTTAATACCTACAGCAGCAATGGTGTGGCATTGATACCTTTAGCACCAGTGTCCCTTGTATGAGCAGACCTTGATGACAAGTGGCATTGACCAACATTGTTGGATATGTGGATGAGCATATTGACAAGATTAATGAGCAAAGATTGAACATCATTGTTGATAAGCAGATTGAAAGGTGTTGATGAACTGAGATTGACCAACAGTGATTAATGAGTAGATTGCAAAGAGTGACAAGTAGAGGTTGAACAGCAGAGATTGAAGTGTAGAGGTACATAAGCAAATATTGATGCAAGCTAAGCATTGCACTTGAGGATTGGACTCCTCAAGCCTTTCTTAGTTGGATCTAAGAAAACCAGGTTGGGTCCTATTACAATATTTTGTGCTCTTTTCATCAGTTGGTGTTGATTGTAACCGAGAAGATTATAGTCTTCCATTACCATAAATAAAGATCAAAATTACATATATTCTTGTGTCTCTCTTGATGTGATGATTGTGCTTATGGGTTGATTGAACTGATGAATATGATCATGTGATTAATGCTTGATTGATTAAAAGAAGGTTAAAAAGTTTAAATTGCTCACACATTGATTCACCCCCCCTCTCAGTCTGGCCATTGTGTCCAACAATTGGTATCAGAGTAGGCATTCGTCACAAGTCTTGCAAGCTTGAAGGATATCCTTGGACATACACAATGGATGAAGGATATCATATTTATTGAAAGAAAGGTCCTGTATAAATTAAAGAAATCCAAAGAAAATGATGAGTTGCAACAAAATATATTAGAAAATTATGAGAAGGAGAAACATGAGCTGAAAAAGCAGCGTGAACAAACTAGAAAGGCCAATCATGATTTGAAGACTCAGCTGGAGGAAGCCAAAAGGATGGAAGAAATCTTGAAGAAATAGCTGGAAGAAAAGGGGCAGACAATCCAGAAGCTAGAGATGGAGGTAGTTGGTCTCATAAAGAAAGTTGAAAGCAATGATGCTTTTGTCAAGTTCAAGGACAATTCAATTGTCCTAGATAAGATATTGGATTGCTAAAGATCTCCATGTGACGAGACAATTATTGGTTAAAGAAGGAGGAAGGGAAATATGAAGATAGCAGTTACTCTCCCAAGACTTTGGAAGAAGGTCCATTAACATGCAAAGTTGCTCCCCATGCATCTGCAGATGACAACAAGGACTTTGCACATTCAAAAATGCAACAAGGAGTTAGGTCTATTCCTCAAAGCAATCTCATAAAAGAAACAACTCCAAGATGGAACCAAAGTCCCAGGTATGAAAGTGGATTCAATGGTTGTTTTTATTGTTGGTCTAACTTTGGTCATACAGTTATGGATTCTAGACTCTACGGAAGAAGAAGTGATGAAAGCCCCAATGACAAACTTAGATGTTGGAAATGTAATCAAGTTGGACATATTGTTGCCACCTGTCACGCATTGAGATGCTACACATGCAGTTGGTTTGGTCACAAAGCCCAAGAATGTGCAAGTGAAAGAAGTCAACCCAGGGGGAGTCCTTCATACACATTAGCAAGAACAACCAATGAACCTTGGAAGAAGACCAATGCAGGAAGATTTGAAGATGAAAAGACAAAGGCTTACAGTTAGGGACACTCTTAGGCATGGAGACAAGAATTTGATCAAAGAAGTGTTGGAAATTCCAACAGCTCAGTCAGGTGTTGGACATGCAACCATGTTGGTCACATTGTTGCATATTGTTGTACGATGAGATGTTTTAGTTTCAATGGCTTTGGGCACAAAGCTCGAGACTATTGGAGTACACAAAAACAACCCATGAGAATTTTCTCATACAACTCATCAAGGAAAGCCCATACAGATGAAGGAACAAATGTTGAAAGGACAAACACTAAGAAGCAAGTATGGATGAAGAAGACCGAACAGATACATATAGGAGAGGTTGATCAGAGCAGGGAGGATGGTTGCCATATGAAAATCCAAGCTTAAGGTCTCCCAAAGACCTTAGCACACCTTGAGTTCATGAGGTTGGAGGATGAACTTGAAGAAGAAAGGATGACTACTCGAGGCATACATATAGGTCCTACGATCATGCATATCAACAGGTGAGCAGTGATCAATGATCAATACCTTCATATATAGATATGTGGACACCCTTTTCCATTGATGCCAAAGGGGAAGAGATGAAGACAAAAGGGGAGCATGATCACAGGGGAGCATGAGTTGTTGTCATCAGTGACAAAGGGGGAGATTGTTGATTGAATTGTCATTAATGCCAACATGGACTTGCAGTGTCCCCACAAGTTGTCATTGATGCCACTAAGTCCCACTTCCAATGCACAGTGCCTTAGATCCCAAACAGAGATGGGTTGTGCCTTGAAGCACCATGTACCTAGTTGACAAGGTCCTTGTACCCACAAGGTTGGACCTTGGAGCCACCACCTTGTTGACGATGCCGAAGACCCTGCTGATGATGTTGAAGACCCTGGAGATGGTGTTGTAGACCTTTTGGATGGTGGAGAAGCCCTAGATGAATTGAATAAACATTAATGACCCATTTTGTGGTCACTTATGCTTTGATGGGGTCATGGTAGCCTGGGAGAAGGCATGGCAACCCCACAAGAGGTAGCATGATGGATCTTGACCCTTGGAGGTCCCCTTGTGTGGTTGAGGTGGTTGAAGAAGTCCAAGAAGTCTCCTACTTGATGATGAATCCCCTTGGCATATCAAAGAAGCCTTTGGAACACCAAATGGGCCAAATGACCCATGCTGTGGTCATTTGTGGTTTGCATGGTTAATGATGGTCTTGATGTCATGTGCATATCCTTGGTTTAGTGGTCCTTGTGCACTTGAAGAAATTGTGAAGATGACTTGGGCCATTTGTGATGGTCATATGTTGATTGGGTTCCCACACACGCATAATGTTAATGGTCATACATGACATGGTAATGGGTCCTTGATGAAGCCCTTGTGATGTGGAGGATGCGCTTGCTTGAGGTGAACTTGATGGCATAGTGGAGTATTTGATGACGTGTAAGATATTTGTGGGCAAACCCTAAGGTTGACTTTTGAAGAATTTTTGGGTTAATCGCAACAGACACTAAGGCTTGACCATTGAAGAAGATTTGTGTGACAAAACAAAACACAAAATAAAAATTAACAAACCTAACCTACAAGTCTGCCCTAATTCAAGAATATGGGTATTGGATGACAAGATATGGAAAGGTGGAAATGGCATTGAATCCAACACATGAAAGATATTTTTGTAGTTAAAGTCAACACACAATTTTTGGTTAAAATACTCTCAGTCAAATGAATGACAAGCCAGCTGCAAATAAATTAATGGTAAATAAAAATGTGATATCGGATCCACATATTAGTCCAAAAGAAAATTAAAAATAAAATTATTATTTTTATGACAGGTCGGCCCCAAAATATAGTGAAAAATCAATATAAATAAAGGCCTCGCACTTTCATTTTATAGTGTGAATTTCAATGAGTCTCTCTGAGATTTTTCAGAGAGTTTGGATTGAGGCAAATGTGGCTGAGGAAAATTCGGAGGCAACAACAGAGGTAAAAACCACAGTCACGAATTTTTTCCACATGAGAAAGTTTTTGTTTTCTTTTTCGCAACGCAGTTTTGGGCTTGCTTGGGATTCTTTTTACCATGAATTTGTAGCAGTAGCAAGAATCTTTGCACACCCAAGTTATGTGGTTAAAAATAGTCTCAATTTATCACTCCCAAATCTTTGGTGAACAATGTGAGTTTGCAACCATTGAGATCCAATCTTTCTACATTCCAAGGTTTGAAGCACTTTCAAACAATCTGAGTCATATGCTGGAATAGTATCGAAATTGCAGAGGTAAAAACAATTTGCAAGCTTGTCTGAGGTTGATTATGGGTGGTCTCTTCCTTAGACACACCACCAAAGTATTGACTATGGTATACAGTTCATGTTGTGACATTGGTTGAGGTCTTCTATATTATTGAACAAACAAGGTATGTATGTACATTGTATGTAGTAAGTCCATGCTATGACAATGCATGCTAATGATGCATGCTTTGATATGATGCATACTCTATGATCTAAGATGCAACACACTAGTTTGAAGAATAACAATGGTGTATACAAGGATGTACAATTGATGAATACCTTAAAATGATATATATATATATATATATATATATAATGCATGCTAATGATGCATGCTTTGATATGA